>LQNS02277097.1:6837605-6877637 GCA_001587735.2 Parhyale hawaiensis | reverse complement strand
CACATTCGATAAGTAGATAGATAAATATTATGCCTGTGAGAGAAATCCTAAGTCACACAACTCTACAATAAAATAAGTACGGAACATTTGTTTCCCTTTTCGCAGAATGCTTTCTCGCTATTTACAAATACAACATGGGTAATAAGTTTCTATATTAAAATAGTATTTCTCGCGACCAGTGCTGATACCTAATAGTATTAGTGTATACCGTATATTATCATCGGTGCTACAGCAGTTGTCACTATCACATTTCTCTGACATTTTGTCAGTGATATTAGATTAATTCCATTGTATCAGTATACTTCCACTAGCGTCGGAGGCAGCTGGCTTGACACTTTCAAACGCTTTCACTATGTGGTTCGTTAATGAGACTGGTCTATGGTTAGCTGGATCTGTATTATTTCCGGCTTTTGGGATAATGATTCCATGTTTATAAGTGCTTGGTAAAACACCATCGTCCAATGATTTGCGCCACAAGAGGTAGAGCGGGTAAGAAATGCTTAGCTTGCACATTTTGAGGATTTTTGCAGGAACATCATCTGGTCCTGAAGCACTGTTTCCGCTAATTACATCGATGGCTAATTCAATGCTTAGTTGTGTGAATTCAAAATTCATTATGTTGTTATCAGTTAGTTCTAATACCTGAACATCAGGGTTACTGCTCTTTTTGCTAAAAACTTTCTGGTATTAACGGCTCAGTATTTCACTCATCTCCTGATCGTTATCAGTCATTGATCCATTTTCGTCCAATAATGGTCCTATTTTTGTTTTCAGAGACGCGTAATTTGATGCAAAAGAGAGAAAGTACTTACTGTTTTCTTGCATCGCAGCAACAATGAAATCAGGTCTAATGATATGAGCAGTCAAAGACATTTCCCTTTAATCCCTTTGTTATAATTTGAAATCCCCCTGATAAATATCTTCACTTTAACCCATTCAGACATAAATTGCATATTTTCTGTGGCCCAGGCCTAATTTCATTTTCCTCAAATAACACAAACGAAAATTAAAAAAAATTCACAATATTCAGTAGTTATACCAATTGTTTTTATCATCCACAACAGTTCTTCCATCTATTTACGTCACATAAATATGAAATTTCTTTAAACAATGACTTTAGGTTTCTTAAAAATCATTTTATTCGTGAAACATATGCCCGGTGAAAAGAAAAATCTTCTAACTATATTCTTGAAGCGATGTAAGACAAAAATCGTCATAGATATGAAAGTAATGCAATGTAAAAACACTAATAGTTACATGAGCCAGCACCGTCAAGCCGAACTTCGTCACACATTCCGTGGTTTTCAATCTTGTGTGTGGGCGGCAGTGTGGCCTAGTGTTTTCGTATTGCAATCGGAATGTTCCCCTTTTTTGGCAATCCGAGCCATCAGCTTTGTCAACGTTTCAACGTCATGGTCAGAGTTGACAGTCCCCCCTAGTTCCAAGAAATCTAAGAGGATGGCGTCCTTCCTGACCTGGAAGACGATGCACTGGCACATCTCTTTGCCTGCAGATGTATGTGTCTTGAATTTCTTCTTTTCTGGGGAGTGTGAGTGGGGCTGTTCCATTGAATGCCATTTGGACTCCGGCTCCTAGGGGTGACACCACGTCTCGTGACGAGTGATGATGTGGTCCGAGAGTACGACACTTCCAGGATCGTACCGATACAACTAGTCCTGATGGTTATCCCGTCGCTGATCCCTTTGTTCTTGCGTGAGCATTTCCGTCTTTCTCCCTGCAGGCCGATGCTCGGCTGGCCCAGTTCGCAAGTCAGGCGTCTCCTGAAGTGCCCGGCCAGAGCTTCGTGTTCGTCGGAGTCCACGTGCGGCTCACCGACTACCCCTCCTTTATGAAAACGGTGAGTCTGTATGCCAGTATTATCGGTAACGGATGCTCCTGCACGCAGTGTTGGACAAAACAACGGAAATAGCGATTGAATAGTTAGTAACTACTGAAGCGGACCCTCAAAAATGACGGCAAAGGATTTGTGATACTTCTCTATTGATCACCCACTCATTTACGCTTTGCTCATAAAAGATGCCTGGCAACTGCCGAATGAAAGGAACTTGAGATGATTGTATTCGGCTTCGCTCCTGCCGAGTAGTACCTTTTTCCTCCCTTCCGTAATGCGATGAAAACTTAAACTCATCAAAATTGTGAGCTCGATATCATGGATACGCCACGATGTCATATCAGTCAAATTATTATTATTATTTTTTTCTTTTGCAAGTGAGTAGCTGCCTCATCAAAGTAAGAATTCATGTTAAGAAAATATTTATTGTCACGAACTTCCTATGTTCTTCGCCCGCTACTTGGCAAAATCGCTTACCCCTCCTCTCGATCTTCTATATTATATGTATCTTCTGCTTGAGGCTCTATCCGTACGTCCATGTGTCTGCACGCTACGCTTTTCAGTATAAGATAGGAAGAAATTCAGCTTACTAGACAATCTGATTTTTGCTTGAAGGATGTTCAACCATAGCTGTCTTCTTTTTGCTTTTGAAAAAAAAAAAATTCGGTTTCGAAGCATAGATAAGAAATTCATTTCATCCGTAGCATATCTTCCGCTTTTCATTTTTTTTTTCATGCCATATTATTTCACTTTACTTGTGACGCAGAATGTTCTTGATAGCACCAGATGCGTATCCAGAATACGCATCTGGCGTAGTTGGACAGCTCGTCTCTAAAATATTTGTTTAAGCCACTGTGCGATATCTAAGGAAATACAATGGCATCTCGAGAAAAGAGGGTCACTGCTGTGACTCATAAAAGAGCCCGTCTGTTGTTGTATAGCTATCGCATCAAACAAAGCAGAAACAAGATGGACTACTAATCAATATCAATGGGTCCCATAAAATAGTGAGGAAAAAATCGGATACGCCAGAAGCACATTGAAACGTGTAAGACTATGAAGGACTTCATTATCTGTAGCTATACTGTGGGAAACAGAACTGAGAAAAGGTGTGCAAATACATAGGAGAAGAATTCCAGAAGTACCGTCCAATTTCTATATCTTTTTCAAGACACACGTGCGAATTCTTTTCTGACTCCACAAATGCAGGATTCACAGGCGAAATCAGAAGTCTAGAAAAGGTTAGGCGAAGTGTAAGGCACACGGACTGCATAACGCTGGACAGGTTACGTGGCGGACATTACTTCAGAAGGGGTTGGTTAAGTTAGAAGCGCTACATGAGCTTCAACTAATGTTAGTGAAAACATTAATTAACCATAGGATTTCCACGGGTTCCGCTAGTCTCCTTAATATCCGTGTGAACTCAGATCAGCCGAAATTTTGAGGTGAAAAGAAACTGTTTGAATCAGGAAATTTCAGAAATCATAACTCAAAAAGTTATTGATGGATCATGGAGAAATTTACAAGAACTGCTAGGAATGTTGTCAAGAACAGTAGATCGTATTTTGGTGATGAATAAAAAGAAATTCTGGATTCAGGACGAATTTGAATGTTTTCTTAACATTGCATTGCTTAGCGATGACGTACTCTCTCAGAGCGCTTCTCTAGTCATGTTCATATAACGCAAAGTCAGCAGCTGTAAACAGTTATTTTTGGGTAGCTGCTTGGGGAGGCCGCGTAAGATTTGTAGTAGAATAATATATACTGTAATGGGGAGCTGCTTAGGGAGGCCGCATAAGATTTGCAGTACAATAATATATACTGTAATGGGGAGCTGCTTGGGGAGGCCGCATAAGATTTGCAGTAGAATAATATATACTGTAATGGGGAGCTGCTTGGGGNCTATCTATTAGTGAAGAGCGTGACACACACGGTTAGGGAATGTTTTTACTCACTTGATTTAATTTGAAGTAGCGCTTCTAGCTTAATCCACACCGTCTGAACTAACATCCGCCGCTTAACCCTGTCTATCTTCGCGCATTCCGTCTCTAACGTGAAGCGTGGGTGACCCGTGAGAATTCGACAATTCGTTAATGCTCTCACTTTATAAAATGTATCACTCATTTGTTCTCTCAGCAGAGAATTCGCACTTGTGTCTTGTCTTGATAAAAACATATAAATACGACGGTACTTCTTGCGATGTTCTCCTTTTATTTTCACATTTTTCTTAAAGCTCCGTTTCCCACAGTTTACAGATAATTTAGCAATCCATAAGGTTACACTTTCTAATTTTTTGTCAGCGTATCCGATTTTTCTGACTATTTCGGAACCCGTGAATATTGCTGATCAACAACCCATCATATTCCTGCTTTAATGCAATACAAAGCACTAGCTATACAATAAACGAAAATAGATTGGGTCGATTGTTTCATTGGCAGGAGAGTATTCTTTTGTTCTGAAGATGTCATTGCATTTCCTCAGACATCCCGCTGTACTGGCTGATGCTCTCCCAGCTGCATGTTCTCTTCGAAAAATAAATTTAGAGCAGAGATGCCCAACACTACCCGTTTTTTCTTTACTCAGGGCGTATCTTGGCTACGCCTCAGCCCTATGAGGAATGCCATCTGCTACCAGCAAAGCGAGTAAAATTGTTGTAAAGAAAAGCGAAAGCGTAGATATGGTACAGGTGAAATGAAGTCAAGTCTCTAATTTACGCCTATCTATTTGTAAAGAGCGTGACACACACACACACACACACACACACACACACACACACACACACACACACACACACACGTGGATACAAGCGTATTAATATATAGATTATTATTTATTTTCTTTTGCAAGTGAGTAACTGTCTCATCAAAGTGAGAAATCATGTTAAGAAAATATTTATTGTCACGAACTTTCCATGTTCTTCGCCCGCTACTTGGCAAAATCGCTTACCCCTCCTCTCGATCTTCTATATTATATGTATATTCTGCTTGAGGCTCTATCCGTACGTCCATGTGTCTGCACGCTACGCTTTTCAGTATAAGATAGGAAGAAATTCAACTTGCTAGACGATCTGATTTTTGCTTGAAGGATGTTCAACCATAGCTGTCTTCTTTTTGCTTTTGAAAAAAAAAAAACTTTCGGTTTCGAAGCATATATAAGAAATTAATTTCACCCGTATCATATCTTCCGCTTTTCATTTTTTTTTCATACCATATTGTTTCACTTTACTGGTGACGCAGAACGTTCATGATAGCGCCAGATGCGTATCTAGAATACGCATCTGGCGTAGTTGGACAGCTCGTCTCTAAAATATTTGTCTAAGCCACTGTGCGATATCATCTAAGGATATACAATGGCATCTCGAGAACAGAGGGTCACTGCTGTGACTCATAAAAGAGCCCGTCTGTTGTTGTATAGCTATCGCATCAAACAAAGCAGAAACAAGATGGACTACTAATCAATATCAATGGGTCCCATAAAATAGTGCGAAATAAATCGGATACGCTAGAAGCACATTGAAACGTGTAAGATTATGAAGGACTGCATTATCTGTATACTGTGGGAAACAGAACTGAGAAAAGGTGTGCAAATACATAGGATTTGGATTAGAAGCAGTTAAAGAAATTTTGATACCCACGACGCGCGTTTCGCTGTTCTGTTCTCAAGAAAATACATAGGAGAAGAATTCCAGAAGTACCGTCCAATTTCTATATCTTTATCAAGACGCAAGTGCGAATTCTTTGCTGACTCAACAAATGTGGGATTCACAGGCAAAATCAGAAGTCTAGAAAGGTTGGGCGAAGTGTACGGCACACGGACTGCGTAACGATGGACACTGTCCATTGGACAGGTTACGTGGCGGACATTAGTTCAGAAGGGGTTGGTTAAGTTAGAAGCGCTACATGAGCTTCAACTAATGTTAGTGAAAACATTAATTAACCATAGGATTTCCACGGGTTCCGCTAGTCTCCTTAATATTCGTGTGAACTCAGATCAGCCGAAATTTTGAGGTGAAAAGAAACTATTTGAATCAGGAAATTTCAGAAATCATATCTCAAAAAGTTATTGATGGATCATGGAGAAATTTACAAGAACTGCTAGGAATGTTGTCAAGAACAGTAGATCGTATTTTGGGGATGAATAAAGAGAAATTCTGGATTGAGGACGAATTTGAATGTTTTCTTAACATTGTATTGCTTAGCGATGACGTACTCTCTCAGAGCGCTTCTCTAGTCATGTTCATATAACGCAAAGTCAGCAGCTGTTAAAAGTTATTATTGGGGAGCTGCTTGGGGAGGCCGCGTAAGATTTGCAGTACAATAATATATAATTAATTTTTACTGCTGAGAGCAGCGTATCTCCCCTTGCATGATTCTTTCACTTGTAATGTAACCGTAGTTTCAGTATCTATTCATATTTTTTTGGGTAGAGGGAGAGGGGTTTTATGCACACCACATGCAACTATTCGTATTTACGTTAGTGCCATGTGGCGCCTGCAACCTATGTATGTATTTTTCAATATGTCCTGGGATTTCGGCCTCGGCCTTAACATCGATCAAAAAACAGCGGAAACCAATGGATCTTTGACCTATACAATCTGCAACGTATGTTTAATCTATAATGATCAAGATGAATGAAGTCAACTAGAGCACTCTGAGAGCGCATACCTCCGCCAAGCAAGGCGGCAATGTTAACGAAAGATTCAAATTTCTCCCGAAACTAGGATTTCCTTTTTATTATCGCCGAAATTGGTCATTTGTGCTTCTTATCCGTCATAACAGTTCTGTAATTTTGTTGAAGATCCATCCGCAACTTTTTGAGTTACGATCTGCCGAACATTTTGTCATTCAATGGTCGAGCATACAATCCGATGAACCAGTCATCAGTAAAATTTGGTCACCTGCGCATATTAACATTTATAACAATTCCTTCAAATTCATGGAGATACTTTCATAAAATTTTGAGTTATATTACTTATAAACATAAAAAAACAGAGCTAAACCAATAAACGAACAAAGAGATCGCAAGAAATTGGTCATTTACTCTTAGTAAAAACCCAAACAATTCGTGAAAATTTCGTAAAGATCTGTCAATAACTTTTTAGTTTTGGTACTAAGAAAAGAGGGGCAAACTAACAAACGATTGAACGTATCGGCACCGAAAGTTAATAATCTGTTTCTCCTAACATACCTAGCTATCCCAGTAATTTCGTAAAGAACCGTTAATAACATTTTGAGTTATCTTGGAGATAGACAAACTCGACAAAAACATAATTTTTCAACAGTTACGTATAGAGTTACAGGAAGTAAATCAGACCGATGATGATTTTCAGAGCATATTTTAAACTTAAATTCGACGAAAAAGTTGACTCCTCACTCAATTACAGTATACCGCCCAACACTGAAACGTATACGCTGTGCACAAGCTCATATTTACTAAATTTCAGATATTCTCAGTAAACAACATCGCTGGACTATACAAACCTTACCTCCGACGCGCCACCGACTACATGCTCCACCGCAACCAGAACGTCGTATTTGTGGTAACCAGCGACGATGTCCAAAAGACACGAAACATTGTGAACGGACTCAATTTGCAAAANCCTCCGACGCGCCACCGACTACATGCTCCACCGCAACCAGAACGTCGTATTTGTGGTAACCAGCGACGATGTCCAAAAGACACGAAACATTGTGAACGGACTCAATTTGCAAAATGTTTTCATCTCTCAAGGTGAGGGTAGATGAACGTTAGCCAGGGACGATTACAACGTGTGCAGGGTGTACTACTGTACATCGAGGGAACGAATGGGCTGTGGCCCCGGGCTTCACTGAGAATGACGTGCAGGCATTCGTTTGGGAAAAAAATTGAGTTATTAAGCAAGTAAAAATCAATCAATAGTTCGACCTTTCGTCGTTATCTATACAGTATGTTCATGATATTCTTCGTTCTCAGATGAATAATCGGTACTAGGAAATGCACGTTGGTAATTGCGATACACGTACTGTACATACACTGGCGAGAATGAGTTAAGTGAGAGTAAAACAATTATTTAAACTGTATCACAAAGAAAATACTGAACCAAAAATCTTGAAAATTACCTAATTTTAGATACATATTTTGTGTGTCCCGATAAAAGTTCAGAACATTCTAAAATGGTTACAAAATAAACAGAAATAGAATAAAGCCATTACATTTTTCCTCAGTGTAAAATTTAAGACACCATCAGAAAATATTGAAATCTGTACTATAAAAGAAAGCTGTCTGTCTGCCAGTCCGCCCGTTCGAGTTAATAATTAGTATAGGCCTGGTCACGGGCCTTTGTGAACTTGGTGGCCTCTGTGCACTTGGTGGACTTTGTGGCCTTTGTACTCATGGTGCACTTGGTGGACTTTATGGACTTGGTGAATTTTGTACATTTGCTAACTTTTTTCGATGGGATGTTATAATGCTTTTCTAAACATATATTTTCATGCTTATTGATCGAAAGGGCTGCATTTGGTGGTCTAAAGAAATTAAATTTCAAATAAACAATATTACATTTTTTTAAAGTAATAATAATTAGTAAATATTCCATTCTGCTGTATAGCCTCATTGCAGCCATGATACGGTTCAAACGAAGCTGTTCTCAACTACATCATTCTAAACTGCATATTTAAGTGCGATGTTTAGAGAAATGACGTAAACTAACAGAAAAAGTGCCTTCAGCGACATGAATCAGTTTCTCTAATAGGCTGAGTGTTGTATTATGTTGGCAGGCTATCGCACATCAAGTGTAAAGCAGCCACGGGTCCCGCAGTAGAAGTGAAATCACCAAGTACACCGTTGAAAATAGAAACGTTAAAAATACGAAAGTCTAAATAATGTTATCTTCAAACGATGAGAAGCAAAGCATAGTGAAGGCCTGTGAATATAGAAGAGAAGCAATGAGAAAAGTACCTCCTAAAAGCGTGATTGTTATATGTATTTGCTTATGCTGTCTTTATGTCTCTATCATATGCAGGGGTGAAAATTTTGCTGGTAAGATATATGCGAAATCCACCAGAAATATAGTGTCTAGATAATATTTCTAACAAATTAATGTAAACACAATTTTTAATGTAAGCTGCAATATAATAATCCAGAACACCTCCCGAGTGTGGAGAAATAAATGTTAAATAAATAAATAAATATGTTGTGCATGCACACCTTTTAGCGCGCGCGCACGCCAAGGTACAAATTGCATTGCTACGCAATTCTGTATCTGATTGGACAGTGTGCCACTAAAAAGACTATCCAAGATACGAGTCGCATCTGGCAGTTTATGCGTTATGACAAGCAGCAATGGCCAAGCTTTGGGAGTATGTACGTCCTACTTTTGAGTTTGTTTAGAGTTGCAATGACGCAGAGTTTTAGCATGACTTTTAATTTGAAAAATGGGAGCGCTTCACGTTCTTGGAACAGTTGTTTCTGTGCGCATCATAACGGTTGAACCTATTAAGACACATCGATTGCAAAACATATGTACAGTTTGAACATATGTACACTGTACAGTTCAAAAGTGAGCACGTGGCCCTCGCTGTAGTGGAATAGCTGCCGCGGGTCGGAGTTTTAGCAATTATTGAATAAAATATTAGATAATTCGAAGCTCCATACACAGCAACGCAAGGGGAAAGATAGGAAGCAATATTGCCAGGTTTCGACTCTCGCACTTGAGGTTTGAGGCGGTTCGTTAGGATTAAGGAACAGGCGCTATTGATCGGTAGGTTAGGTTGAGAAGCTGCATTAGGTGAACTAAAGTGAGTTATAATAGCGTAAGGCTAGATTGTTTCATTATAAAAAGTGAGTACATTAACTAACCGACCGTCGAATTTCAACGGGTCCCACTGGCACATATTAACTGATTATGAGTATTACCTGTAACATATACACTGCCCCAAAACAATGGAGGCGAACAAGTGGTCCTGGCCCGGCAGCAGAAATGACTCCCCACACTATGACACTACCTCCTACGTACTTCACTGCTTACTTGACGCACTTTGGAGATATCTTTTCTAGACCTTTTACCGACTTTACGCTTAACATGCCTTTTTCCATCAGAATCAATTACATTAAACTTGGATTCATTATTAAAATGTACTGTAGCCCACTGTGGACCCGACCATACGACGTGCTCTTGAGCAAACTGTAGTCTCCGTGCAGGAACACATGCAAGTTAACAGGCTTGCTTGAAGAGACGTGAGATAGTATATTGAGACTCCTTACCGCCGGACAGTTCACCCCAGGAAGCAAAGAATGCAACGGGAGGACTCAATAGGACGTAAATAAAACATAGCCGTGACTGCATGTAGCAAATTTACATCACTTCGACGAGTCGAAGTGTTTAGGTGTGGGACATCAGGCCTTCGTATATTGTTTTCTTGACCCTATCACCGTATTTTTTTTTTCGATTTATTTCATTCGATCTCCCGCTCATGACTGGCCAGCTACTTGAGCTGCAAAATACCGAAAAATTTTGTCGCCAAGTACAGAAAGTTCGAGCAATAGGCTAACAGTTACTGTGGTTCTCCTCGCTTACAGAATTGGCTATAATGGTGCTTATATTTGTTGGTAAGGATTGTTATGTTCTCTGAAGAGCACTGTGAACTGAATATGAAGTGTAAATAAGGCTTCAATCAAGAAAAAGAAGTTAAATCAGGTCAGCGAAAGGGAACAAATTCGGCGCTAGGGCTGTGAGAGTTTCCACCAACATGCCCAGTAATTTTCTATAGATAATTGCTAAATTGGTATACATTATCTTCATTTATTTATACGCTAGAGATGAATTTCACAATTTAAGACGATTTTTCTGGTTAAAGTAGTTGCAACATTTCTAGGCTGCTCAGCAATAGATTCGTCGACGATGACGTCACTTTTTGGTGCTTATTTTTCGTGATTCCTCCCGTTACGCTCTTTGCTTCCTGGTTCACCCATCTCACGAGCAATTTCAGCTGGAAACTTAAAACGGTACCCTCTGGTTCCGTCTTCTCTCGCAGTGGTGTTTAGAGGTCTGTCGGCCTTTGGCAACGTTTTAACGTTTCCTACCCGTCTAAACCTGGCTATGATACATTGTACGATGCTGCAAGATCTCCCCATACTTTGTGGAGAGACACAATGCGCTTCTTCAGTTCAGCACTTTGTCGACGTTCCTTAGGCGCCGTAATGAAGAGCACCTCGGGGCTATCCAGCGATCGTTCACGGCTAAAATTCGGGACACTAAGGAATTACACTATCACGAAAGACTTGCCCAACTTTAAATGTAATAAATTCAACGAAGATTTTAGCTTTACCATCATAAATATGTGGAAAATTCTAGAAGGAAGTACCATTATTGAGCGGATATTTGCCACATAGTCAAACCGTATGGATCGCAGTTCTGAAGCGCGAATTCCGATCAAAGTGGTTGCGAGCAATAGCCACGCAGTATTCTAATAGTTTCACTGTCTGGAGCGAGAGGTTGTTCAACAAAATGCCACGTAACTTTCAAGATGCCACCTTCACTGAGACTTCGAAATTTTAAAACTTTACTGGACGCATACTTACTAAATGTGGCAGATAAACCAGCTCTAGTGGCTACGTGCAATATCGGGACGTCACGGGCTGCATAACATCACCTGGACCTCGTCCGAAAAATCATCAAGGCACTCAAAATAAGGTAGTGCCTAGACCCATAATAGGGTCACGCTCATGGGCGAGGACCATGAAAAGCTGCCAAAGCATTTCGCACGACCCCTCAGAGGCAGTGGGGACTGTAAACAAGTAGGTAAACTAATCTACGTATAGAAACGGATGATATGCAACGGTCTTCAATGAAGGGATTCACATGCCTTCGCCAGCAGGAATGGCGCTATATATATCCACGAAAACCTTTTATGTATGCTTATTGTCTTCATTTAATGATGATTTATGATGCTGGCGCAAGGAGCTGTGGCACAAGTGTGCACTCCGCAAAGGTGACGCGTTGGTGATGGCAGACTACACAAAAAATTACATTATGCATAATTGTGCGCACAAGGTTTGCGAAGAGCGTCCTGATTTCATTTCTCACCTGAGGTCACTTGAACGCTGACTGGAGACATGTAGTTGACCGTCCGCTGTTGTGTTGAGAAAGAGGAAGTGTGACTGTGAGGCTGTGTGTGTGTGTCGATGTTCATCCCCCACGAACCAAGTGAGAGTGGTGATAATGTTTTCGTTGAAGATTTAAGTATATATACATATTTGTATACAAATAAATAATAACATTTATTTAAACAAACCTATACAATGGTTGTTTATGAAGGAGTTGAGTAATTTTCATAATTTTTTGTAGGGAGTTTGGTGGGTTGACCTAGATGTGACCCATGCCAAAAACTAAGACCTAGCTTGCCATGAAAAATGACGGTGTTGAATTTTCTCCACCGCGGCTTATTTGCCTCCAGATTGTCTGGAGCACGGGGCGTTCTATTTTTTTTCCTATGCTTTCTTAAGGAGGTAATGCACTGGGGCGTAGGACGCTAACTTTATTGGACAGCATCCATATGAAACACTAGAATTAGCTGGCCATCGAAAATGATTTCGTTGAAGTTACTCCCACCATGGGTGATGGTATTACGCCCCCGAGGCGTTCTAGTCCAGTATGAGGCTGCGTAAGAACGGATGAACTCTAACTTGCAATTCTTTCGAGCTTCGACAGGTGACCGCCGTGTTGTTCTCATCGCGATACCACTTTGTCATATCCCTGCACTGCAGTGCTATTCTGCTGCAAGGTTATTTTCCTCACTGCATCGCTACGAGAGAAAAAGCCTCGGTAGCTCAGCCAAGGTACATTAAGATTATCCTTTTTCGTTGCAGGTGGCATCGCAGAAGACATGTGCCTGCTGTCACGCTGCAACCACACCATCATGACCTTTGGAACATACGGCTTCTGGAGCGGCTACCTTAACCGTGGCACCACACTCTACCCTGACCTCAACTACACCGGCCTGCCATACGAACGTCCAAGAAAGTTTTACGAAACAGTTTACTTGCATGACTTTGTACCGATTCCTGCTTCCTATTAGTTATTACATACGGGTACCAAGGAGGGCATCTTTTAGTCAGTGCTTGTCCTCCTGTCTGTTTGGGGGTTAGTTCGTTTGTCTTTTTGTTTGTCACTAAGATAACTCAACAAGTTATTGACGGATCTTTTGCAAATTTCGGTGGAAATTTCTTCAATCATTTGCTTGTCTGCCTTTTCTTTTACTAATATAACTGGATCAGTCTTGAATGGATCTTTATGAAATTTGCAGGATTTGTGGGAATAACACGAATAGCAATTGAATAAATTGTTGCGATGATTTGTAGATCCGTTTGTTTCTATATTTCTTTTCCCGTTTGTCAGTAAAATAACCCTACGAGTTGTGGATGAACTTCATGAAATTTTCAGGAATTGTTAAAAATGTTAATAGACACTGATTACTAAATTTTGTTATGATCGGATCGTTAGTTTTCGTGTTTGACTGCTGGCGATCCTCGAGCATCATCTTATACGATTAACTTATACGGATCAAAATTGGTTTCTACAAGTAAAGATGCACGGTGCCTAATCAAATTATACAGTACGTAGCATAGTAAATAGTCCAACTACAGCATCGTAGGGCAATGCATCAAACCGATTCAGCCGTTCTTCTACTTGACAATGCATGTGGGCATTCTCGCAATGTCAGGGGATTGGTTCAACTTGTAAAGGTACTTTTCCTACCACCCAATGAAACTTCAGTGATCCAACGAATGGACCAAGGTATAATTGGTTCATATAAAGCTTTTTTCCTGGGTCAGACAATGAAACTACTCTCTCGTGCCTTATCGATGAAAGAACGAAATGTCATGTACCTTACCTACACAGTAAAAGACACATTTTATACCAAAGATTCCGCTTGGCTGGAGGTAAGAGCAACAACGAACAGACCATGCAATCATTAGGTGACATAAGGAATTAAATTACTATAAACCATTGTTCAATGAACTTAAAGGGTTTGACACAGATATTTTAAGATCTTAAGATCATTTTAACTTATAGAAAAGGGCTGTGCTCCAGTCATATGCGGCCGTATTACTCACAGCGTTTGATCACGCTTCTTTTTCAATGGTATTCTGTAGCTGTAAGTGTAGTAAAGAGGCGCGCAATCTGCACTCTACTGACATGCTGAAAATGTCATTAGTAACGGGCTTATTATTGCTAATACTTTGCAAGTAATATAATTGATAATTTTTGCTCTCTAAATAAATTGATAATATTTCTAGTCGTCAAGTAAATCGCAGTAATATGAAAATATTGCAGTTATCTATATGATAACTACAGCTAGTAATTTACTAGCCATTACTAATTCTTCACATTTGTTTCAAGCAATAAAGAGCTTGGAGATGTAGGTTCAAATTTCGTGCAACACGGTCCATTGATTCGTCACAACAACGTGGGACAAGATCGCGCATTGATCACGTGACAGGCACCACCAACAATCTCCATCACTTCTTGGAATGACACTCGCATGGCACTTCTCTCGTTTTTAATTTTATGTACTAGGGACTTATTACTTATTGAATTAAAATGAATCTATCTTTTTCACTTGATAACTTGGCTGAATACTTTTTCTCTTCCGTTGATAACATTTTAAATTAGGCTGACTTATTAAGCCTGAAACTCTTCTGTCATTTGCGAACAGGAATTCTGAACCCCGCCATAATCGTATTAAAGTATCACCCATCAGCGCTTTCCACCAGTCACGCGCAGATCATGCTAGCAGCTGCAGACCCATATTGCGTAGTGTCACCCGTTATTTTGCGCTTTAAATGGACCAAGTGTATAATCAATTCATCATCAATCTTGCTAGTTGTGCTTTATTTTATTTTTGACTCGATGCCTGGCGATGGCCCCAGTGGAAAATGGCCGAAACGGGATTTGCATAGCATGCGCATATCTTTGTTCGATGATTACCTTTTTCTTAATTAGCAATGTACAGAAACCTAGTTTTAGAAATGTAAAAAAGCATTAACCCCTATGTGAAATTCAACGCCTATATTCGACCATGAAAAATGCTATTCATGTACCATGGATTTTTTTTCCCAAGATATTATACTCACGGTAACAGCAGCCTTGCGTGCTGAACTCAGATGCCAGTGGCGCTAGGTCTGATTTCTAGCCAGGCTTACGAGCTCATTGCCACGCTAGTACCACTGACTCAGCTGAGATATGTATGTCTGCCCAGTTACTCTTGGCACTTACCTTTTTCAGAGATGGGGAAAGTACGGGGCGCGGATCGATGAACCTTCCGCCGATGACGTCATAGTTCTTGGCGACCCGTGGTTGATTGCAGCCGTACTTATCCCTCTGACGCCAGTTGGTCTATATCCGCAGCACGAACCAGCCAGTGCATGTGGCTTTCCTAGTTGAGGGTGCCGTCAAGTTGACTCTACCTTTCTTTCAAAGAGTTTGTGCAATCTTCTCTTAAATTTATAACAAAGTTCTCCTTGAGCCTATAGTTCCTATAAGTCGTACATACATTTTCTAGTGGTTTTCGGGGACTGATTAGGATATTAACTACAGAGTGTTCAGGTGGGTATACCGATATATGGAGCTACGCGGGAACGAAATCGCATGCAGTTTGGTACTTAACTGCGCTACATCGAATGTTGTGTCTAGTACACGATATCGTTTGGTAGGAAAGTGCAACAGCTAATGTCCTGTATGCTCTAAAAGTCACAATAATGATTTACTTAAAGTGATCGTCTAAAGGATGAAAAATTTAAAATAGCTTTACCTGACTTTCAGTATTTTTAAGGTTTGAATGACTGTGATTATTGAATAGTTTTTGCTTGGCTGAACTACGTTAACAGGTTGACTCATCGCTTGACCATTTTGAGACAGTTCTGCGTATCTACTCGTGTGACGTCTGGTAGAGCGAAGATCGTCGGTGTTGCACAAGTATCAATAGAGTTTTTTATTCATTTATACCAATATTTCCGCTACCATGGGCTGATAATTGATGTTCGGCTATTTTGAACTCGGAAAAAATAACTTGGTGAACCTTCTTCTTTTTCCTAAAGCCCTTTAGTAGCGAAAAAAAGTGGGTTTTGGCAGAAAAAGATTATACTAAGTTTTCGCTCTCACCGCTGACATCTACTGTGCTTCAAACATTTTTTGCCCCTATAAAATGATAAATACTACGTAGTAAGTAGCAGTAATTCAGTTTTCCCTCCAGATTTTTCCATGTGAAATCAAAAAACGCCAATTTCTCTTAAAGAAGTCATTAAACTTGAAACGAAATTTTTTCTTGTTAAACTCTGAACGCATGTCTAGTTAAGTTACCCTCATAATTACGATTTTCTCAGAAAAGTCGAAAGAAAATGCTGTGTCGACGGGGAAACTGTTTAATCACATGAAATATCGCCTTTGAACGAGTAATATATGAAGCTTGAACTAGTAAAAGAAAACACTTCTCCGTTTGACCATTTGCAATACTTTGACGAGAAAAGCTCTTTAAAATACAAAGTTCACAAATAAAGTTTATAAATTTGGAATTTAATTACTTCTAGAGCGATTAATACTGCCCCGATAATACGTATGCAACTGTGGTTTTTTCCCTTGTAAGCCATGTTCTTCCGCGGTAATTTTTCATGGCGAAGTCTACTGGTATGTAAAATGAAAATATGATGATTACAAAATAAGCCGTATCAGTACTTAGGAAGCCGTGGCTATGCTGTTGTAATTGATTTTTTCGCCTGTCAACCTATTCGCTTTACATTCTATTGCCTTATTTCAAGCAAACGGATTTTTGCATCGCACAGTTAACAGCTGTGATAGTGTAGAAATGATTACCCTTCTTTTTGTGTTCATGGTGCCCAGGCTCACCCTATTTATTAAGCAAGCAACAAGTATGAACGAATTAACACTGTTTGCTAATCAATCTTTCCACCTGACGTCACAGGAGTGGGCGGGGCTTAACACCTACCTGTGCGTGAGTTAACCTGTTCGTTGCTCGACCATGAGCTTTTGTGATAGCTCATTAGCCACGCGATGTATACACTGACAGAGATACATATCATGAATATTACAATTGCTTTTTTACCGAAGCATGGAAACAAAACTGGAGGGCTAAGAGTAAACCTACCGAGAGCAAGATTAGAAGTTTATGCAGAAGTTATTCGCCAGCTTCCCAAGCGTCGTCCGCTGCTTTAACCCAAAACGTGTGTGTCATGTATTCGCAACGTTTCAATTAATGTTATTCATAATAGACGGGGTATATGTGGAAGAGTGGCCATATATATAATTAAATTATGTTGATGATAATAATAAATGAACAAATGAGCGGATGATATTCCTAATGTAAATGAATAATTAGTTGCGAATGATCCAGTTGATCATTCTCGGAAAATAGCAGATGACAGGAGTGTCACTATGAAATAATGAAAATGCACATAACAAGTTAGACATGTCCCCAAGGGGTGATCTATTCCCCAACCTAACTAACTAAAAGATTTGGCGATTGGGTCTCATACTGCAGCTGAATTGGTAAAACACACATAAAGATCTCACAATATATTGGGAAAAGGCATGGGAATTTAGAACAAAGAGGTAACCACAAGAAAGCAAGAATTAAGCAAGTTGTATTGAAACAGTGGCAGATTTGAATCACAACGGCTACCGGTCATAATTGAACAACCTGGCAAGTTCTCAGGAGATACGGTACCGTCCAAAACTAAGGGATACATTTGAAAAAAAACGTATATTTTTTCTAGCCATGCCAGGTAATTCTTCTTCTGCACACTATTAGCCAGTAAGATGTTGATTATTGTGTTAAAATGTGAGACATGTATGAAGGATAATAAAAAAGTTATGAACGAAAAGCTTTGCTCTTGTAATTTATAACGTCTAAAACTAAGGGACAAAAAAAGAAAAATTTAGTTAATTTCTTATTCAGTCTGTATTTCTTTATTTACATCGAAGACAAAGTTTCATACTGCCATTTGTAAACATTGCTGTTCGTTGCATGATGGCACCTAGTCAGAAAGTTGATTATATCCTGCGACACGATATCGTCAAGTTGCACAAGAATAATTTCACTATTAGAGAAATTTCTGAGAAGGTAAACCGTTCGAAAAGTGTTTTGGACAGAATAGTGAAGTCGTACGATGAAACCGGCTGCATTGGTGCCCCTAAAAAAGCCGGCAGGCCCCGTAAAACATCAGTTAAAGAAAACAGAGTCATCCAGCGTACGTCATTGAACGATCGTTTCAAGTCCTCAGCTGCGATAAGTAGGGAAATGAATGACACATGTATGAACGTTTCACGTCTGACCGTTTCTCGGCGCCTTCAAGAAATAGGGTTATTTACAAGACACCAACAGAAGAAACAGCTTGTGAGCGTCAAGAACAAGAAACAAAGATAAGAGTTTGCAAACAAGCATGTTAACTAGTCCCGTGAAAATTGGGCTACAGTGTTTTTAGGTGATGAAAGTAAGTTCAATTTGTTTGATAATGACAGTAACAACCTTGTCAGAGGACATGAAGGTGAGAAATTAAGTGTAAAGTGTACTAAGAAAACTGTGAAGCTTGGCGGTGGGAGCATGATGGTTTTCGGTATGTTCTCTAGTCAAGGGACATCGCCTCTCGTTCGTTTGCAAACCAGTGTGAATGCTCCGGTGTATAAAATCTGTTGGAAGGTATTGTTGTGCCTAATATTGTAAACTCAGGTGTTCCCAGCCCTATTTTCATGCCAGACAATGCCCTCTGCCACAAGGCAAAGGCAGTCATGAGTTACCTTGAGCAGCAAGATCTCGAAGTTATGGATTGGCCACCACAAAGTCCTGACCTAAATCCAATCGAGTATCTTTGGAAAACACTAGGGGTGAAAGTTATGGCAAGAAACCCTATCAATGCGGAAGATCTTGGGATGAAGCTTCAAGAGGAATGGGCTTAAATGGCTGTTGGAGATTGTCAGAGTCTCAGTCGGTCATGTCGTCGACGATGTGCAGGTGCAATCAAAAGCTTTGGACTATTTCCCAAATATTGATTGTTCACCACCATTTTGCTAAATATTTCTAGAAATATATTGAGTTAAATGTAATTTTTCTTGTGTGTCCCTAAGTTTTGGACTTTATAAATTTCAAGAGAAAAGCTTTCGTTCATAACTTTTTTATTATCCTTCATACATGTTTCAAATTTTAACACAATAATCAACATCTAACTGGCTAATAGTGTGCAGAAGAAGAAGTACTTGGCATGGTTAGAAAAAAGTTATGCCGTTTTGAAAATTTGTACCTCAGTTTTGGACGGTACTCTATGTTTAACTTCGACCGCAAATATTTGAAAGGTTAAGTACCAACAGAAACCCAAATTAATCCGTCGAAATATTGAGCCAGGTGGCAAAAACGGTGCTCTCAGACAGCGAAGATGTAATACAATGCATGTGAACAAACATTTTATTACATCGATGCTGTGTTTACGAAAACTCCGGGAAAAAGACCACACTGGCTAATCAAGTTAATCATTCATTTCTTAAGACTTTAGCTGACCCTCTGATTCGTATTATAGACCACGCAATTTTAAGTTACTAAGATAGTTGACTCACCATAGATCAGTGCGTGCTCCTGCACGTATAAAATAACTCGTTTCACCACATGGTATATAAACGCAGTACAATAATAGTCTAATTTTATCACACTGCAGTTCGTATTCACTATTACTTATTTGACAAATATATACACTGTTGAAATTGTTTTATGTAACACATCATCATACCTTAGGCAACATAACAAAGACTCTAGACCACATGTCGCCATTTGCTTCAACTTGGGACTTAACGCATTGAAACGCTTTCGAATTGAAAATACTTTCACCGTTGATACTAGAAGACATAGTTCTCAAATGGACAAACGAAGCATTTGACGACTAAGCACTGCCAAAGGGCACACTATGTTGATACGCGGGCGAATTTGGAGGTACCAGCAGGCACGCGGACGAGGGTACCGTACGGTGCACACACTGCCATAAACTCAAATTGTTCGTGTGCGGGGCGCAGCTTATATCACTCCGCGAGCAAAAGGAGACGAGTTCTGGTATTGCACACATTTGCTGTTAAATCGCGTACGACACTCAGTAAATGCTGAGGGCCGTGCTTATAGCTCACTGGGACTTTTGAGCTAGAGGGGAAATGGAAAGGCGAATTTTCCCTAAATAGTAGAGGCAAGAGGCGACTCGCCCCCCCCCCCCCCCATCGNCCCCCCCCCAATGAGGACGAGAGAACACAAAATGTGTGCTCGCTCTATAAGCTCACTGCTATAACTGACTATATCCTACAATCTACCCTCAATATCTTAAGCACTAGTCCACACCTTTCCTGCACTTTGGTTTGGGGCCGAGACCATGCACAGTTTGTTTACCTAAGATTAGAGCTCAAGCTTGAAGCACCTCTACGCCCTGCTATCAAGCAGATGTCTCGACTGAACATAAGGGTTTTTTTCTCGTCGAACATTGTACATTCGAGCATGAATGTCGAACACTACATTCCTACTTGATATTCCTATTTTCTTGAGGCATTAATTACTTTCCCATATGTATACGTAGTCATGCAAATCTATATTCATATACCATATGTACATATTTTTTTCTTTTTGCGACTCTATGTTTTCATAACAAGGGAACAACATTTCAAGAAATCAGGTTTTTGAAAGTTACAAAATGCAGGATTGCTAGCCTGGGTACCAGCCTCGAAGCTTCTGGTTTCAATGCGAAACCAAAAGCTACGGCTGAATTTTGAGGGAGAACATGTTGTTTGGACTGTCGTGCTATAGAATGCAATTCATTGCAGTGAGCAATCCAAGTTTAACCTATTCGGTTCTGACGGCAACATTCATGTACACTGCAAAACAGGAGTAAGACTGTCTCCCAGTACATCAAGAAAACAGTCAAGTTTGGTGGTGGTGGCGTGGGGCACTTTCTTCAGCGGAAGATGGCCTCATCATACGCATTCATGGTAAAACTAGAACGTCTCGTGGTGTAAGACCATCATCCGCTGCGGGAGGCAAATTCAATTTTGTCGTTGTTGAAGCCAGCTTACTCTAGAGTTTTTCTGTTTTTCATATCTCAGTCAACCCAACAGACTGTCGGAAGTGATTGTGACGATGGCTCAACTCCTTTTGCCTCTTTTTGAGTAGAGTGTTCAACACCGTCATTTTCTAACTGAAGATTTTTGTTATTTATTTCCTCTTAGTCAACCCACCTGACTGCCTGAAAAAAAAAAATTATTATTATTATGACTGTACTCCTGCCTCTTTTTGTGTGGACAAACAACATTATCTATCGCCGTCATTTTGATGGCCAGCTAATTATAGTTTTTTTGCATTGTTCACATCTAGGTCATCCCACCTGACTTCCGACAGAGAATTGTGAACATTGCTCAACTCCTTCACCCTCTTTCCGGTGGAGAGACATATATATATATATACTTAAATCTTTAACGCAAACATTATATAATCACCTCTCTCACTTCTCTCGCGGGCAATAATTAATGCTGAGATTTACAAACGGTAGTAAGATGCACCAAACTCATGCCTTAGCCCTTGCGAATCCCCCATTTTCATGGAGTGGCAATGTACCCCTTGCCACAAGGCTAGGTAGGTTATGGCCTTTTCTGAAGAAGACGGAATTGCCCTGATGAGCCGGCCAGCTCACAGCCCCAACTTGAACCCTATAGAAAATGTATGGAAGATCAGCGCAGAAAGCGCTCGGAATTGAAACCCACAATGTCAAAATCATTTATGGGATTTTTTTCGATTTACTGAAGCGAGAATGGGAAGGGAAACTGTCGATTTTTGCAAGACATTAATTAGGCCTTTTGGTCGACGATGCAGGGAAGTCATTGAAAATAAGACGTTTACAAAATACTTAATTTCGTTCCCATTTTGTCCGCAATCGCTAATTTCCATCATCGTTCCTTAACTTTTTGCCAGGTTTGATTTCATAGTATCTCTTTATTTAAATTCTTTTGAAAAACTACTAGGTAAAATCTTTTATATTTTCAGTGCATTTATGCATTAGGGCGTAAATTTGCTTGATGAAAATTTCAAAACGATTCATTAATTACTTGCCACTGTTTAATATCGCTGTTCTTTATGATGTTTATATTGTAGCCGCTACTATGTAAGAAGTCGGCCCGTTCTGATAAGGGAGAGGCAAATAAGGTCGCGATTCGACACTCAACACCATTAAAATATACCTTCATTTCAGCATTCGCACAGTGGTATATAAATGGTTCCCCATGTCGCAGTGTCATATATTCTATATTGATTTGAGTGGTATGTCTTTGAAAAGCTGCCAGTTATATTAGTTGGCATTTACGGCGTAGGAGAGCTTGGAATTTTCTTCACTGGGAGGACCATTGAGGTAGCTTCTTGGCCAACAAACTTTGGGTCCTTGACAGTGACAGATTGGCTGGAATGCAGCATGTAGTATGTGACTGAGGGCTACATAGTTTTCCCATGGATATAAACGTGAGAGAATTAACGGCTATATTGGCAAAGGTAGATCCTCCAGAGGCAAAATAAACTGCCTGTAGGGTAACCTGTTGGAGGCTGGAACTTTTCAATAGTCTCCTGAGGGAAGGACCGGTATTGGATCGACACACCTTATTGGTGGAGTCGAATTGGCTTGAATCATTACAATGATCCAGAAAAATTGTGCTTCCACTCTTGGAGAGATGAGAGTAGCGTTTACTGACGCCGCCAGCAGCTGGGTATTTGCAATAAGCCGCTGGGGCCACTCTTTTGTGGCCTTGTTGTTAGAAACTTGTCATCTGTCTCTTTACATTTGTGTTATGTAATACAGTACTACAAACTTCATTCAAGAGTTGACACTTCGCTTAAACATCATCCTTCAAAATTTTGAGTAGAAGGTCGGTGAGGACTGAGGCGGAAAATAAAATCACTCACAAGGGATTTGTAATCGTTAGAGAAAGAAATTCGCTGTCATTACCTGTAGTGCTCGTGCACCATCACGAACATAATTCTTAGCTTTTTCTGAATCTCATGCCTTGAGCTCCTGACGTCTGTTACGACGAATATTCAGTCAGAGGGAGCCCTGTGAGTATCGCAGTTGTCCAGCATTTCACGTTGATAGCTCAACGCTTTTAGCAACAACAGGACCTCCCAGAAACAGATATAAATGACATGCATAACATTATTTGTTTAGCCTTATTCTTGATATAGATACACCCGTGAGAATGAGAATATCAATTCTTTCAGGATTAAGTTTCTAGTTTTTCATAGAGTCGCACCAATACTTTGAGCAGCATATGGCAATGCTGCCTAGAGCTGTGCAGTTCGGACAATCGCTGCAGATTTAAACAATGTCTCCTGCTTGTGGAATTTCTGTAATATTTATGTTTTTCATTCAAGATATACTGTAGTAACATTCCAGTTGTTCTATTCCCCATTGTGTTAATAATAACGATTCAAGTGTAACACGCTGTAATTTCTTTCATCAGTAGCCATGCTACACAGTGTGCGGGAGTGCTGGAAAAGCGATTCTGTAGTTCTAGTTTTTCGAGTGTTAGGGTGCTGGCACACCAGGAGCAGTTGAGCTGGCGGGCAGGCTGGCTGGCAGGCATGGCAGGCGGTATGCCTTACACACCACGAGCAGTACAACAGGTGCGAAGGTGTAGCTTTGCAGTGTTGCCAAATTTGGCATTTTTATGCTAGATTTAGAATTTTGGGAGATTTACAGTTCCAAAATTGATTTACCATTTAGCAGGAAAAAAAGCAAGAGGTTTGAATTTTGAGCATTTTTACAGTTTTCTGACTTATCCAACACTATATGCCGAATTTAATGCTATTGACACAACGTCAAACACAATTGCGATAAAATTATCCTTCGTTGATTAGTGCAGTATTGAAAGGAAATTGTAACTGTGACAGCCGTACCAAAGTGTATTAATTAAATTTGTTCATTGTGAGATAGTTCGAGTCATCGCATTCGCGTCATTTGTTTGTGCAGGAGCTATTCAGTGCAATGCCATATCTATTACATTATGATCTTTATTCTTAGTGCCGGTTGAACTTATAAAGTAATTCAGCATATCCTTTGCCTCGCAATGAGTAAAGATAAAACGAAGTACGCTCAAAAGTTCAACAAAAAGTATTATGTACATTGATAAAAAAGATGAGACATCTACGGTGGAAGTCAAGTCAGCCATGTTGTATATTTACTGCCATGCAACATTAAATTCCTGCGATCATCTGGACGACTTCTGCAAAAATACCAAATCCGGGACCGATTCTACAGCAGTGATACATCGCACTATGTGTGCAAACGCATAGTGGAGATCGTTATAGATACTCATTTCGATGAAAATTTAAATACTGATTGCAAATTTAGCTTGTAACTGAATGAACTTAATGATAGCCCTACTTACAAATAATTTTTTTTTTGTAGTTCCCGAGGGGGCCAATTTAAGGATGTGGCAGCATATGGTTAAAAACTAATTTTACTTCATTCAAATGCCGAAGTCGAGCGTTATTCAGCAGCATGAACGCAGTCAGAAAAATGTAACTGCCTATGCTATCAGCTATTCTTACGGTAAAATATGGCCTAAAGAGGCATAGCAAATGTTACAAAAACTTCAAACTGCCAAAACTTACCATCAGTAAAATTAGATAGACGAATTTCTATGACAAGACAATCATAACCCCCGTACAGAATGTACAGCTTGTCTGTCAATAATTATGATGAAATTGCATTGGAACTGTAGTTCAGCAAGAAATCGATGGATCAAAATCTTTTCCCTCGTTCTTTGTTACCTGATACTGATTTTTTTTTCTGCGGCGATTTTGCAGGAAAATCCGAATTTCATTTGGCAACACTGAGCAGCAGTGCGCACCTGCCACAGAACCTCTGCGATCAACGTCCTGGTGCACTCTGATCGCAGTCCAGCGATGGAACTCAGAATTTTTCAAACTTCCCAAATGGGCATTTTAGATTTTCCCACACTTAAAAAATTCCGCAGATAGTTATAAAAGAATACGAATATAACCTTCATGCGTATCTCAATGTATGT
Organism: Parhyale hawaiensis; assembly: GCA_001587735.2. Lineage (NCBI taxonomy): Eukaryota > Metazoa > Arthropoda > Malacostraca > Amphipoda > Hyalidae > Parhyale > Parhyale hawaiensis. The sequence continues at coordinate 6,852,705 of LQNS02277097.1, read as the reverse complement.
GGTAATAGGTAACAGTTCATTATTCATGTAATTCTTTAGCATAAGGCTTAGAGAAATTCCTTAGATTGGTCTGAATATTCCTGTAACGCTCTCAAATTCCCAAGGTCTGGAGAAAATTCCCAAAGAGTGGCAGCCCTGTATCGCACGTCTGGCAAGTTAGAGCAGGAATCGGTCGCACCGCCCGCCGCCAGCGCTGGCTGCTCTGGGCGGCAGCTGCCTGCTAAACTGCTGCTGTACGGTGTACACGCTCCAATGCATTCCGTGCTTCTCAGATACTGCCTGCCTGCCAGCTTCTCGCTGAACCGTGTTTAGTGTGCCAGCGCCCTTAGTCTACCCAGTGGTGGAAAATACGAATCAAACCATGTCACAGGAGCGTTAAGGACCTTTTTGTAAAGTGCTGGTATCATACACGGTCTTGGAATCTAATAAATTAACGTAGTTAATCGAACAACAAAATTGAGCTACCGGCTGTGACGTCACGGACTGATCGCCACCGGTCGAACAGGCCATGTATCTAGAGGGCCTTCAGCTGTTCAATTACGCCAAATGCATATGTAGATACGCACATGCCCCTATTGAGAACGTCTGCGTCACCAGCAAAGTGGAAACAATAGGATGTGAAAAAAGTGAAAAGCGGTAGATAAGATACGTGCGAAATGAACTTCATGGTTTTACTCCGAAAATGACATTTTTTTTTTCTTTTTGTAAGCGAAAACTCTGCTGTTCCATTTTAGAGTCGTGTTGTGTGTTGGGATTTCATATACGCCCAACTGCTTTTGCTTAGCGAAAGCTGTTTCGTGAACGATTTCATTAAAGGAAGAATAAGTGGGGCAACGAAATTATCTGTGGGAAGAAAGTAGGAATCAAGTTGCATGAGAGTGCTAATGGAAGCGTTCGATATCATCAGTGCTTCGATTTCAAACTTGGTAATGCAAGAAGTGCATTCAGATAAGGTCACTGTATAATTTGCCATTTATTTGATGCATGGAGGTGGTAATCTGTACTATATAATAATTCGCGTCGTGTTTTTATTTATTTATTTATATATTTATATCTTTCCTGTCACGCTCTATGGGAATAAGATAGAAAAAAATTCAGATTTCAAAATGTAAAAAAAAGTTGGGTACCTTGCAATCTTTTTCTTCAGTATTAGATAGGGGAAAAATGAGGAAGCCCACAAGACGGCCGGGGTTTTGGTGAAGTGTTAAATTTTGCCGTCATTTATAATGACGGCATGGGCCACTAGTACTCGTATAAATCAGACTCCATGGCTGCGCTAAGAGATACTTTCGATATAATGATTGCTTGAATTTCAACTGTCGCTGAATGAAATACGTTTGCCAATAGCTGTAGCCTGGTCAATTTTGCATCAATAAGTTTGCTTGATAGAATGACCACAGTTCCCAACTTGGCCTAATTTTCCCCTTTTTTTCCTAAAGAGTGATAGAAAAAGGACAGATAAACAAACGCACAGATAAAAACACTTGGTTACATTGTATTAGTGGATTTCTATCTTTGCTTTCACCCTCTGAAGAAAATAGATACTCGAAAAATATGCCCGGTTGAAGACTGAGTCGAACCTGCCACGTCTTTTACTGAAACCGATGGTCAAAGTGAATGCCCTTCTTGCTTTATAGCTTCGCTGAGACCGCTCATGGATCCTGACTTTTACTTTCTTACGCCCTCAAAACTATAGTTGCTCAGAGCTCGAGCAGTGCGAGTTGAGAAGATGATTAACGATGCAATGTGTTACATATTTTTCAGAGTACAGTGTAACTACGTAAACCAGGGAAGAAAATGAGAATTTCGTTGTAGTAATTGTTTTTTTTTTTTTCAGTTGAATCTCCTCTTTTGATGAAGCAGCTGTTCGGTTGAGGAATAAAATTCGATATACTGATGTTCTATAGTCGTGCATCCAGATACGGAGTTGAAATTTCAATTCAGTGATGCGTGACTGCTCGGCAGAAAAAACTCAGTGTGGTTACAAGCCAACTAAGGGAAGGAAATATAGTACTCTTCATTTGAATTGAAACCGAGGGTGCCCGTCTGTTTCGATAATTTGAGTTTACAGTTTCAGTGTATTCGCCATATGCATTTCGGTACCGAAAACTTAACCGAGTATGAGCAATGAAGCAGTGTTGTCACACAATCCTCACCGTCGTTTTGATGGGCGGGTGCACCAGCAATTAGAGTAATTTAGGCAAGGATGCGATTCAAACGTTCTGAAAGCATCCACGTCTGGAGCTGCATTTTCTCACAAATTTCTCCGACCAGCAGCAGCAACTGCTGTCCTTGTTTGTACACAACATTCCTGTTGCAGTTGCAATACAAGTCGTATCTCTGTATCAGCTACACTATCAATAAACAATCTCCAGTGCACATACAGTCCCCCCCTACAGTGAGAGCTGTCCTACTGCGCTGACAAGCATCTTCAGGCTATCAGGAACTTATCTCGCGACGCTATCGCGTGAGACTGCACTTCAGATCATCTACAAACTCTGCCAATGTTGCTTTTGCGATCTGTGGGCCACCTTAGTTGGCTTTGAGAAGTCAAAGCTTTGTTTAATGGTTGCGTTCACTGCAGACGCACAGCAATGGGGAAAGATGCTTGCAAGTTTTCATTGGCGGTCATGGTGGCGTTCTTGTCACTCAGAGGTGAGCCACTTGAAGACTTTTGTTGCAGCATAATTGTCTTTGCGGTCCGCTGCTAAAATTGTTCCAATTGAAACTTTCGTGAATAACTTTGGTTTTTGAAAGTCGAAGAATATTGTTTGAAATCTTCTACCAGCAATTCCTTCCGTAAATTAAGCAGTATACTTTATTTCGAAACATACTTCCGACCGATGTTTACAAATCGTTTGTTATCTCCTTAAAAGAGATTGCTTTCGTAGTAGTATCAGATGATCTTCGATAGGCCAACCCACAATCAGTGGAAATCCGTGACATTTAACCGATGCTCATGGTACAGGTCACAACCAATGCAGTAAAATCGATTTATAAGAAAACTAAGGACAACCTGAAACACGACATGCACAACCAGATTTCTGTCTCCGCTCGCGAAGGCCAGCATGAACTTCGCCGCGCCGTGTTGACGAGCATTGGAGGTAGATGCGCTGTATGTCTCTGTCGCTCAGCTTGAATAGGATTTTTTTAGGCATATTACTGTTTTTTGGAGTGGGGTGACAGTGTTTGTTTTCAAAATTTATAGCTGCTTCTGTGAATTCAAAATGCCGAAGAAGTATGGTGTTGCGATGTTTAATGACAATCACAATGAGGAGAACAGGTAATGAGTGTTTCGACTGCCAAAAAAAAAAAAACAGTCTGAGCTTGATGGGAAAATTTTATTTATGATTCAGACAACATTTTTCGTTTAAGAGGAACACTGGGTTACTGACCCTCTTCTGGTTAAATTGTCTGGTGGTTCTACGCCACCTATACGATCTCTGCATGCGTCTTCGATTTGCTTGTTTGATGTCTGCCATCTCCGAAACCTGCTCCTCGCCCGACGAAAGTTGAAAACCATAGACTGAGGTCTTCTCTTCTGAACGATAAGATTAGTTCGATTGACGCATTCAACCTGAACTGGACCTACAGCAGCAATACGTGAACTTGATTATTTCAATGTCAGAAGAAAGATACGTTCGTCGGTTCATAACAGAAAACTTCAGTGAGTGCAGCTTGTCTGGGATTGTAGAAAACAAGCCCACTTTGAGTTCCCCACGGATCTTCAGTGCGTTTAAAAACGACATTAGTGCACCATTGGGTAATACACTTGATTCCAACTATGGTGTCGGATCGTATACTCAGTTAGGCGATGCTGTGCTCTTAGCAATTAGTGAACTACTAGCTGCACCCGTTAAAATTTCACGATCTGGCCTGGCCTTTCAAGTTGGACCTTTGGAGTTTCTACAGTAATGAACAAATAATATCAAATTTTATAGTATACTAAACTGCTGTGATCCGTTAGATCGTTATCACCACTTTTTCCTTTCGCAAAAGTCAAGAGTTATTTAGCTGGTCATAGACAACGCGCTATTTGTCCCCATTCACTCCTGGCCGTGTGGGTCACCATCACCAGCTACATTCAACGCTGCCTGTGCGTAAGGGAAATATAAATGTGACGTATTACCCAATGGTATTGCCCGTATCACTTTTAAATTTAACATGCACGTTTATGTAGCAGAGCTCGACTTCATCTTCCGCATCATGCATACAACCGAACTATGTATCTAATTTCCTCCTGTCTATTACTAATGAAGAGCGTAACACACGAAGGAACCAAGGAACAGCGCTATTAATTAATGATGTTTTTATGCGTTTTTGCTGCCTGTGTTGGAGTATTGCTCACCGGTCTGGGCTTCAGCTGCTGACACTCATTTGCGTCTGTTGGATCGACTTGTTAGCTCAGCCAGCAGGCTGTGCGCTGATAATGATCTAGCGAACCTGTCCCACAAGAGAAGAGTAGCAGAGATAGCATGTTTTATAAGGTGTACAATAATGAGAGGCATTGGTTGTATTCTTCTCTCCCTGCCCTCAAAGTTTTTGGGAGAGCGACTCGTGCTGCGTGCGGAGCGCACTCTTTCACTCCGGAGGCTGTCAGATGTCGAACTAATCAGTTCTGTCGGTGCTTCGTGCCCTGTTCGGCTAAGGTTTGGAATTTGTTGCCGGCATCGGCTTTTGGTCGTATTGGCCTGCATGCGTTTAAGTCAGCTGTTAATTGTTTTTTGCTGGATTTCCTTTAGCAGCGTTTTGGGCTTCCCGGTGTTGCAATATGCTTCATTTAGGTTGTATTACCTGTCCGTGGGAGCTCAAGCGTGATGTTTTAATACTAATAATAACTATGATATCCCGTTTGACAAAAGGATCCAGAACGTCACTTTTCCTTAAGGTCACGCATCAGCTTGTGTGGTCACCGAGAAGGAGAAGAAGTTGGTATTTTTGACCTGCCAGCTGGAACTTTTATCAAAGGAATATTTTCCATGAATGATTATCAATTAATAAATTGGTATATTTTCCAACCATACCCCAAGTGTAACTATGAACAGCTCAGTGATCTGGTTGCTTTCTCAGACAAATCAGTGACACAACAGATAGCTGGATTTTTTCTTACGTTGATTTTATGTCTACAGTTGGTAAGAAGTGAACCAATCGTTCGAAATAGATGAAACTTAACTGCGCACTATTTAAGATTTGCAGAGCTCGCGTGCTGCAAAACTCAGTGGTCAACAAACCTTGCGCGCTTCCTCTGACACGTCGGTGATCGTCATACAAGGTACAGGTGGTACACTAGACGCCAGTCGGTGGGTACGGCGGTCCAAAGGCTACACGTAGTTCCAGCGAGAGGGCCTGCAACGGGTTATTTCTACAGCACATGTAGCCGTCGGGATCTTAACCTTTAAACGTATGCATTATAAAAAATCCATCGAATGGAAGAAAAAGTTATGTATCATCAATTTTGGATAAAATATTTTACTCTATTAAGATCAGGGTCTTTTGTGTATAAACTTTTGTAAGAGATAAGTGTGCACAAATTTCAAATTGCGCATCAAATAATTTACTATTTAATTACATGACCCTCAGGAGACAATAAGTCTACACTTTGTTTTTTGGTTGCTGGAACTTTTACTGAAACGGAAGACAAAAACATATTGATCTATCATGCAATAATTATTAAATTTACGTAACCGCTCTGGGGCAAGCAACTTCTAGTCTAGGCTCGTAATTGTCAGTGATGGGCAGTATTTAAATACAAATATATTTGAATACATTTGGTTATTTGAAAATGTATTTAGTTACACGTTTTCAAAAGAATTTGAAAATACTGTGTCTAACTACATTATATTTAAATACAATATATTTAATTTTTTTTCGATGCATTTCGTATTAGCTTATAATTATATTTCTGCTGTGCGTTCTACCTTGAATGCGTTTCATCTTATTTTTAAATTTCTCGTATTTGTACGTATACCCGCAGCTCATGCCATGTGGTAATGACTTGCAGTTACGATAGATAGGGTTCGTAATAAGACCTCGCAAATAGTGTTTTCCTCAGTTCTTACAATGCTTAACTGTTGGGCTTCAAATGTGTGACATAAAAGTTGTGTAAGGGCATAGCTTAATGATACTGTTCAGTATAGCAACTGAATGCTGTACTGAAACTATTTAAATTAAAAAACATAGCACACTGCAATTACATCTACATTAATGGGCAGCGTGCAGCAATGCCGGTCTAAAACTTGAAGTTATCCATTGTCGAACAACATCTATGATCTTCTGACAGAACACGATGGCATATCTTTAAGTTTCTTTTGCAAGGTTTGTAAATTATTTACATATTTTGAACGCAGCACTGCAACTTGCGTTTTACATTTGCAGTAGAAATAAAATAGGCTACATTGGTTTTAAGATCAAGAATAGAGCTTCAAGCATTTAACTTTAGTCTGCTACTCTTGACCTAGTTTAAAACTCTATTAGGCGTTGTAAAAGGGACTTTTCAGCTATACTCGTGGTAATCGAGTTTCTGATTACACTTGCAACACGATTATGAAAGGCGAAAACGAAGCTCTGGTCTGAAGCTTCGGACAAGTGAAAAGTACGTGGAACATATTTGACGGCGAGCCCCTACTGCACCGCGTACACGCAGTCGCTGGTTCTGCAGATACATGCGTATATATTGCCCGGTTGGCCCAGATGACGCGCTGTCATCTGGGCCTACCGGTCAATTATCGTCGAAGGTGTAACAACCGAGACGGAGTAGTTGAAGGAGTACTACGATTCTCCGATCATCTCCGTATCTGCTTGGGGACAGAGAACTCCCACTGGAATACGCTCACGCAGCAAATGAGGATCACAAAAATTCGCCTACTATAAGCTGGGCAAGCAAGCACAGCGCTGTAACATCCCGCCAATGCTAATGAAGTAAATCCTAGGAGATTCCTTAACCCACGATTACAAAACTGAGTAAGACACTCCCTTAGGTCCGAATTATCCAAAACTCAAAGCTGGGTGTTGGTTTCGAAAATTGAATAGAGTATGTGATAATAAACTCTTGGCAGTATCACTCCAGTATCACAAACTTGACTAAGACAGTCTTATAGGTCTGAATTACCCAGAACTTCAAACTGTGCGTTGATTACGCCCGTTGATGAGGCCAAAGTTCAATTCTGCTCTGTAAATTGGAGTTTTGGTCGTCTCATGTATAACTGGTATTAGTGCCTGACTCGCAAAACGACTCAAAGGGCCAAAACCAACGCTGCTGGCCTGGTCTGGACAGTTCGAGGACTATTGGCCTAACTAAACACGATTAAGCTGTGCCGATCGGTAACACCTTATCCAGACAGTGTCTATCATTCGGGATTGAAATTTAAAAAAAAAGGCTTCTACGCTATTGAGGCTAAGCACCTGATTTCTCGAGATGTGGAGTGAAGCGTCCAGAGCGATGTCTGCAGTTCATCGTATAAATTAGGATTTGTCGTTTCTAACTTCAAGGGTGGATTTAAGGCGTCCTCGAGTGACTCATGAAAGTAGGACCAAAATAAACCGACAAGGCTTCATTTGCATTGCACTTAAAATAGAAGTTCTGCTTTCATCATTTTGAATTGTGTTGCAGGTGTGAGAAACTTCTCAACGTAATTTCAAGTGGAATTCGTGATCACTTTCTGTTCTCTATTTATTCCTCTGCCGGCCTGTACGCTCCTTTACATATAATGTAAATTCCATATTGGTAACATTTTGGCAAAGCTAAGAATTGATGGTTGAGTTCAGTTGGGCCGCTAGGCTGGACTTGTCCGGAATTTCAAATACCGAGCTTCCACTTCCCTTCGCTGAATCGCTTCACATGCATTGGAACTAACCTAATCACGACTGCAAGCTCCATTTTAGGGAGTAAGACTAACTTTTGAAAATCTCACTTGAAATCAGATAAGAGTTAATACATTGAAACTGGATTGAAAGTGTGGAAGTCAACTCACTCTTTTGAGTTGTGGACAAGTTAAGTCTATTGAGCTTAAGTTCGCTCCATATCGAAGGGATTTTTGCCTCAACTTTTGCAAAGTCAATCTGACCGGATATCCCAACTGGGAAGCCCACACGTGCTGCTGCAAATATGTGCCTTCTAGCAAGGCCTCCTAAAGCACTTTAGGAGGCCCTGCTTTAGACTAGGACGGCTCCGATCGATCACAGTTTGTCATAAGCTATGGAACCTCCTATACGATGGTCTTCGCCCCCGACAGTTGCCAGTATGGTAAGGGCCAATAGCCCCGCAACAGCATTTGAACACCGAATGCTGCCTTAATAAGCCAAGCAGAACTCGCCTTTTCACGACAGTCTCAAACCTAAGCAGTCCCTGTCTGATATTAACACTGAAGTTCCCTGTTATTGCACGATGCTTGATTATTGAGGTAAGGAGTAGGCCTGATTGTGGGCTTCATAAAGGTAAAGTCACCCTGATCGCCCGCCCCTACTGGAAAATCCACAAGGACTAGTTCGTTTAACAGATATATATAGTCTATTCTAAGGGGCTCTCCAAGTAGGGCACGACTGCGGTTCACCACAGTTCATCAAGAGCTATGGCCCAAGACTGAAGGCTGATGTGCTTCAAGGATATAGGGAGAATAATTACGCAAAACCTGACGGTATTTCGTTTCTACAAACCGTAGTTTTATTAGTTTGAGTCATTTCAAGGAAGGGGTGATTTAATTTTCAATGTCCATAAGCTAACAAGGACGCTAAAGCAGGCTAAATCAATTCTCTAGAGAAATGACAGCAGGTGTCCTTTGGAAGCTCTCGCCTGTGAATTGTTTTTATGTTATCTAGAGTACCTATTGCTTGTGACTTTTGCAGAATGTATGTAACATATTGTACTAGTATATCAATATCCAATGCATGAACACTAAAAATATACCTTCTGGCGCTTAAAAAGAACAAAATTAAAAGTACTTAATGAAGAATTTAAATACATCTCATGAATTTAGTATTTAATTGGCACTCAGGTGTCATCAGCCCGTAAAGTAGCCACCGGCTTCTGCAAACAATTCATGGGCACACGTCCGCTTCTGGACCGAGCTCTTAAAAGAATAATTCGGGCCCTTGAGAGGAGAATTCGTAAGCTGCCTATGGACCAGGACTAGGAGTTCTTTACTCCTCAGCAAGAAGATGCCTCTAGCCGAGCCTCAAGTAACTCCTCGACCGTGAGCCCTGACGGACTGGCACCCCTACACATCAAACATCTTGGCCCCTACAGTCTCCTGTTCCTGACCACTCTTTATAATCTCTCCCTGGCGCATGCCAACCTGCCGAGAGTATGGAAGGCAGCCAACATTATCTCCATCCCTAAGCCTAGCAAACCGCTCTCCGACAGTAAATCCTACCGCCCGATATCCCTGTTGTGCCCGGCGGTGAAGATCCTGAGGCGCTTGCTCCTTGCGCAGTTCTTGGAGATGTCAGACTCCTAACATGGGTTCCGCTCTAAGCGGTCGACCACCTCAACTCTTCTTCCCTTAGTCCAACAATGTTTAGGGGTTTAAACAATATGAGGGTTTTGATACGGCCTATCTAATAACCTCATTAGGTGGATCTCTGCATACCTACGTGGGCGCCGCATCTCCTACCTATGGACGGGCATAAGGTCGCCTTTCTATTCCATGTACGCGGAAGTGCCCCAGGGCTCAGTAATCTCGGCGCTCCTCTTTAACTACTATGTTAACAACTTTCCCCAGGTTCGTGACGTCACCTATTCGTACGCAGACAACTTTACCGTCATATCCTCGGCTACTGGTGTTCCGGAGGCAGCGACGAGCCTGTCACGCCATGCCTTGACAATCGAGGCCAGGGCCGGAGAGAGAGAATTGACCGTCTCTCACTTTAAGACTCATTCCAGATTGTTTACGTCAGATTATCACCAATCCAGGACGGACCCAACAATCTAGATGCGTGCGTCGGACCTCGCCCTGGAGGGCAAACCAAAAATATTGGGCGTGGTGTTTGACTTTACTTTTGCTGCTCACGCGAATTATGTTCGCGACAGATGCTGCTCCCACTTGCGGGTTCTCGCCGCGCTGGCCGGCGCAAAATAGGGACAACAGAAAGAGACTTTAGTACTGACCTATCGGGCCCTCATCAGAAGCGCCATGTTTTACGCTGATGCGGTTTGGTTTCCTAATGTCTCGTGAACAGCCATGAGTAAGATGCAGGCGACTGGATCCCACAGCATGGCTTCGGCGCATCACCTCCACCAAGAGACCTCAACCCTACCAGTTGATAGTCTGGGGTTTCTGTCAAAACAATATCTCTTTAGCTCATGGCGGGTACATCATCCTGCCCCCGGTACTATCATGGCCCCTCCGTCCCTCGCCGTATTCGATACTTTCTCAATCAAATTTTGAAACAGACATAACTCCCCATCTTCAGAAGGGATTCTTCCTCCCGAGCAGTTCCGCATTGCCCTGAGTGCATGACACACCCCTGCTGTTGCAACTGCATCAGCAGCTGTATATCCCCTACCACGGTTCTGGGCTATCAATGCCCTCCTCTAAGTGCGGAGGAGTCTTTACTCCTCAGATCTCTTCGAATTACACTCTCCCATTTACTCTCTGGCCGCTGCTCGGTCTTAGCGGATTATAAGTTCCGAGTGGGACAGATCGATGATCCCTCCTGTCAACTTTTCGAAACTGGATGAACAGTCCGTCCGTCGCCTCTTTTCGTGTACTAGTCAGTAGTCACCCCATTGTTCTTAAGGTGAACAATCTCTGGCTGCACCCGCTTGGGGCTGCACATTTCCTCGCTTCTCTTCTTCCTCTCTTCAACTTTCTCCCTCCTCTGCCTAGAGACCCTCCGAAGCCTCCTCCCCAAGTTGGCATTGGTGGCCTCTAACGATGGCAACAGACAACAACAGTATTAAATTACATTATGCAGATTTATTTAGTATTTAAGTACTTTAATGTACTTAGTGCTCATCACTGATAGTTGTTTTGTTGGTAACAGTCAGGTGTTGTGGAATACAATCTGACAGATCATCTTCCAGCTTTTTCCGTCTTTAGACTTGATACGACAGAGCCTTCCCGTAAGTTTCGTTATGTCAACTGCCATAGTAGGCATTGTGCTGTGCAGTTTGTTAGCAAAAATTTGGAACTTTCGCCTTCTTTTTACTCATGTAATGGCGATTCCAGGGCTGCTTTCAGGGAATATTTATGGTGAATACTATGATGCCTTTCCATTACCCACGCTCCGCAAGCGAGGTAAAAAGGAAATAAACAGCATGGAATACGGTTGAGCTCAGAGCACTCTTGCAGAAAAACATCGCCTTCTTAAACTGTATCGTCGAGGTGTCATATCCAAACGATCATTTATTGTACATTAATTACAACATGCTCTAGTCACCATTTCAATTGTTGAAGAAAATTAATTTCAAGAGGCAATTGACGAAAGTTTCTGGCGAGACAAGGAATACGTGGAGGGTTGTTTTTTTAATGGGTGTCTCGGCCATAAGTATCGTCCACAAATTGATAATATCAGTCAATGGAGAACACATTAACGGAACTAAGTTAATAAGTTTAAAATTGATTTTATCTCTGTTGCACTGACATTATTACCTGATCTTCCCAGTACAACGGATTTATATGATATTCCGCATCCTTTCAATTAAGATGACTTTACATTTGAGTCCATATTTCTTCACGATAGCCATCGCGTTGTTAAACTCTCAACGAAAAAACGGTATCGCAAAAATGAACAACAACTGCATTTGCGAATGATATTACGTTTGACTGAAAACTATTTGTGTGCAGTTTTCAATGAATGCTTTGGCCTGTGCGTTTATTCAGATATGTGAAAATTGGTTAGGGTTATACTTGTTTCAAGTCCGGCGACTAAAGCGATTTAAGTTATTGTTGACCCATATCAATATTATCAACTTTTAAGAGAATATTCGAGAGCGTCACCCATGCTATACTATCAAGTCACATAGAGGCACAGACGGTACTTATCCCAAATCAGTATGGTTTCAGAAAGGGCATGAGTACAACACTGGTCATTCTCGATATAATTCACAATAGAGTCTATGCTTTCTCTGATAAAGCTTATTCAGTGCGTCTTTTCTCAATCTAAGGAAAGCGTTTGACACGGTTAATCATGAAATGTTAATCGATAAATTAAATCATTACTGTATCTGATGGACCACATCCCAAGTCATCCAGAGGTACCTCACTAGCCAAGAACAACACGGGTGCCGTAATGACTGTACATAATATATTTATATCAGAACATTGCCTAAGGCTGCGTTCCACGATCCATCTTTTCGACGAAGTTTGTGATCGCGGAAAGATTTTGATTGACAGACATACGCGGCGATCATCGAAGTTTTTCTTTTTTTGTTGGCCAGCAGTGCTGGAAATCTTTGAGCACGATAACGCGGAGTTTGTCAAACAAAAAGTTCACAAATTATATTTCACTCTGTAAATATATGTATCGGTTTTATTGTACATTATTTAGTAATTGAGGAATCATTTTTGATTTAAATTTACCCGCATGGCAAAGTTTGTTATGTTGATTCGAACTTGGGTCTTGTTTGAAAACGGGCCAGCACTCTATTTTTGTATTTGGTGCCGTATCAAAGATACTGTTTAAATTGGTTATGTATATAAGGTTAGGTTAGGTTATGGTTATGTATATAACCAAACCTAACCGTATCTTTGATACGGCACCAAATACAAAAATAGAGTGCTGGCCAGTTTTCAAACAAGAGTGCTGGCCCGTTTTCAAACAAGACCCTCGAACTTCTGAACCGCAGGAAGCATTTGGCAGCAATATGTTGACAATTAGTAATAACTGAAGCATATTCCTCAAGTTACGTCTATACCTTCTTTTTCATTAGTAAAAGCTACAATTGAGCAAGAAATACGCTTTAATGGAGGAAACGGATGTACTCAGTGTGCATTGCAATAGAAATTAAAGAAATTCATTAATAAAAAATGAGAAATTATTGTTCTATCGTCTGCATTTCTGCATTTGAGGGGATGCCAGTGAGTGAATTTTTAGCTATACTTTTCGCCAGTATATGCACAGTTTTACGCCAATCAGCATCTACAACTAAAATAAATATCTGGCCGATAAAGTGAGGGTGGAATATCGATTAATAGTAATGGAATGTTGAATTCACGTGTATATAGTGACCATGAAGTGTTAGTGGCTTCTGTTATTGATGCCGTTGGGCCGTGGAAGCGAAGTGTTTGTGTTTTTGTTTGTCGATTTTTGTGTTTGTGACTGATGAAGTGATGGATCGTGTAAAGTGACATAGGCTTTCCCCAAGGCTCGGTCCTGGGAGCGCTGTTTTGTTCTGTATATTAATGATATTATTGCATTGCCAGGGACAGAATGTGTGTTATTCGTCGATGATGCTGTTTTTTTTTTAGAGCTATTTGAGTGGAGCAAATTAAACGTCTTATTAATTTCTGTCTCCGTGAAATTTTGTAAGGCCGATTTAACATAATTGATTATGAGCAAAACGTTTCCTCTCAAATTATATGTTTGACGATTCTGATTGGGGAAACTCTAAATACAGACAATATAGTGAGTCTTGCTCTACATTTTCAGCTATCTCAGTTAATTTTTACGAGGTATTTTCAACACAGCATACCTTTACCTTGCCTCTATTAACTGCTAATGACAAATGCCTGAGAAGCAAGAAGCGTATGTATGATTTTTACTTTTAAAATTATCTTAAATCTGTAGAGATGAACTAGAACAGGATTTTTTTTGCTAGGGCGCTTTCTGTTCTAGGTATGTATATGACACTAAATAATTTCCAGTTATTTTTATAACTTTCTTCGTTCTTGGGGTGCAAGGTAATAGTGTAGTGAGTAGGCTCGTCATAATTGCTATCGTACTAATATTTACATAAATATATTGCTTCCGCACGCTCTTGATAGATTAATCTCACTCGAAAGATGGGAAGACTGTGAACTTTCCTCCTGGATAATTCCAGGTGCGAGTAGGACTAAAAATATGTTATATATTCAGCATTATATAGTTTCTTATCCCCAAATCGAGTCCACGCCTTGACTCTTTATATTTATTTTATTAAAACACAAAGGCGGACCGTTAGCCCCTATCTGGATAATACCAGGTGCTGACGGCCCATGAAACTGCATGCTTTTTCAAGTAATCAACTGATGCCGCCTTCATTTTACGCTTACGGCTCTGCTTTAATATCTGCTTCAGGTTACAGCAGGTAACACAAGCACATTGTGTACTTGCGTTACTTTTAGGCTTTGGTGGCTTAGTGGTAGAGAGACAATGTGGTGATTTGTAGGTCTCCAAATCAAGTCCCTGACTCGAATGTCACTATTTTATACATAAATAAACTTAGAAGAGGATAAATGTATGGTTTTAGTCAATATAGAAGAGACTCCCTTCCAAAATTGGGAGTGCACTTAGAGTCAACGCGGATAAAAATCGTATTCACGATCATCGGGAGCAACACCCTCCACAGCTACCAACTCCACTTCTATGACACACAACCGTTTAACGGCCATATCTGTAGAGGCCACCCTACTCCATTATCTTTTATGCCATGCCTCAACTAATCTAATATCACCGAGCCCCTACTCATCTCTCGCAAATAATCGTGCTTGCATGATCAGCTCCTTGGGTGAGGTCTTATTTTCCTTCTTTTCTTCCTCAGATGTCTAAATGCTTTTGACGTTATGTCAATAGCACATGGAGAACCGGAGCATGAATCCCGGCTTCTCTCTGGCAATTAGCCCGTTGGTCCGTCTACTGTCAGCTGTGTAATCTAATCTGACCAAGCTGTGTAGGGATTAGTTGGGAGAAATGGTCATTTGAGCCATGAGGAAATAGCCAACGAAGCTGTTCGAACACGCTGGCATAGGTACTCCAACCTTCACATGTTTTGGCATAGTACAGATAAACTGCAACTTTCGAGACCCGCGTCAATGCATGTAGTAGCTACTGAAGCTTGCACTTTCGTCTTAAGCTTACACTTTCGTCTAAATCTTGCACTTTCGTCTTAAGCTTACACTTTCGTCTTAAGCTTACACTTTCGTCTTAAGCTTGCACTTTCGTCTTAAGCTTGTACTTTCGTCTT
>LQNS02277097.1:6783242-6826535 GCA_001587735.2 Parhyale hawaiensis | reverse complement strand
GAGTCATGTGAGTAAACAGCTCTGGTGACCCTGTCGACTCGGGAGTCATGTGAGTAAACAGCTCTGGTGACCCTGTCGACTCGGGAGTCATGTGAGTAAACAGCTCCGGTGACCCTGTCGACTCGGAAGTCATGTGAGTAAACAGCTCCGGTGACCCTGTCGACTCGGGAGTCATGTGAGTAAACAGCTCCGGTGACCCTGTCGACTCGGGAGTCATGTGAGTAAACATCTCTGGTGACCCTGTCGACTCGGGAGTCATGTGAGTAAACAGCTCCGGTGACCCTGTCGACTCGGGAGTCATGTGAGTAAACATCTTGTGCATTCGTGGACAGCGGTCTTGAGATACTTCTTTTGAACCGAGGGCTACTGTTTGGGTTTTACCTTTTATTTCTGAGTTATATTACTGCTTTAATATTTTTTTCCCAGATTTAGAGTTAATTCTCTCGCTACCTTGCAGCATCGGTAAACCTTGTAAAAGTGAATAACAATTCAAGCTTGAAAAACCTTTGAATAGTTAACGGTGGCTCCCTTTTTTCGCGCTGTTGGTCCTACGTAAAGCGAGTTATAACTGGCGGATTGAACGTTTAACGGTGAACAGCTGCTCGTTGTTTCCCTCATTGATATCTGAATGCATTTCCTTTTATCATTATAGAAATTTCGCTCGGCAACTTTTGTTTACTCTAGTTGCGACATATCTAATTTCCGAAACAGGGCCCGTAGAAGAATTGCTCGGTAATTTAGGTAGTTGCATAGCCCCTGTAAACACAACACATGGAGTGCGTCCTGGCAAGAAGGTCTGAACAATATCAGGAGCTAGCAAAAATTTGTTGTATCGAAACTCCTATCATGGATTTTTTGTTATTCTCCAAGCTATAATAATGAAAGTGCAAGACACAGATGTGCCTACATTGTGATGAATATAATAATGATTTTCTTCATTTATTAAAGGAGCAGGAGTTATCTACAGTAGCGACACCTGTTGTCGATTCGTTCTACTATTTTAAAGATTTAGTTTTAGTTATATTAATTGAATTGACACTATACCATTCACACGCTAGGTGTCTTCTTATCATGTCCATAGGTTCTGAATATAATAACAGCTCTACATATGTGTTGCTCTGAGTTACATGAGACAATGACTCACGAAAGATCGAGGTAACGGTGATTTGTAGTACTAGCTACACTTCTTGAACTACCCGGACTTTTTGGGAGCGTTTAGAGTGTACCTCGTATGCTGGCAAATGTAACTAACTTGGCTTATATATAGCAATAGATAACGCTTCACTCTGCCACATACCCTCGCCTTTCCCGCAGGAAGTACATTATTTAGGAACATAATTATCACATACGATAAGTATGCAGTGAAGGGCTTGGGCTAAATCCGTCCAATTAACGATGGTACGAGCGAACGGAAATCAGTTGATGGTGAATTGGCAGTTTTATCCCGTGAAGCATACATTCATGTTTATAATTGCAGACTCCTCTTGTCCTTTGTATGCACCTTTGCTACACCAAGAACGGTATTTAGTTCGCTCAAAGACTGCAATAATTGGTGGGCCATACTGACATGTTATGGTGTTTGCTTGACAGTGAATGAGAGGTGATTTCCCCTTTCATTCCACTGATTTCTACTATCTACCATAGAAGAAATTTAATAAATAGTAGAAATCACATGAGTTTTGGCGTGCTGAACCCTATCATGCCGCGACACTCAAAATATATTTATAGACCATCTTTATTACCTGGTATCTTAACCATTGCAACCAAGCTGCCGATGTTCTTTGAAATAAACACGAAAATCTGTTTCTAGCTATTCTTTATTAGTAAGAGGCATGTATAGATTTTAGGCGTGAACCCTTAATTGATTACGCCTGAGACTTTCAGTAGCTCAACATTTCCATGTCAGGTGGAGTTTTCAGCTGCCTCCAATGGCCTCCAATGTTATTCACCGTTTCTATATCTATAACACCTCCTACACGATACAAAGTGGTGAAGCCACAGCCTTCTCTCTGTAGTTACGACCATTGTTATTATTGTTATTGATACTTCACGCTCAGGCCTCCTCGGGCAAGTAGTGCATCTAGGATGAAGCATTATGAACGTTGGGAAACTCGTAACGCAGCCAAGGAAAATCCATCAGAAAGCCATTAACAGCTGACTTAAATGCCCTCAAACCAACCCCACCGAAAGCTGATCCTGAGAATGAGTTCAGACCTAAATGGACCAGGGTCGAAAACACCTACTGTAGTGGCGAGTATGGCAGCTGACAGTCTCCAATGCGAAGGCCACTAGTCTGGCCCTATGGACTTAGCTTAACTCCACGGTGTCGAACTAAATCATTTAGGTCACTTTGAATGCGGCCAGTGAAGATGATGCAGCACTCATTTTTGTCCACAGATCTGAAGATTCACATGAAAAGGACGGAGACTTCGGAGTGCTGACCACCAGTTCAACTCTGCAGGGTCATCCCAATACGTCCCTCTTCCATTTCATTTGCGAGCGACGCATCGGTAAGTCAAATTTTGCATCACTGACTCCAGGAACGGGTGATGTCGTGTGGGGGCTCTGACTCCACTCCAGCACTGCAACATTCTCTTCTCTCTTCCCGCTTTATCACCATAGCTCTGACCACAATTGATCAACTGGAGCCCTGCAGTTTCCTGGGGAATACCTAGCATCTATCTGCAGCATATGCGATTATTGCATCTATGTAGGCGGCCCAGTTGAGGTGCACAATCAAGTAGATTTCAGAGCTTTTACTTGTCCGGCGCTTCAGGCTGGATCATTGATTTCACCACTCATAATTGTGTTGAAAGTGTTGTTAGGAACTCGATCAGGCTTAAATTAAGCAGCCGAAAATTAGATTTAACAGTGCCTAATAGAATTTTAAACTGTCCATAGATACTAAATTGATGTTAAAAGCTTCAACTTTTATTGTAGGAGATAAAACCATCGTACCCTATCTTATTGGGCTACCTCGATCACCAAGGTTGTTGTGTTTGTGCCGAGTTTGTCTCTCTGTCTGTATGGCTGTGTCTGTCACCAAGATAATTTAAAAAGTTACCCACAGAGACTGGTGAGGTAAAACTAACGAAATTTTTTTTTTAGTTGAGATGTTTTGTTTAGAATAAATAAATATTTAGTTACTAAAGCACTCTGAGAGCGCATACCGCCGCCAAGCGATGAAACGGTAGCAAAATATTGACATTTGCTCTGAAACCATAATTTTCTTCGTATAAACTCCAAAACCTAATCATTTGTGCCTTTTTATATTATTAACAGCTTGTTCAATTTTCTTGAAGATCCATTCATAACTTTTTGAGTTATACTGTTAACAAACGTTATGACAAACATGGGTCAAACATACAAACGAACTAACCGATCTGCACCAAAATTTGATCATTTTTGTTTTTTAGCATTACTAACAACTCCTATAAATTTCATAAAGATCCATTCATTATTTTTTGAGTTATTGTGCTAACATGCATAAAAGTAAAAACAGTGACAAATGAACGAACAAACAGGCGAATCAATACCAAAATTTGGTCATTTACTCTTTGTTATAAACCTAACAACTCATGTTAATTTCATCAAAATCCATCCATAACTTTTTGAGTTATAGCGTCGAGAAAAATGAGGCAGACAAACAAACAAACGGATGGACATATCTTCACCAAAAGTTAATCAACTGTTTCTCCTAACATACCTAACAATCCCTGCAAATTTCATCCAAATCGGTTCGTAACTTTTTGAGTAATCTTGGTGACAGACAAACAGTCAAACAGACAAAAAGACAGACAGACACGACGAAAACATAACCTCCTTGGCGGAGGTAATAAACCGTAAACAAATTAGTGATATCTTGAGAGGTGATCATTTCTGCAGCTCGCTGTAGTGAAGCTATAGCGATGATGTAGTATCCACAGTATGATGCTGTTTGTTCTTAGAGGATAGAGTCTATTTGGATCTCAGTTGGTGTCGGAGTGTGTCACGAAAAGTAAAGTCGTCTTGACCACAAACCAAGCCTTGCAGCTTGGAAACCTGCATGCACTGGTTCGTGCTAAAGGTAAAGGTAAAAACAACTTGACCGTACCCCAACTGGAAAACCCGCTTGCACTGGTTTATACTGCAGATCGATATAGGCCAAGGGGCCCCAGAGAATTATATGACTGCAGTCGACCATAGATTGTCTAGAGCTATGACGCCATGGGCGGAAGACTCCACGCGCCAATATCTGCGACCCCCAACCCTCCCCATTGCACATGTGGAAGGCCAATAAATCCACAGCAGTACGCAGACCGGATGCTGACTGATCACATGAAGCGCACCAAGGAGATGCTGGGAACGAGGAGAAGCTGGGAACGAGACACGAACCAGCGACCTTGAGAGTCAAAGTCAGACGCTTTAGTCTACCCCGGGTTGTACTGTGCGCTGTAGGTTTCCGTGAGGACTCAAGTGCTCAAAGGTTTTGTTCAGTGAAAGATGGAGTCCTTGTTCTTCCCATGTACTTTTTCCATATAAGCTGCAACTGAATACAGTGTCATATTACAATTGCACTTCCGTTTATGAGTTCCTATTTTTACAGTACGGCTCACCAAAACGGAAGCGGTACTGACTAGGTAACGGTGTGTGTGACGTGCGTCTTCAGTCCAGACCCCGAGGGTAATGTTCATTCAGTGCTAAGGACTCAGTGCCTTTCAGAGCGTTATCGCCTGGTATTATTAGCTAGGCTGCTCACTATTGGAATTTTGCGAGGATGTTAGTTTGCATATGTCTAATTAGACGATCCATTTTCTTTTTCATTTGCCTTGACTGTGTAAAAAACTTGGCAAATGAATGGTACTCCTCGATGCTTGCAGTTACATCTCGCAGAATCCTAGACACGCAATGATTTTGCAAATTCAGTATTTCAGTGTTAAAAAGCGAAAACCCTCGATAAAAACTCTTCTTTGTGATAGCTAACGCGTTTGCTGTTTCATGCTCTGCCGTCTACTTACGCTAAATACTCTGATCATGCCGCATTTTTTATTTATTTTTCTTTTAACTTGAAAGTAGAGCACGCAACCTCTCAACAGAAGTTTCTGAGAACATTGTGTGTTAAAATGAAAGCACTTTTATAGTTTTATGAAAATATTAGGTTAGTGTAATAGTAATGTCCGATTTTCAGTACAAAATTTTCGGACCGAACGTATTAATTTTTTAACCTCGCCTTGTACACATAAACTAACTGTATTTAATTCGTATCATTTTCATTGGCCACAATTTTCAAAAACTTTACCCCCATATTTGGCCCACCTATCGGTCACGTAAGAGAAGGTTTTCCAACGAATTTTATGCTGTTAATGCGAGTGCGGCGGCAAAATCTATTCAGAACACTCACATGAGGTTCAAGAGTTGCAAGAGATTGTTTTCTCGCTTCCGATGTGGTGGCTGATTTACCTTTGAAAAGAAAGTCGAAAATATAAAAGATATGATTCCGCGTTACCGAAAGTTTTTGTTTTTGAGAATACTATCATTACCACCAAGAAACTAACAGAACACCTAAATGTAGCCCATTCCACAGTGGTACGCCAACTAAATAACACGTTTTTGTCTATGTATTTTTTTTTAAATCGGGCATTATTTGCGCACCAAGCTTATATCAAATCTACGAAATCACACCTTTTCATTCATCTCGACAAGCGGTGGTTCTAACAGCTTTTGCTTCTAAGCTTATGATAACTCGAGCTATAGTGTCGAAGGGAGTGCAAAACTTTTGGAAACTACACCGCGTGATGCACGCTGCTGATATGACTAATTAATGAATTCTTACGGTCACCGATTAGCCCCACAACCCACTGAACGAAAACAAGCGCAGTGGATTTCAGCTGAATTTTTCGTCGAATTTCCAGAGGCTTTATGCTGAATAACGATAAGAACTGAAAAAATATATAAATGAATAGACTACTTTAGGATCAGTGCTGAAAGCTAAACTTGAACTTCAAAACTATCAGGAGCTATTGCTTGGCACGGCGGAAACGAATAAAGTTTAGCACAGCAGGTTTGAATTTTCAGGATTTTCAGATAAGTGCGTGGGTTCCGTCCAGTTCAATAAAGTTTTAATCGTTGAACAGATACAGACAACCGCCCAAACCGCCTTGCTCCGCAACACTATGATTTTTTCTGTTCCAAGCATATCGAGTTGATTCTAACACCCACAGCACTATCCAAAGCGGTGAAACCTAAGCTGTTTTTCTTAAGTTCAGGCCTAGTCAAGCCTGTTGGGCTTAGCCTAACTCTGTTTCGTCCTACCTTTTGTCTCTAAACTATCTAGAGGCACTTACTCAGCTAACAATTTTGCTCTGCTTGTACGTAGATGGCACGTCTTGTTTTGGTGGCTCAACGTACTAAGCACGTCGGTCTGTGGACTCCAGATAGCATTGTTAGCACGTTGTGCCGAAAACGTTGTGACACAACGTGCTGACAACGTCATGACAACATTCATAGCTACCTGACATTGTCAATTCAATTCCAGATAACGATGTGCACTTCGTATCACAACGTGTTGGGCACGATCTTAGCACGTTGCATCTTAACGTGCTAGGGACATATCCAGCACGTTGTATCACAACGTGCTAGGGGACTGCTCGGCACAATGTCCTAAAGACGTGCCCAGAGCGTTGTTAGCACGTTAGGATACGACGTGCTAACAACGTTATCTGGAGTCCACAAATCAACAAGCAAAGCACGTTGAGCCACAGCTCAACGTTGATTGTACGCCGTGTGTTAGCGGGGTCCCCAATACCTACCGTCAGCAAGTCTTTCATCACGTGACCACATTGTATGTTACTGCTAAATGCTAAGTTCAACTGCACGGATGTTTTTTGCTCTTCTCTGAACGTGTCCTTTTATTTCTTTCAGACGAGCCGGTGTTCTGCGACATGGACCGAGGCTGGCGCATGAACAGCGACCATTGCTACATGGTGAGTAGAGTTATTTAACCCTTTGCTCTGTCATGAGGCTCTAAAAGAAGCTCATGAAAGGCATTATCATTGTTGCCACTTGAGCTCAGCGACAGTTTAGTTCAGTAGTAGATAACATACTGTCACTGCTTCCGACAGGTTGTTAAATATGCTGCCCAAATTTCCAGAGCAAGAAACAACGCACGAGTTATAATAATCCAAACTGTGATGAGGGCCGTGCATATGTGCCGTGAGTACTGAATGGGATAAGAGGTACTATGACAGCCGTCATGTATAACAGGATAATTGACCAGAGTTGAAGAGTACCAGAGTCCTAGGTATACATAGGGACTGCAGAGGCCGGAGGACGAGTTTAGTTCTGGCATTCCAGCTGGTCCCCCTCGTGACAATACGGATCCGAAGAGTTCCGATGTCTTCATACATGGAGTGAATGTCTTGGGCTGAAAAAGCTGTACACGTGTTTGCCCACACGTAGCGACCAGTTGTCCATGATAACGAGAACGCGACGATTTATATTTTCATCAGGCACTACAAACAGAAAATTATAATTAACTACTATTACTGTATATGGCAATGAGACTACATTTCTCAATCCTTAGGACACTAGAAACAAAAACTTTCACGGCCGCCATTGCTGCTTACATTACAAAGTTTTTATTTGCATTACAATCAACGAACTCGATCTACTGCCGAAGTGAAATTGAGCTGATGGTTATCCCAAGCGTAGTCCGTTTCCGCTCAAAGCCTCACACGCGACGTAATTAAGGTGGCCAAAACATCGCTCTGAAGTGACTTTCCGGTGGAGTCAAGGGGTTCACGTTGAGCTGGAGTCCCAAGTGACACAACTCAAATTTATTGTTATTTTCTTTTTCTCTAGGCTCTCCAGTCTTCGATTACTCGTTTACCACAAAAACATTCCGTTCTCACTCACCCACCAATATTGCTACCATGTATCCAACCCAACACGCATGTATCCCATACTAACGAAGTCTCTCCGTGTTTTGCTCTACCCCCTGTTCCTCTTCAGCTTCCCCTTAACACAAATTTGCTGGCCCAGCCACTGACTTTGTCCATCAGCACTGTTCCCATGCTTATATTGATGTCAACAGCAGACGATAAGGATTATGAAGAGCGATAGGTTTATTTTAAGAAACTGGTGATGGTTCCAGAGCTCCAGCTTCAAAGACTCCTGGCTCAGCGCCGCGCTGGAGTGCTCGCAGCTAGGAGGGGACATAGTCACCATCAACAATCAAGAGGAGCAAGATCTTATTTTCGATGCAGCCTTGACCCAAAAGGACAACATATGGATTGGCATTACGGAAATAGTTGAGTATAACATATATTAGTTCCTTTGTTAACCTTATTAGATTAGATTAGATAGGCGGCAGTAGACGAACCAATAGGCCCATTCCTAAAGAGACACCAGAACATACGCCCCGGCACTCTATGAGCTATTGCCATTATGTTAGTAGGATATAGAGGACAGGACAAAAGAGAGAGAGAAAANATTAGATTAGATAGGCGGCAGTAGACGAACCAATAGGCCCATTCCCAAATAGACACAGGAACATACGCCCCGGCACTCTATGAGCTATTGCCATTATGTTAGTAGGATATAGAGGACAGGACAAAAGAGAGAGAGAAAAAAAAGGGGGGGGGGGTGAAGAGTCCCTGCCCAAGAAACGATCTTGAATGCACACAAGCCCGTTCAAGAGCCGCTGACATGCGGAGCTTAGAGACATCAAACTGTGTAGTTGTAGCGGGAGAGAGAAGGAGATGGATTAAGGTTGCTGTTATCTCTCATTAGTAACTGAGAGTAGCGTTGCAGGGGAGCGTTTGAACCTTAGACGTAGATAACATAAAACATGCAACAAGGTTCCGTGGCCTAATACAGTACAAATAAATTTTTCGTACCCTTCTGGGTACCGGGCCAGTAGGTTAATGTAAGTTAGATTTATTTGACTTGCTTCTTCTTTGAGTGGAAGAGACTCACCACCATTAGTGTCCCAGCTCTATAAGTCACTGTAGCAGTGGTCTCACTGATCAACTCTGTTTCCATGCCCACCTTTTCCTCCTATTTAAATAAGTTTTTTTCTGTTCTTCCCATTCTCTCCAGCCGTACTCATCGCTTTAAATGTTTTCCATGCTGGTGTAAGTCGTTTGTTTCGAAGCTAACTATCCGTTCCTTTTCTGTTAAAGCACGGAGAAGAAGGTCTTGGACAAGCAGGTCTGAAACACGTTTATCTGAGATAACTGTTTTGTAATATTTTTAGGGACATGATGGCATCTTCGCCTGGGTTGGCGGCAATTCTTCGTACTCCAACTGGAACGACAGCATGCCCCAGTAAGGAGGAATCAGCGTCTCTCTCATTAATCTAGACTCTGTTAATTTTGTGTTAACGTCACTGTGAGATTTTGAGGCAGCTTGGCAGTTTTTCCCTCGAAAGGAGGTTATGTTTTTGTCGCAGTTTGCCTGCCTGTCTCTTTGTTCGTCTGCCACCAGTTAAGTTAAGTTAAGTTAGGAACGGATCTGTATGTGTTTAATTAAATTCTGGTGAAGATCCGTTAATCGGTTATATGTTCGTTTGTCGACCAGTCTTTCTCAGCAAAATAACTCAGAAAAATATTAACGCATATTCGTGAAATTTACAGGAAATGTTAGGAATGTTACGAGTTACTGTTGCCAAGCGCAGATCATCGATGCACAAAAAACATAAAATTATACATAGGATGTGGAATTAAGCCTGCAGGCTTGAGCGGTGCGAGGCTCATTCGGAAGGCTGAGCTTCGAATGTACGGGCGGCTTTGCATACTCTGCAGCTCACTGACATATTACCTAGTTATAAGTTGTAAATTTAACTTATTAATTAGTCGAGAGGTTTTTTTTTTATTGGCAAAAACTGGATGGCAAATGGGTTTGAAGGATGGGCAATGAAATAATAAAACGTATGAAGAACATAGGTGACCCCGTTCCTAATAAAACTGTTCCAATAAAAATATATGTTTACCATGGGCAGTAAAGGGTTAAGAACTGATATAATCACCGTGTATTTTTTCTTACAGCGACTACAGTCAATATTCTTTTGGCCCCACCCGGTGACTGAGCTTCACAATGTGTTGCTGTGTCCGGTGACTTGACATATAAGGAGTGATAAAAAAATTTGTACCTCACTTTTAAATGCTAATAAAATGGAAACTATTGAACTGATTTTAACATGCTTCTCTTCTTCGGATACAGAAACTAGTTTTCTAGCAAACTATTATTATTATTATTTTTTTTTCGATTGAAAAATATCTGCATTCAGAAAGCAACAATGCTCCAAATAGTGCAAATGGGCTCCCTCCGGAATTCGTAAACACCGTTTAAATGGTATTATTATTATTATTATTATTATTATTAGAGAATGTTGATATAACTGGACATAATTCTTTAGACTAAACAGTTTCTAAATAAAACTTTTAGTTAGAACTTCAAACTCGTGTTCAATTCTCTCGCTAGATCTGCTGGGCTACTTGGTCCAAGGACAAAAAAAAATATATTTTTGGCCCAACCCCATCGAAAAGAAATCGCATGGGGTGATATCAGGAGATCCGGAAGTTCTTCAAAACTATACATCGATGGCTTTGTTTTGAGAAATCATTGTTACTACATATAATAATATCCAATTATATCAAAATTATCTAATGAAATTTTAATTACTTCGGAACTTATATCTTCGGATTCCAGAGAAAACTAATTTGCACTTCTGGGTGCATTGTTGTTTTCTGAATGCAAATATTTTTCCATAAAAAGAAGAAGTTATAAATATAGTAATGTTTTTTCCGTATCCCAAGAGACCAAGTAGCTATGTTAAATTATGATGAATAGTTTCCATTTTATCAGCATTTAAAAGTGAGGTTTAAATTATTTTATCACCATATACGGGATATATCAAATGATACCTAAAACTTTCCTATTCTGACCCATGCTACGTCAGCTCAAGGGACGGCCAACATTTCATTAAATCTTTTGGAGGCCGCAATATTTTGATTACAAGCAAACAACAAAGCATTCGGGCACTGAGCTGACACAACTATGTCATTATAGTGTCGTGTGAACCCTCCCTCACGTTAAGTACGTGAGCGAGTGCGCATTGGTAACAGTTTGGAACTCTCTATTAGGTACCCATACCCCGTATGCAGTATCTGATTTAGGGTTCGGTGCCTTTCAGTCCATTGTCTCGTAATGTTTTGATATGTTGCGGGCTGTGGGCTCCCGCGAGGGCTCCAGCTCACACTTGCTGCTACTGCGCAGGTCGCTGGACGGAGAGGCGTGCGGTGCCGTGACATACCAGGAACCCGACGGTGCCTGGGTGACGGAGTCAGAGGCCAACGAGCATCTCTACGTCTGTGAGGCTGCCAAAGGTAACTTTTCATCTAATTACAGTGCAGCCAAAAACCCCTGAGTGCCTCGGCAAACGCTCTGTACACTATAATCAACTGAAACCACGATGTATAAACCATAGACCGCTACAGTACTTGACTCTTAGGTCTGACCCTGGCTTCCAAAAGTCGGCAACAGAAAAATGGGATTGTCTCAAAAGCTATTTTTCTCCCCCTATTTAATACTGAATGAAATAATTCAAATGTACCCAACATTTTTCTTGCGGAGAAGATATCTTGGATACAGCGGGGGTGCTTGCCTGCATGAGCAATTGACCGTGTCTGGACATGTTCATAATAGCTCTTGAGAAAATCCCATTTTTCCCATTTTAGCCGCCAGCGTCAGAGGCCACTTGGACCTAGGAGTCAAGTACTGTTGCGGTCTACCGTATGTATAAACTACTGGAAGAGCATTTATTTAAGTGTTTGTTTGCTCTACGACACGACCGTACCAGATTTTCATGAGGCACTCTGCCACATGCACAATGCATTTACAGAAGAAAGTTGTGTCAAATTTTAGTGTATGCGCTACGCCTCAAAAATTCCAGAACTGTGACGTCAAAATTACGTCACTCCACTGTGGAAATATCAAAGATTCCTCGCTGCAACAGCGGCGTGACGCAATTGTGACGTCACAATCCTGGAAATTTAGGGGCGTACGATTACACTCAAATTTGTCACAACTGTCTTCGGTAAATGAACTGTGGCCATAAGTGAAAAAAGAGTTAAATTTGCTCAATGAAACTAGAATTGCTGGTTTCAAATGGCCTCAGCTCTCCTGATCAAAATCCCATAGAGAATTATTGAACCAGAAAGCAAAACTCTGGGAAGAGTACCAGCTATGATTGTCTCCAAGACAACTGTGCAGCTAAAATAGGGTGGGATACTGTGAAAATTTGAAATTTGAAATCTACAGTACACCTGGAATCAAGTCCCAAAGACTCAAAAAGCCGTTGAGAACAAACGTGAAAATGCTAATATTTATGTATTATCATGTGTAATTTGTACAACTCTAACTCTCATTTAACTCATAATTAGATAGGTTTCATCAGTTATCTACGATACTGTAGTTTTGGTATCATGTTAAAATAAAAGTTTTGTCATTCGCATCAATCACTATCGGCACAAAGGTAAAGACTTGGGCCGAATGGATTATAAGAAAATTTATTCATGAATAGTTCATATTAGTTCGAAGATAATGAAGCTCTTCAGTCCTGTAAAATGCGTAAAAATCTCGTTGTAATGTACAATTTATTATCAATTATTATAGTATTTTCTAGAAAGAGTAAAGAAACGACAACAGGCGAGATGATGGGTGACGTAGAACAGCAATAAGTTAGCCAACTATTTCCTTCATACGCACCCTAATTTTCTTGAAAACGGCAATTACGTACTAAGTTTGTAGTTGAACAATATGAATGCAGCTCAGTTACTAGTTTTGAAAACTTAGTCATTTTTCATCTTCTGCAAGCAACATTATCACTAGGGCTGTGACAATACGCTCTTACAGACAGAGAAGTCGGTGATAACTCCAACGCAACGACAAAAAGCTCGGACATAAAGCTATGACGGTAACACAACCTGCAGAAGCAGTTCACTGTAGGAGTCTATACTTAATGCAACTTGTTCTTTTGGAGTTATCACCGACTTCTCTGCCTGTAAGACCAGATTGTCTCAGCCTTATTATCCCATTTGCCCAGGAGCGTGTGTGTCAGGCTGGCAGCTGCTGGGAGATTCCTGCTACTATTTCAACACTTTGGAAGTCGACTTGGTGTCTTGGGACACAGCATCCGAGTTTTGCTCCAACATCAGCACGCATCTCGTGGTTATTGACACAGAGGAAGAGGACGAGTTCATCCGAAGCCAGCTGCCAGAAAACGCATCCCTGTGGATTGGACTTCTCTGTGAGTGTCGCTCCAAGTCCCAGCACCCAGTATGTAGGTTTGACATGGTTCCTAATACAATTCTTACACGCGTACACGCGCTAGCCAAAAGAACGAGCTTCGTCATCTCCGCATCGGGATTCGTTGATGTGTGCAGCCTAATAGCACATATGTACTGTACCTGTAAAGAGATTTTAGTTATAATTCCTTCCAAGTTTGAAAAGATATCCATGATTTAACTAACGGCACTTGCTTAGCAAAATGAACTAACGGCTTACACTTTTACCCTCTTTTTGGTAAACTCAACTCCGTATTGACGAGGGCTCAACAAAACGTTGGGACGATTAGCTGAGGAAACACGTCTTTTTGACTAGCCCTTAATAAGTTCGTTATGAACTCCATTGGTCTAAACCTTCAATGGCATCCTGTATTATCAGTCTGGAAACGTTCCTAATTCAACTCTATAGTTTTCAATTTATTTTCTGTGTGCTACGTGCAGCTGCTTTCGCTGCTGATCTTTAATGGGATATAGTGATAGGTCGTGTTCCATCCAGAATATCTCAGAGCCTCTCGCACCCAGAGTGTGCATTCGTAAACCGAGTGCTTCACTATAGGAGTCATTGCGGTCAATGTTTTCAAGTGGCGCTTCTGTATTTTGACTAATTACGCCGATGTTTTCTGTATATTTCGATTTAATAATGATACTAAGCGTATTTAAGGCTGTGGAGAACCATTTGTCTTTATAGTAAAGCTGTAGAACAAAAAAAAAAAAAACATTAGAATTCATTGCTCCGATAACGCTATTAATTTAGATCCTCATGTTGCGGCAGCTTGTAGCGCCATCTAGCAGCTGCATTGTTTACAGATACGAAAACGAGTTTTTCGTTACTAAAAACAAAGCCCCGTAAAAAGTTTTTCGGCTACAACGTGGCTCTTCTCAAAACGTTAGATAGACAAGGACTGGCTCTACTAATATCGTACGAGAAGTACATAAAAAAAACAACAGCATAGAGCAATATCACGTTACGCCCTCCATGTTTGTAAACAAAGCTGCCGGTAGATGGCGCCACATGCTGCTGCTACACGGCGGATAGCGTTGTCGGAGCAATGAATTGTAAGGTTTTCTTGCATCTTCAGGTTTATTACATTGATTGCATTGCCGATAACCTCACAACTGGTTTTCCACAGCCTTATTTAAATGTACTTATTATCATTATTAAATTTTAAATCGCTGAAAACATTGCCGTAAATAGCCAAAATACGGAAGCACCACTTGTCAACATTAACCGTCATTGCACATGCTTCCGTTAATAAAGAAGGTAATTTGCAGGGTTGGTTAGGTCTTGTTTGCGTTCCCCTTATATTCAGTGAGGTGGGCCGGTCAGCGACATATTATCCAACGGGAGTTCTTAGAAATTATTTAATTAATTGCTTGCTTTGGCTCTCCTGCGATCATTACACGATTTTCAACTGCACTCTCTGATCGATCTTGCTATATAAAATTGCTGACATACTGCCGAGATACACTTGTGCGTTTTGTAATTCTAATTTATCAAGAGCTTTATTTTAATTGGAAATTGGATAGTTTGTGAGAGAACGTGTACTCAAGGATTTGGTCAAATCGTTTAATGCTTTAGAAATTGTATGGAATACAGATGTAGCTAAGTGGGTCTAGCACAGGCAAAAATCTTAGTGTTGTGAAATTTAGGGCTTATGGCAGCAAGTCATCGAATTTCTGCAGCAGACCGATATGCTCTACACTATATAAGCACTGCCCACCAAGCTTGCTCACAAACGGCCTTACAATATCGGTTGACTGGGAGACGCCGAAACAACAGCAACTGTTTCACTGAAGACAGCGGTATGCTTGTAGCAAAACAATGTATTAACTTAGATGCAGCTCAGCATTTCTACCTTTTTTGATTTCAGTTAGCGACACTGACGACAAGTTCGAGTGGGTGGACGGGTCGGAATATTCCCACAGCCTCACGCACATGTCAGGAGACGACGAAGACGCCACCATCCAGGCTGGTGAGAGGAAATGCGTCTCCGCACAAATACCTGGTAATTATCCCAATATGGTTTTTGGTCAGATTTTTCGACCTCATGGTACGAACCTCGCAGCAAATCTTCATTTTATGACCTGCTAGCAATAGCAACATAAAATATGAAACTGTAATCATATTCATCTCTTACGCGATCGTATTCAATCTTATTAATTTTCCATTATCTTATGTCGAAAGCGTAAGGGTCATACTAAGGAAAAAGAATTAAGGATGTAAGGAAGATTGGGAAGAACAAACAGAATAATAACATCACATTAAATAGCTAGCAGAAGACATATCTACCAACCGATTCATTTCTACAGAAGAGCCGAGACTCACACTGTAACCCTTAAGTGAGCTATTGCCATTTAACAAAAAAATAGTATAGGGGAAAACGAGAGCCAAAAGATAATTATGCACGTGTAAAAAGTTGCGGCAGATCTGCGGGGATCCGGGACGTTTAGTTAGCTCAGGCAACGGAGCGCTTGGACAGCCAGATCTTATATAGGAGGTGATGAGCCCTGGTGGAGCCGTTTGGAGTTGTAGTGATCGCTGCTGATACTGGAACGCGTAGATATATATAGTCTCTGCTACAACTAGTCCCGAAAAAGCCCATTCCGAAGGTTCACAATGAGGCACGGGCAGAACTCCTCACAGATTTGTTGTTCTCTGTTTCGTAAGCGATCTCATCATCTCCTTCACAGCCGCACCAGAATCGGGGCGCGGGCTGGGGGGAACAAGCCCTTTTGGTCGTTAGTTTGTTAGGCGCGGTGAACGTTAATATTATTTGTGGCTCTCAAAGCGGCCAGTGATTGAGATGTACTCTGAATCACTGCATGGCTAGTTAAACTATAATAATTTATCGCACCTGTAGAATATTTCATTTCCAAACACCGCATCCCTATCAGAATTTTGGGCGACTTCAGGAGCTAAGACCATAAGTCAGCTTCTGGGTATCTGTAAATTTTGTTAGTGAAATGTAATGCAAACGCGTGTGGTATATTGTAATATTGGTAGAATGGTATTGTCTACTAATACGAAAAAACTATGAATGAAAGTTAGATAAACCTTCTATTTTAGCTACCAGCATATTGACTGGTAACTTTATGATTAAAAAACACATGAAAAACTGAACACTTCTGGCCAACACAAATTTATTACCTTCACGGAAACCGAGCATTTTAAAGTGGTTTGTCACCCTGTTTGAGCTGCCAAGGTATATATGTCGTGCGTGAACGATGGATTTGACAATCGAATCGACCGATCGCGCTGCGCAAACGGTGGATGTTGTAGGTATTAGGCCGTAATTTCGGGTAAGTAGGACTATATTCGGGCTTAATGTCGGGTAGGTTAGGGGAGGCAATGACTGTTTTTTTTTTCATTTTAAAATTTGCACGATCGATCGTTTGGGCAAATCCATCGATCGCGCATAACATACATACTCTCCACCTTAGCGAGCAAGTTCGTTGTAATGTTGCGCAGTGACAGAGTTTGGAACATTTTTTAGAATCGTCACTCACGCGCAATTATCGCTTGAATGCACGGGAAACCACTTGTTTGTTTCACGTATGCAGTTTTCACAAGCCTGAGCAAAGTTGTTATCAATGCAGCCAGTCGGCGGCCGCTGGTATTATCTATTGAACTGCCATGCGGTAACTTTCTCTACCCTCTCATCATTTCAAGAGGCCTTGCGCAGTGCGACCTTCATGAAGATCGCCGCATATTAATGCCGCCTTCTTCTGTTCGTTTCAGTTGTGTTCACATAGATTTTTTCTCGCTTTTTATTTACTGCTATGGCAAGTAAATTACCTACTTTAATTAGTGACTGCACGCACTGAGCTGGCTTTACATGCATGTAAGACGTTGAATGGCCTTACTTTGCGCGAGCGTCTAGCATATATCTTTTCAATTCTCTTTTGTGCCCCTGTGCATGAATTGCTCCAACGCGGGAACAGTCATGGCTTCCTGTCCAGTGTACACTGTCTGCCCGGGGTCTGTGGAAATGAATAGAAACAACAAATTTCAACTTTCCCATCTAAACTGCCCTAAAATGGTAAACTTTGATAGGTGGCAACAATTGGAGAAAAGATGTTTCAGTGAAGTTTACCATGCTTCATATTTCGAGGATATAACAGTTGTAACCTAAACTTCAAGTGTAATGAATTTCACCTTGGATAAACTCTCTAAATTATAACAAAATGTCGGTTGTCGCCCAGTGATCAGTTTATTACCGCAGAAATAGTAATTGTAAACTGAATATTTTCAACACAGTGTGTTTTTCATAGATTAGATTGTGTTTAAATCTATGAGCGTTATTTCATTGGCTTTTAAGTTCAAGAAAGTATGATTTCAAAACTTAGATAAGAAAAGTCACATTGTGATGATTAACTTTTTACTGCTACTCTAGTTGCCCATTCAATTAATTTTGTAACTTTTGGCAATTTTCATCTGCTTTGGACTTGTAAAGTCGGCAGTGGTACAGAGACTTGGACTCCTGAGGTATGCACAGAGACCCGCGCCTACGCCTGCGAGGTTCTCAGGGACACTCCTCTGCTTCTACCGCCGCCTCCTTGTGAGTACTCGCTTCCTCAGTTCTAATCTGCAGTATATTTACAACAGAAACCCGACATAAAAAGTATGTTTCCGTGTGCATAATGCACGTGAAAATCTAATTTGGAAGAGGAAGTAATGTTCACTAATGCAGCCTTAATTTCAACCCCGGCATACATAACAAGTCTTTTAAAATTCTTACTTCCCTTCCAAAATGCCAGCGAAAATGATCAAAATGTATGTACTATCGTAGTTGTTGGAAATGTAGTGAAAATCTTAGAAGCGCAAATTTAAGACGGTCTTTAGGTGGGAAAGCGTGGCTTTTTTATCACAGGGATTCTTGTGGGAAATAAGTCTTGACCCTTTTTCTATCCAGTTGTATTTTCACCTTAGCTAAACTTTCATCGTATTTTGAAAAGGAGTAAATTTCGCTTGTGGAGGTAAGCTACAGCCAGTTTATGGCGAGCCACTTTGGGCCTGGCACAAATAGGGTAAACTGAACCCGTTGCATGCCGTGGGTCCGAGGGTAGCGATGCAGCTCCATTTGTTTCGCAGCGACCCGCAAATACGTCTCTTGAAAAAATTGCGAACTTGAAGAAAATGTAATAACTGGAGCACTCTGAGAGCACATACCTCCGACAAACAAGGCAACGATAACAACAAATTTAAATGGTCCTGAAACGACTACTTCCTTTGTATCAGCACCAAAATATAAACATTTGTGTCTTTTGAGAGGAATAACAGCTTTTGTAATTTTGTTTAAGATTCGCTCATAACTTCGCTAGTATGCTGCTAACATTCAAAGATGAACCAATCATCACCAAAATTTAATCATTCATGTCTTTCGATTTTACTAACAATTTCTGTAAATTTCATAAAGATCTGTTCATAACTCTTTGAGTTATTTTGCCAACACAGTGATGAACAGACAGATCATCACAATATTTGGTCATTTGCTCTTCGTAATAAACCTCACAACTTATGCAAATTTCACAAAAATCCGTTAAAACTGTTTGAGTTATAATACTAAGAAAAAAGGCGCAAGCAAACGAATGATTGAACGGATCTTCACCAAAAGTTAATAATCTGTTACTGCTTACATGCCTGAAAATCCCTACAAATTTCATAAAGTTCCGTCCATAATGTTTTGAGTTATCTTAGTTACAGGTTAACAGACAGGAGAGAGACAAACAAGACAAAAAATAGCCTCCTTGACGGAAGTAATAAATTTCACTTGCAATGCAATTTTACGTGTACTGCTAAAGCATTATAGATAAAAGTTTTACAAACTGCTGAAGAAATATTCCATAGCTTTATTTGTACACATAAAGGCCTACACAACCCCTTCCTGCGAATGTTGGACCCTAAACTGACTTTCTTTTTCCGGTAGCACTAGCCTCGAATGAAACATCCTCGATAAATGAGTGACCAACTTAGAAAAATTGCAGTAGCGGACATTCTGTAAGTGGTCTTTTCGTGAGTAACGTACTTTACGGTTAATGAAATGTCACGTAAAAGAGCTGGAGCACTCTGAAAGCGCATACCTCCGCCAAGTAACTCAATGTTAACGAAAACTTCTTATTGGATTTGAGAGTAGGATTTTCTCTTTACCAGCTGCATAATCTGATCATTTGTGCTTTTTTTACAGCACTAATAGGTTCTGTTTTTTCCTCGAAGATCCGTCCGTACTTTCACGAGTTCTGTTCAGACAAACTTTTTGACAAACATTAATCAAACGAACAAACCGATCATCCCCAAAATTTGATCATCTATGTCTTTTAACATCCTTAACAATTTTTTTAAAATTTCACTCTGAGAGCGCATACCTCCGCCAAGTAAGCCAACGGGAACAAAAAATTCAAATTGGCTCTGATACAATGATTTGTTTTGTATCAACTCCAAAATCTAATCATTTGTTCCTTTTAATAGTAGTACCAGCTTCTGCAATTTTTTTGAAGATCTTATTATAACTGTTTGAGTTATGCTGCTAACAAACATTGCGACAAACATATAAGTCAAATATGCAAGTGAACCAACCGATCTGCACAAAAATTTAATCATTTATATATTTTAACATTACTAACAACTCCTGTAAATTTACTAAAGATAGATTCAAAAGTTTTCGAGTTATTGCGTAACAAATATTATGACAAACACAACTCAAACATAGAAACGAATAAGCCGATTTGCACCAAAATTTAACCATTTATGTCTTTCAACATTACTAACAATTCCTGCAAGTTTTATAAAGATTCACTCAAAATTTTTTGAGTTATTGCGCTAACAATTTTAAATCAAACACAGCAACAATTATACCAACGAACAAACAGATCATCACAAAAATTTGATCATTCACTCTTTATGATATACCTAACAACTCATGTAAATTTCATAGAAATCCGTTCACAATTGTTTGAGTTATGGCATTGAGAAAAATGAGGCAGAATGACAAACAAACGGATGGACGGATCTTCACCAAAAGTTAATCATCTGTTCCTCCTAACAATCCCTGTAAATTTCGTCAAATTCCTCCCATAACTTTTTGAGTTATGTTGATGACAGAGAAACAAACATTCAAATGCGACGAAAACATAACCTCCTTGGCGGAGGTAAATATAGATCAAACGGAATAATAGATCATTCCAAAAATTTGGTCAGTTACTTTTCGTAATATAGAGCAAATACTGCTAATAGACTAGGATTGTGTTCCGGACGTGGCTTGAATCCTACGAAGTTTTGTTACAGTTTCATTACAGAACAGCAGTTTTCTGTAATGTGAAGGGAATACTGCAATAATTTCATATTTCCGTTACAAAGAGCGCACACATAATAATTATGAAACTCCTGCAATCAAACGCTTAGCAAGTGTAATATTGAACATACTAGTGGACCCGTACGTGAAAAATTCACGCAATAACCTATACGTTTGCATAATGCCTCTAGGCCGGTGCGGAATCTCCTCTTCTCTTATTTGCTTCTTAATTTTCTTCTTTTCTTCATTGATCCATTGTCGTACTGTCATCCTTAGGTCTTCTATATAGACAGGCAGAAGTAAAATCCTGAGTAAAAAACTCCAACAAACTTAAACAAAATAGCAGCTTATATGCAATGTCTTTCCTCCGTAGCAAGGATACCGTTGACACCGTCTTTCCACCTCAAATATCTGCTTCATTTGAGGTGCTTAAATGTTGACCCATGAAGAGAACACTGCTTCGTCAGAGGAAAACAGTAAGCTAGAAGAAATAATTGTCTACTGCTCGTGTAAACTTATGTTTCGTCAGTTTCGTTGACAATTGCATCAAAGTGGGAAGAATAGCTCATGCAATGAAATCATCTGTGGGAAGAAACTACGAATCAAGAAGCAGGAGAGTGCCAACGGAAGCTTCAGATATCTTCGGTGCTACGATTTCAACTTCGGCAAAGCAAGAAGTGCATTCGGACATAAGGTCGCCTATACTTTGCCGTAGATTCGATGTATGGAGAAGCTAATACTCGTTCAAATCAGACTAAGCCTGCGATGTCTTCATTGTTGGAATTTCAACTGTCCCTGCTTAAGATACGTTTGCCATCTTTTGCAACCCGGCCTATTTTCTGCCCATCACTTTCAATGGAGCTTGAGAGGACAACCAGGGCCTCCAACCTGGGCTAAATTACGCCTATCTATTTTGTTAAGAGCGTGACACCAAACATATAAATATATATATATATATATTTATAAACACACGACGGTCATTCTTAGTATTAGATAATTGCTTTCTATAAATTTCTTTTTCACATTTTGCTCACAATTTTTTGAAACAAAAATAATTTTTCATTTTCTTTTTGTTCTTTCTAGTAACAATAAACTGTACTTACAGACCCAATGCATAATGCTTCATTCGGGTTGCACTACCTGTCCATGGTGGCGCGAGCGTGCAATTTTAGTAATAATAATAATAGAAGAGTTTACACAATGATACGTACGTTAATTACAGGCATAATGACCTAGCTGAATATATCCTAAATGGATACTTTCCTGTTAAACTCTTGTTGTTTTTAATTGTTACACGTTGAGTTTTCTCATATTATTTTTGGAAGGCATGTCAACCGTCATCAAGGGCAAAAAAAAAAAAAAAATAGTGCTCATATTTAAGTAACGAACCTCACTGTCGTGTAAGAGGATTCACAAGAATAACCGGCGGAATGTTGCCATTCATAACATAAAAAACAACAATCTTAATTGACGGCCCATTAGCCAATTTTCAAGTTCGCTTCCATTTATCAGGTAGAATACTGTAGGTTCAAGCTTCTATACCCAATTAAAAATCTTCGGTGGAACAAGCGCGGCGTATGGTGTTCACCTGGTCGCCCTTTTGAGCGGGGCATCCGTGAGGCTCGGGTGCTGCACGGTCGCTATGCACGTTTTTGGGGGTGGCACGGGCAACCTCGTTCTGAACATAAATCGCCCATACAGGGCGCGCTTGCCCGACCGTGTTCCACGGATGTTCCACGTCTTGGCCAAAATAGCAGTATACTGCTGCTTCTGCGGAGGCGCGGAATATCCGTGGAACACGGTCAGGCAAGCGCGCCCTGTATGGGCGATTTATGTTCAGAACGAGGTCGTCCGTGCCACCCCTCAAAAACGCGCATAGCGACCGTGCAGCACCCGAGCCTCACGGATGCCCCGCTCAAAGAGGCGACCTGCGGCGGCCATTTGTGGACCAAACGCCACGGTA
The DNA here is from genome assembly GCA_001587735.2 of Parhyale hawaiensis. Lineage (NCBI taxonomy): Eukaryota > Metazoa > Arthropoda > Malacostraca > Amphipoda > Hyalidae > Parhyale > Parhyale hawaiensis. The sequence continues at coordinate 6,803,958 of LQNS02277097.1, read as the reverse complement.
GTTCCACCGAAAAATTTTAATTGGGTATGGAACCGTTTCAGTGTTTCTCAGTATTACAATTTCTTGTCACTAAGATTTCAATAGATATAGTAGTAAAGTAGTAGTAGAAGTAGTAAAATCAAAAAGTTTTGTTTGTGGCCACAGAATCATTGCTAATAATGCCCATTTCATAATTTTATGAGAAATTTCACCATGCACCACTATAAGGTTTCGTCTCCGAAGAGTTTTTTTCTTGTACAGTCTCTAAAATTTGTTTGTCTACTAGGAGCTTTGTCCTACAGGAGGTAGGTCTACTAGCAGTTTTAGCTCTACCTTACAACTCATAAATTTCATAAAAATACGTCTGTAACTTGAGTTTTGGTTCTAAGAAAATAAGAGGCAGACAAACAAACGGTTGAACGGATTTTCACCAAAAGTTTATCATCTGTTCTTCCTAATATGCCTAACAATCCTTATAAATTTTGTAAAGATCCGTTCATAACTTTTGAGCTATCTTGTTGCAGAACAACACACAAATTCGATAAAAGTATTACCTACTTGGCGGAGGTAATAATAATAAACTTTATTCCTAAAAGCTGATGAGAAAGCCCGCAAGTACAGTATATTACCAAAACATCAACCCAGTTTCGGCTGCTACCAGTCACCTTGGTGACCTTCTGGGCCAATTCATCGTCAGCCCAAATTAGTTCGGTGAACTTTTATAATTGGCGGACTGTTGCTTGACATGCTACAATTGCTATTCATATAATGAGAGCTATTGATCACATTGCTCTTACCCCGCTCCTAAGTGTCTTTGGGAGCAATACACGAGCCGTCTGACAGTCCACCACTGCACATTGGTCACTGTTAGACGCCAATCTTCTTAGTTTAGTTGATGCTTTACCCCAGGCTGTGTTGGTGTGGAATTCAGTGCCGGGATCTGTATTGATCTGCAATATCAGTCGTGATCCTGTTTTCTATAGAACCTTTCGGTGACGTTTCGGGTGCAGTGATTTTTTTCAGCGTCTTTATTTGGGTGTATTTCTCTCCTCGTGACATCCGGCAGCGTACGTTCCTTTTTTTTTCTTTAATGTAACGCATTTTGCACCGGGCAGCTGAGCAGTACTGCCCCGAGGACTGGGAGCTGCACAACGACTACTGCTACTACACGTCTCAGCAGCAGCTGTCCTGGCCGTCAGCCGAGAGCTTCTGCCAGAGTTCCGGCGGCCACTTGGCTTCAGTGTCGTCTGTGGAAGAACAGGAACATATTTTCTGTAAGAGGAATTCTTAGTCCTTTACAAACTCTCTTTTCACCTTTGAGTACTTTAATCGAAATACACATTTATTGATGTAAATGTTAGAGTGGGTTATAAGGCACACCGCTGCTAAGATAAACTTTAACACATTGCCTACGATATCGAAAGTGAAGTCTGGCGTCTATGGCAAAGGCTTCGTTTTGCTGAAGTGTTGTTGAGAACAAGGATTGACCGGTGGGTCACTTTGCAGCATAGGTAACCCACTAATGGGTGCCAACCGTGCCATCACACTAAAATAAACTTAACCGTGGACCCGTCCACACAGATGGAACCTACGGCTTCATTGAAAATACCAGCAACCTCCGCTGCTAGGGACACAATTCGACGAAATGTGGAGCTAGTTTGTAAATTACTTTTGAACGCAGATGATATGACACTGTGAGTCTCGTATACGTACGCTGGGAATATTCATTACAAAACTTGGACTATCTTCAGGGCATCTTCTGTTATCGTTAGTATGGTACTGAAAACTGCTAAGGCATTGTCTTATCAGGATGCACAAAGCTCCATTATACTATGTTTTTACTTATTTCTTCAACAAACGTAATATAAAAATTTAATCCATGTGACTATGACGCATAGCTGATTTATTTAATTAGGAGTTTTATATTGCGCTAAAAATATCATTATAGTTTTGTACAAGTTATGTAGTAGTATTACCGTTAACTCTTTACATAAATTATTTTCATTCTTATGATATATTTAATGTTGCTAAGCGAATGTGACACTAAATTTGTAACTAACAGCAATAACTAGGCTACGTGAATGAATCGGTTTTACGTCACGATCTCCCACATCTTCTAGTTAAGGATTGCGGGCTTGGGCGGTGCCCAGCTAATGCCAGGACTTTGGATTTGGCTCAAGCCTTTTGCTCACCGGATGCACTTCCTGCCGTGAACCATTGACGCTTATTAGACTCGAACGCTCAACCTGCTGATGCAGCAGCAGGCGCTCTAACCACTACACCACGTTGTAGTGCTTAGTATTAATTAGTATTAGTAGTATTAATTATAGTGGAACGTTACCTCAGAACTCGAACGCCGCCTTCTTGTAGCAAGACGCTGCGGTGGATACCTTATGTATTTGGTCACTTAATTTTTCCTTGACTTTGAGAGTGTGCACTTAGATTAGATAAGATTAGATAGGCGGCTGTAGACGAACCAATAGGCCCATTCCCAGAGAGATACCGGAACATACGCCCCGGCACTCTTTGAGCTATTGCCATTATGTTAGTAAGATATAGAGGACAGGAGAAAAGAGAAAAAAAAAGGGTGAAGAGTCCATGCCCAAGAGACGATCTTAAATGCACGCAAGCACGATCAAGAGCCGCTGACATGCGGAGCTTAGAGACATCAAACTGTGTAGTTGGAGCAGGAGAGAGAAGGAGACGAATTAAGGTGGCCTCGGAAGCTTTGGCCGTTAAGAGTTTGCGACTCCTGGAGGAGGAGTTCTTAGTTGCGGGGGATGTCTCTCCCAATATTTGTCACGACGATTTTTAAACGTGTTGACTGACTCCGCACTAACAACATCGGAAGGGAGTCTATATCAAATGCTGACTATGAAATACACAAAGAACTGCTGACTTCAGGTCGTTCTTCGAGCTTTATGCTTGAGTTTTTTACCGTTGTTTCGCAAGCGATCATTGAGGTCTCTTTCAAAGAGCCCCGTTGTAGGTACGTCGTTGAAGCCGTTCAAATACTTGAATTACGATGATAGTCTGTAAATATATGCAGAGCTGTGCTCGGAGTCTCTCATTCGGTGGGCACAGGTCTTGAAGTGTCCGGCCCAACCCCAGAGTTTCCGTAAGCCAGTCTCAGGGGTTCAGCGGAGATCAAAACACACATTCATGCAAAGTAATTGAGCTAATAAAATATCTACCAACGGTTTGAAGCTACAAAAAATGTTTTTCTAATTATGAAGAGTTCGTATGTGCCCATCAAAGCTTCTGGCGTTCCGGCTCTCTATGTTCAGGAATCACCTATGTAATCAGACAAGTTTCAAAGATTCCTTTGTAGTTTTATTGAGGTTTCGGGATGTGCTATTCTCCACCTTAAGTGGCATATTCATTGTAAAATCATTTATTGTTATCATTACAGATTCATTGACTTAATATAATTATTGTAGATCAGCCTCAAACTGTCGATCCGAGTCCCTGGAAGGCAACAACTGACTCGGCGCTAGCGACTAGTGAGCGGACGGACGATGGAAGAGAGGACTGTCAGGTTTCATAGTTTAGGGGAGACGTCAACTGACCAGAGGTTTTTAACTATGTACCTTTCACGTCAAATAACGTCTCTCAAAGATGGTAAATGGGTTAGTTAACTTATTTTCACAGATTCTCTGGAAGAGAACAGTTGGATCGGCCTCAGCGACCGCCACGAAGAAGCTCTGTTCACCTGGTCGGACGGCAACGCTGTAGTCATGGACAACTGGGGCGCCAGTGAGTGCTGGATTTACGCTATCTGTTCACATTCCTCTAAGCTCGCATAACGAAATGCAATTAAGAGAAGGAAGTATTGTACGCCGAAATATTTATTTGATTATTGTTCCAGTTTAACTCATAATGTGCCCTTTTGTGTACGTTTTAAAGAGTGCTATTCCTACGGAAAGTGATATTTGATATAGGTTTTATCAATTCGTATTTAATTCAAGTATTAATCAAGTTCAACCTATGTGTGTTTAACATTTGAGTGATGCTATCTCTAAAAATAACGCATTCATACTCTCTCAGAGTGCTCTAGCTGTATATGTTGTGAACTTGAAGAGTGTTGCGTGTTTCCATACCCAAACAGCTTAAATTTCATTGCAGCAAACGTCATATTATTCTTTGTTCACCATTGCTGTTAAGAGGAACAATTGCTGCAACACAATTTCCGATGGTAAACACCTCTCTTCAGAGACGTGTAACTGGACACGATGCCCGTGTCTTTCACGAGCTGGAGTGAATTACGTTAGTGCGTCCACGATACCATGAATGTTTGGACTAGCATTTGCTAAATAGTAGCTAATGTCTTGACCAAATTTGTTTTTCATAGGCAGGTTATGCCCGGCAGGTATTTTGCACATTTGACCTAATCTGCTTGTGGTGGAAAAACCCTATAGCTAACGTGCGATTTTACCACCGAATATTTTATGAACGTTACTAATCGAGTTCTACGGACCGCAACAGACCACCCACTCTCGTTACTCGCCTTACCCTTACTGAAGGGATCTTCTCCAGTTGCCCTAACAAAAGTTTTCATTGCCTCAAAACTGTTCAGTAATTTTAGCTTCTAGGATCCATTTCCGCACATAGGAAGTATAGTGCCCCTACAGAGAATTTTATCTGTTACTCTCGCCAAAATCCTATCAATCATGTATAAGGTGCAAATGAGGCATCCACTGTTTGCTGTTGGGTAGCGTCCAAAAAGATGGAGCTTGAGAAATAACCTTCAGCCAAGTGCTGCAGGTCCCGGTTCAAGACTACACTACGATAAACAATGGGGCCGCGCCTTAATAGGACCAAAAGTCTTAAAGCGATCAAGAGGAAGTTCGAGTTAGCACCAAAATTGAGCCTTTGAGGCTTGAATTTTTCGCTTCAGGTAGATGCACTATCTTTGCACCACTGAATTGAATTTCAGTTATTGACCCATGAGACTTTTAGAAACTCAATCTTGCTCCACAAAATGGAATTTTCAGCTGGATCAATGCAATCGGGTTGCTCTCAGCACTTACAACCCCATTCGAAGCGGCAAATCCAAGGCTTCTGTCTGAAATTTCCATCAAGTCAAGCCTCGAAAACTTGATTTTGGCGTCCAAGCGAACGCGTTACCAATAAGAAAAGGTCTTAGTGAAACATAGTGGGTTACACTGCACCCCTCCTTGCTGTATTTGAGGGAATTTTAGTAACACCTCAGTGCTGGCAGCCAATGCAATAAGTTAGGTACTGTTTCAGAGCAAATTGTGTAGGAAGGTGACCGTTCCAAGCCACAGGTAACATTCGCTCTAGATCTTAGGAGTTGAGGCTTCTAAATACAAATGACAACTCATCATGTTATGCTATTCATGTTGTGCTATTTTACTACGAGGATTCTTTCTCCTATTGTGGAAGAGCTCTGGCAGAGAGGTATCCGTGCCTGAGTAAGAAACGGTAAATTATCACATCTCACGTATAAACAGTACGTTACCTTTGATTATGCAAATAGAATGTTTTTTACTTCATTTTTCAAGATGAGTGTCTAACTTTGAAATATCAATATTAACTAAATGTATGGCTATGTTGCCAACATAAACAGCACTTGTAAAATAAATATTTAACCGTTGGTTAAGTTTATTATACAATTTGCTTATTTACGAGTTTTTAACTGATACCTCAGATTATGCAACAAGCTAATAAAAACGTCATAAAGAGGAAATAAATACAAGTGAACAAGAATATTGTTATTAAACGTCCAAAAAAAGAAATTATAACCAAAACAAGTCAATAAACACTTGAATAAGTGTTCAGTAGTGGCAAACATAACAAGTTAATTTTGATCATGGCAACCACCATTTTTCATGATTTTTATCAGGTGGTTATCAACAGACTTTGTCAGGTTTGATATTTCAGATGGTGGAATAGAATTAGCAGTCGTTTTTACTGCATTCCACAGGCCTACTTTGCTCGAAAACTGTCGATCACCTTCATAGACCTTCCTTTTGATCATTGCCCAGAGGTTATCAATGGGATTTAAATCGGGGTTATTCGCTGGCTAGGTCATAATCCTTTTTGATTTAAATCCTTCACCCCCAAGCCAGTCAGCAGTGTACCGTGCTCGGTGTGAGGGAGCGTTATCGTGCTGAAATACCAGTTTGGATCTGCATGCGATAGTCTGCTCATCAAGCCATGGAATCACGTTGGCATCAAGAAACTGGCAGTACCTTTCTGCATTCAGTTTAAATCTTTCTACCACTTCAAATGGACCAATAAGTGAATAAGTGTTTCACCTATAATCCCGGCCCAAAACATTATACCTCCACCACCTTATTGACGCTTAAGGCGTGTCTGTTGAGGTCGGTCATGGAGGACCCATCTAGACGCCCATCCATCTGGACCATCAAGAGTGGCGCTCTGCATTCGTCAGTAAATATGACATTGGAGAAATCAGTTTTTATGTTCTGTTCAGCCCATTTGAACCTATTTTCTTTATGAGTTTTTGTTAGAAGTGGTCGTTTAATTGCCTTTTTCACTTTCCCTAGCTTCTGCAGTACCTCACATTTTGTCCTTCTGTTGATTATTGGGACTCCAGCGTCTTCAAATATCGCTTTACTGGTAAAAAGTTGTTTTCTAGCCATAGAAACCTTAAAATGCCGCATATCCCTAGCAGTCAATTTCCTCGTAGAGGCTCTATACGGAGTTTTCCGGTTGACTTTACCTTTAATTACATGAGCCTTAATTGTTCGGTGATCACGCTGCAATTTCTCGTATAGTTCGAGTATTGCCTTGCCAGAAGCCAATAACGAGGTCTCTTTGATCTTTTCTTCACTTTTTAGACCGCTTTTTTTGCCCATGTTGACTAGAGAGTAATGTTGCATAATCTGGCGTAACAGTAGAACCCTGTGCAATAAGCAAATGTTTTAAAACGTGGGGAAATAGTTCCGTTTTATTTTTATATAATTGTTTTTATAGTTACAACATACCTGTGCACTAACTTACTATAAGCATTTTAAAAGTTTGCCACTTATCTTGAAAAATTAGTAAAAAAAATTGTATTTGCATAATCAAAGGTAACGTACTGTATATTGCATTTGGTATCGCTCATTCAGCGGAACCGTCGGGCGGCGACGAGAACTGCGTGGAGATGCAGGCGGACCTGGGCTACTGGAACGACCTGGCCTGCTCGGAGCAGAAGACCTTCGCTTGCAAGCGCTACTATTCGGACGAACCTATCGAGCCTGTAGTCACCACCATCCCGCCAGACGACACCAACTGCAACGCAGGATGGGAGGAAGACCCCAGCACTGGCATGTGCTATAAGTTTATCGCTGAGCAGCTGTCTTACGTAGACGCGAAATTGGCCTGCCTGGAGCAGTACTACAGAGACGACCAGTCCGAGCCTGTGATTGTGACGCTCAGTACGCTCGAAGAGCAGGTCTTTGTCCAAAGTGAGTCTTTGTGTGTGCAGTAAAAGGAGTTTACAGTTTATTTTTGTACTATCTATGTACAAACTTGACTCCATCACTGCGGCAAGCACAAGCTAAACAGCTAAGCAATACTCTTAGGCTTACTGAGACTAAAATAAGACAACTGATAACCAAATTTACCCTTAATAAACATAGAGTAACAATAACTTTACACTTACTGAGACTACTGCAAACAAAGCCGAATACCAATAACTTACGCATACGTGAACTAGTATTGTCGGTAAAGCATTAACTAAATACAGGCTGCGTTGAATTTACATTTATCATAATCTTGTTCGCATGATAACCATAGCTTAACTACGTGAATTGTTAGCAATAGCCCTTAGCCTATGCTTGTAAAACCAATGCCCTCTTCTTTTCTTTTTTTATAGCAATGCTATTGATGCCAACCCTCACAATAACGCAGTATTTGAATGCAACAGACAGACACCAATGTAAGCAGATTGTGTTATGATTCGCTAACTCGGGATTGTGACTGCCGTTCTAAAAATTCTCTCCACTCGTGTTCTAAATTCTGTTTATTAGAAGCGAAACAATTAGTAGTTCGTCCCTAGAATATTGTTAAGAAGTAATTCGTTTCGACAATATCGATGTAAGTCCCATACCGTCTGTACATATTAGTTTTGTGATAGCTAACTGCTTGTTACACACAGAGCATCGCATTTTGACAGAATTAAAAAAAACTGTACAAGTTGACAGGTTGTATTCCTCCGTCGAACACTTCAGTTCTGTCATACGCTAGGGTTCCGGCGACATTCGTCGGGTGACGAGCCCTGACGGCCCTAAATCAGTTTATATGAATACTTCTCAGTTCTTCATAAAATAACGTAAAAGTAATTTATTTTTTCTGTTTGAAGATACAAAATATGACAATTCAGAACTACAGAAGTTAATGTTTTAAAATGCTATTACTTTATCTTTCGTTCTGACATCCGATGACATAATTATGTCGAATTAGCTGTGGCAAAAATTGAGGGTTGAGCCGGCGACACAAGAGAGCGGTGTGATCTGAACTCTTCAAATAATCTTCATACATTGTGCACCGTATGCATTGTCCAGTTTACTTCACTGACAAGGGAGATTAGGACTTGAGCCCTTTTCTCTGTCTCTTATGTAGTGAGCCAATCTTTTCAAGTTTTTATACATCTCATGTTTATATCTGTGTAAGAGCTACTACAAAATGCTAGAAAACGCTCCTCTGGAAAGGTGATCTTCTCTTCAATGCCTTTTATGTCATGGTATCATACAGGGTGCTATTTTGTCTGGGGACAAAATAATTACGGTTCGCCATGCATGCCTATTGATGTTTATGTACCCTAATAGATTTGGTGGCCGGCGAACAAGTGGAGGACGAAGCTCTCTACATCGGCCTCACCAACTTTAACGCTCTCTACTGGGAGAACAACGAGCCTGTGACTTACCTGAACTATGCCGACGGCGAGCCCAATGGATTCTATACCGAATACTGCAATGGTAATTGTAGTGAGAAGGGTGGTAGGACAGAATACTACGATGGTAACTTCAAGGATAGAGTGTAAAAGGACAGAATACTAGGGAAAGAACCTTGATTTGTGACAAGTATTGCAACGGTAACTTTAGAGACAGAATGTTAAAGGACAGAACACCAGGTAAAAGAACCTTGATTTGTGACAGTATTCAAGGACAGAGTGTAAAAGGACAGAATACTGCAACAGTAACTTTAGGGATAGAGTGTAAAAGGACAGAATACATGGGAAAGAACCTTGATTTGTGACTGAATACTCCAATGGTAACTTTAGGGACAGAGCGTTATAGGACAGAAAACTGTAACGGTAACTTCAAGGACAGAGTGGGATGGTAATGTCTGATAGAGGGTGGTCGAGCGAAAGGCGAACTTCTGAGCCTCTTCATGAACACACTTTAGGCAAAAGTCTTCCGCCTTGTCTTCACTTCACAGCAATCGAATGTGCTGTTATTATTATAAAAACTTCACGCACGGGCCACCACGGACATGTAGCACAACCCAAATAAAGCACATTGCTACACCGGGAAGCCCGAAACGCTGCTAAAGGAAACCCGACAAAAAGCCATTAGCCGCTGTTTTATGCGCCTGCAGGCCAACACGACCGAAAGCCGATGCCGGTAAAGAATTCCAAACCCCAACAGACCAGAGTACGAAGCACCGACCGAACTGATCAAGTTGACATCTAACATCCTCCAACTTGAACGTGTGCGCACCGACCGCAGCACGTGTTTCTCTCCTAAACACCTTGAGTGCAGGGACAGACGAATATAACCAATGCTTCTCATTGTTGTACACCTTATAAAACATACAGAGTTCGGAACCCCTTCTCCAGTGAAACAGGTTCACCAAATCATTACCCGCGCACAGCCTACTGGCTGAACTAATAAGTCGGTCCATCAGACGCAAGTCACTGTCAGCAGCTAAAGCCCATACCGGTGAGCAATGCTCCAACACAGGGTAAAAAATCAGAAAAACATCTGCGGACGATCTCACTGTTACCAAACACAGCATTCACCTTACGCAAAAGCCCAATTTTACTGGAAGCACATGGCACCAGTCGCCTAATCTACGGCTCAAAGGCAAGCTTTTCATCAAAAACAACACCAAGAATCTCCAAGGAACCAGACTCCTGAATGTGTCGGCTATCTCCAGATGTGGATGGTGCGGTACAATGGTCCGAGATCAACTGATAATCATCGACTTGGTCTTACTGGCATTCAGCTTCATACTCCAGGCCGAACACCAGGCACTAATGCAGGACAAATTCTTTTTCAGAGACTGGGCGACAGTGTTACGCATGCGTGGTGTAAGTATCACTGCCATCAAAGTTGAATCATTGGCATAGTTTATCATTGTATTTCCAGCGAAGAGAACATATCACTACGATACAAAACGAACAACAGCAGGTCAAGTACGAGATCCTGAAGGACACCAGACTCCACCACGACTGGAGCGCTTAGAACACCGTCAACAGACACCCTTTGCGTTCGCTCAGATACAAAATCGCGAATGATTGACAGAATCCTACCACCCACACCATAAGACTCAGGTTTGTACAATAAACCCTTGTGGTTAACCCTGTCAAATGCCGCGATAAAGTCCAACTACAGAAGGTGTGCCTCAGACCCACAATCCATCGCAAACTATAAATGGTGTGACACCTATAACAATGCGTCACAGCCCCCTAAACCAGTTCTGTACGCAAATTGATGGGCAGGAAGCAAACTTGTAACCTCCGCAAAGCGGCCAAGCTTATAAGCTACCAATTTCTCAAACACCTTCGACAAAAAGGGCGTCAGCGTAATGGGTCGGTAGTTGGCTACATGGGGTGACACAGGACGTTTGGCAATAGGAGTAATATTCCCAGTATACCAACAACGGGGAAAATTTTATAAACGTATCAGGCACCGGAAGAACACTGCCAGCTTAAGAGCAAGAGCCCCAGCAAGCTGCTTATAAAACAGAGGAAACATGCCCACCGGGTCCACACCTCAATAAGGATCAAAGCCCTCAAGCTGCACCTTGATTGTATCAGATCTGAGCGCCAAAGAAGTTAAACGAGGTTCACGGTGACATCCATAGGGTAATGACAACACGTATCTGCTCTGTTTTCCGTCAAAGTGAGCCCACAGGAGCTCCGCCCTAGCCAATGGATCAGCACTGATACCCCCACCGGGACCAACAGGGGGTGGCAACGAAGGTTCAGCCCCAAAACTGAACCCTTTAGCTCACTCCACAAACGATGTGGATGGTCAGTACTCAACAACGACTCCCTGGAACGCTGCTTCTGAAGATGCTGTGCCCTCTCATAAACATGCTTAGCCTCGACCCTACAATCAACATAAGTCAGCCACAACGTGCGGTCTCGTGAACGTCACCATGCCCAATAAGCCGCTTGCTTAGCTTCGAAAGCTAACCGACACTGGTCATCAACCCCTGATTTGTCTCGAGACCTCACAAGAATAGTCGGGACAAACCTTTGCAAAACAAACACAGTCAACTCATTAAACACAGAGATAGGATCATCACTGCAGATAATCTGGCGCCAAGGTAACGCCCTTACTGCTCCAGTAAGAGCCTCACAGCTAGCTCTGCTCTTAACAAACACCACTCTCCTGGTGTCTACCGCAGGAACCATCTGATTCAGGTCGAGGGACATAAAAAGGTGCGAGTGGTCAGCAGTACCAATAGGGGGGTTGGGAAACTGACACAGTCATCAAGTCCGGGACATCAGTCTTAACAAGGTTGAGACAGTTACCAGCATCATGCGTGGACCCACGAACTATCTGCACACTACTAGATAAGGTGCAAAAGTCCAAAGCAGCCACACCATGACTATGAGTCGGTGACACAGATCCTGACGAGTCCCTGTGGTGTAAATTGACATATCCCACAAAAACAGATGCAGAATTAGGATCCGTACTCTGGATCGAGCCCATCGCTGTCAACAAACAATCATAGAGAGAATCATCAGTTTTGAGGCTCAGATATAATGAGATTTATTAAAAATTATTCAGATGGCCACACACTCTCACAACGACGAACTCATGACAGGCACATTCATGCGCTGCTTGCCGGTACGGGCAGAAACCCCTCTGGATATAGACGGCCATGCCCCGGCATCCAGGCCTCGATCCCTATAGCCTGCGAAAAAGGGAGTGAAAACCTGCTAAGGTAAGCTCCGTGCCGTGCCTCCGACTCATCACCAACATTTCGGAACAGCTCAAGACATCAACACCTCGGGACACAAAGCCAAGCTCCGCGAGGTTCGCATGCAGTCCTCTGATATTGCAATAAACGACACGACACCTCCGAGCCTGACCCGGTCCCGGGCTGCTCTCCACGTCACCAAAAAGCAACAGAGAAACGAAGATAAAAGCGGAAATACACGGAAATGTACAGAAAAATACAGAAGTAAGCAGAAATGCATAGAAATATACAGTCATATACAAAGTGCATGAAAGAAATCATATACACAGAAGAAAGCAGAGGCAGAAGTCCGGTCCACTCGGCAGAGCTGCGTACCGAGTAAGGCTAACACAACCCCCTGGTTCGCCAGGTTATGGGGGACGACAGTCACGGTGGACATGTGGGTGCCTTCACCAACCCCCATGGCCCTGCAGCTCACAGCGGGATTAGCACAGAAGAAGAGGAAAATAAGCAAAAAATAGAAGAAAGGAGAATAAGAAAAAGTGAAGAATGAAGAAAAAAGAACCTCGATTGTATCATCCATGCAGGCATTGCTGAGTGTCTAGAAAAAGTTTCATAAAGGCTTCGTTATAAATAAGTATGCTTAACAAGAGTCACTTCAAACAACTCACTCTTTACTTTTTCTTGTTTAGGCACAAAAGTGTATTCGATTGCGGTGACTTGAAAACACAGGACATATGTGAGACTATTCTCTCGACTACCTGGTGGCAAGGCTGAATTTGAGAAAATTAAATAAATGCTAGTTATCATGCGGAAACATTTTAAGGTGGTAATTGAGCCTATGACACTGCGACTACTTATTTCCTATATGATCTATTTAACATCTTAATTAAATATCAACATCCGTATAAACAATATTGTTCGAAAGAGAAACCAATGTTTATTTACTGCAAGTGTTCTTCATCAATTGTGCTCTAATGGAAAAATCCATTTGCAGCTGGCCAGCGCAACTTGACTGAGATAAGAGTATGCTGTTAAATAATGGAGTAGCTTATTTATGTACAGGTGAGGAGGCTGTCCTCTTCACCAATACATTCAACATGCTAAAAATTACACAGGTTGGACAACGGTCACTGTATTTTTCGGAGTGTCTCGTTTGCATGGGAATTCAATAAACTTATTATGCTATTATTAATTACCTCCAGCAATGAGGTCATGTTTGTGCCGTGTTTGTCTGTATGTCTGTTTGTTTGATTGTTTGTTTAGCTGTCACCAAGATAATTCACAAAGTTATGAACGGATCTTTACAAAATCTACAGGGATTGTAAGGCCTGTTAACTGAAGCTAAAAGATGATAAAAAACTTGAAATCCGTTCATCTGTTTGCCTATTTTTCTTAGTGATATAACTCAAAATGTTATGAACGGATTTTCATGAAGTTTACATGAGTTGTTCGGATTATTACGAAAAATAAATAACCAAATTTCCGTGATGATCTCTATGATGGTTCGTTTGTCGTTCTGTCTGATTTTATGCTTGTTAGCACAAACAATACCGTAAAAAGTTTTGAATGGATCTTTATGAAATTCACTGGAGTTGTTAGTAATGTTAAAAGACAGAGATAATTAAATTTTGGCGCAGCTCGGTAGGTCCGTTTCTGTGGTTGACTTACGTTTGTCATAACTCATAATATTTGTCAGCATCTTAACTTACAAAGTTATGAACGGATCTGCAAAAAAATTGCAAAAAATGTAAATACTATTAAAAAGCACAAATTATTAGGTTTTAATGTCGATGTAAGAAAATCATGGTTTCAGAGACAATACGAATTTTTCGTTACCGTTGTCTTGCTTGGCGGAGGTATGCGCTCTCAGAGTGCTCTAGTTGTTGTATTTTTTAGGAAGCGTTTACATGGATTGAAATGCGTTAACTTTGAATCCATTTGAAAAATTGCACTTGAAGAACATTTGCTATCCGTAAGTCTGTCTATAGCCACAACCAAATCAGCTGAAGCAAGTTCATTCAGCTACACAGGAATGTTTGACTAAGTTCTCAATTGCCGGCAGCGATGCTGAATGACGGCATAGCGCAGTGGAACGATGTGCTGTGCGACTTCAGGTGGCCTACCGTGTGCGAAATGCAAGGTATGTCTGTAAAAGATGTTTGCTGATTGACTTAAACCGCGTGACATGGGAGGCCTTTATTTATTTATTTACTTATTTTTCTTTAATTGTTCAGCAGGGCTTAGTATTCTCAAGTAGCTTAATTTCTCCTGTGTAAGTCGCTAGTCACGGCTTTTCTAGATACTAGTAACAGTATTTGAGGCTTATTATTACCTTATTACCAATGTACGCTTTCGATGAAGTTATAGCAACATTATAAAATCTGTACCAGGTATTTTGACTTTGAAAAAAAACATGAGTCAGATGATTTTTTTTTCTTTTCGTAATGTAGAAAGTATTGTAGACATTCGTGTGGAAATATTCTCTTGTAAGAACGGACATTTTGGAGCCAAAAATTTAAATACATACATTTCAGTGAAGACCAAAGAATATTTATGTTCTCCGATATTGCTCTTCTTATGCTGCGGATTATATAATTATTTAATTCAGCAGGAAGTGCCTCAAGTGTCGCCACTATGATGCATCCAGTTATTCTGAGAAAACTACCTTATATGTAGGTGCTGGGTAACCGACCCTGTAGTTGACTAGCAGCGGGCTCAACGAAAAGTTTATTCTTGCGGCAAAGACAAGATTTAGTTATGCAGTGAATAGTTAAAGCGCCGCCTGCCTGTAGTTGCCGAGTGCACTGGTACTTATTTGCAACTAAGTGTGTACCATGTGAAAGCGTACCGCCGACTTCACACGAGCCAACGCATCTAATCCAGTTTCATTGCATCGGCTTGGCCTCAGCTTGCAGGTCCTCACCCAGTCCAAAATTTGTTGAAATCTTGTTCATCGCTGAAAGTTTACGTTATAGCAAGTGCCAATACTAAACTTTCAACTATCTCCCCAAATTGTGAGCAATTTTAAATTTGATGCATTTATTTTCAAGCTTCTCTCGCTCGATATTCAACAATTTCAAGTTGAACTCACGGTCACGGCAACGTCATCAGGTTAGCTAAGTTGGTTCTATGCTGATAGTACTGCCGAAAATCATGTGTGTGAACTCATTCTGAACTCAGAAGTGAGATAAATTATGACTCAGCTGCATGTTGCTTCATCGGCTGTCATGACGACCAGACAGAGGGACTCAAGCTTTAACCTGGGTGCCGTTGGACTATATATACCTAGAGAGCCACAGAGAAGTAAGAACATACCAGAGGCTACAGACCTGAGATTTTTTTACTCTAGCTAGTGATCGGAAGGATAGTGCTAGTGCTAAAGTGGCTGAAAGCTAAACTGGGAAAAATTAGATATGCATACAACCTTAAATTTCAGTAATCTTATTTGTTTACCTTTCGTATTGCAGGTCCAAATTACGAAATCCCAACTGTTGCTCCCCCGCCAACAGGTAAGGTGAACTGTGTACACTATAACTTGGAGGGCATCGGATAGTGAATGGGTGGGTATAGCTGTAAAGTGTACCATTAGTTGCCCCAGAAAATAATTTAATCCCGTTAGAAATAGATTTTGGGCACCGGTGGAGTTCTGAGGCGGAGTTCGGCTGCATGTAGCGAGTTACAGTGAACACATATTTCCAGGTCAGGGAAAACATTGTAAAATATGCCTTCCAGGGTAGTTACAGGTAGCACAGTATATACGGGAATAGGTCCTGTATAAACAACGTATGCAGCGCTGGCTCCAGAAATTTACTTGACGATCCGTGACCCATGGGTCACCATAGCCATCTTCAAGTTGGAGGCTATATAGAAACTAGTGAATCAGCATGAAAAAATTTACGCAATAATCGATTTGTTTGCCTAATACCTATAGGCCGGTGCAGAATCTTCTTTGACTTCTTTATTTCCTTCGTTGATCCTTCGTCGTCCTCTCATCCTTAGGTCTTCTATATCGATAGGCAGAAGTAAAATCTTGATTAAAACACTCCAATAAACTTGAATGCAACTCCAGCCAGGTCAGCTTATATAAAATGCAAACGCTCCGTAGTAATTATACTGTTGATACCATCTTTCGAACTCAAATATCCTCTTCATTTGAAACGCTGAAATTTTGGCCTATGAAGAGAAAACTGCTTCGTCAAATAAGAAAGACAGTATGCTAAATGAAATAATTGTCTACTGCCTCTGAAAAATTCTCGCCTCAAGAACGCTTCGTTGACCATCTGCCGAATTTACAGGTCATGACCTGCGAGAAGAAAGTTATAAAATGGAACTCCAGAAGCTGCATACAGATTGTTCCGATTTCAAGAAGTGTTTCAGGCAAGATAAAGGTATAAGGATTAGCCTTCACCATCTTCTGGAACCTGGTCATCGATTTACAAAATTTACAACATGGCCTATTTTTCGCCTATCTGTTTCCTTAAGAGCGAACACGAAATAAGTAAATAAAATCACGAAGCGTTTTATTATATAAGTATTGGTGATGCACACTCACGCACAGCAGACGTTGAAATAGGTGTGCCCCAAGAGTCTGTCGTAGGACCATTATTATTCAATATATATACTAATGACATGACTGTCGATGGTATTTCCAGGAAACTGTTTGCTGATGACTTCATTTTTATGTACATGACATGCCGTCGAAAACTTACGTAGATTTTTTAATCTTTTACTTTAATGGTTGACGCCTAATAAATCCATACCTAATGCAAGTAAAACAAAATTAATGGTTGTAAGTCCCAAAAAACTCATATTTTTACCTGATGTAGATTTCAATGGAGAGCAACTGGAATGGCTTGAGTCGTTTAAACATTTAGGTGCTGTAACTGATTATCGTCTTAGCTTTTTACCTCATATATGTATCTCTCGTTTGCGAAAAATTGAATAAAGCTTCAGGAGCTGAGTATGCTGATTCCACGTTTGTACCCAGAGATGCTCTGGTATCATGGTACTATTCGCTACTTTATTCGCAATTTACATACGCGATCATAATTTGGGGCGGTGCACCTGAGAGTACTGTTAAGCCAATAACAGCTATAATGAATAATGCACTATGGGTCATACTTAATGTAAAGATGTAATGTAATAACGTACCAATGATGCCTACCAATAGCACGAGCCATCAGTTAAAATTATTGAAATTTAGAAATATATATAGATATTTTATAAGAAGTTTATGCGTATGTCTACAGGCGGTGATATAGATTGTTTTGAAGCTCATTTCCTCCCTTTGCTTCTTACTGGAACTATGAAAAAAGAAATAACAGATTTAACTTACCTTTGGTACGTCTTGAATTAGAAAAAAGTTCTACAGTCTTTCAATGTATTAGGGTGTATAATGAATTTCCAGCTAGTCTGCTTGAATCAATGTCACACTAGATATTCAAGGTAAAATTTAGGGACATTGTTTAGGAAAGTATGTTGATTTATAGCTGTCGTGTGCCCAATAAGTACTTGTACTTTTGTAGGGATTGTTTTCATCATGAGAGTTTTATCCAATTGTTATCTTTTAATTTGTGATGTGATATTTGACAAAAATCAATACAGGTCTAAAGGTCAATGAATATTCAATACTGTGCCTGTAAGCAATGATAAATATATGTTCACTACGTAGTAGTTCAGTTTTATTTTCTGTATAAACTTAACTTTTAACGTACACGTTTAAGAAGCCGAGCTCAACTTATTCCCCGCCATTGATCTTCCTTGATATAATAACATTAATCTTCAACGCTCGAAGTTCTTCCTATCACATAGCAAATGCTGAAATTCCTTTTAGCTTCAAACCTAGTAGACTGATGCTATTCTTCAATCGTCTTAGCTACTGATACTGGCCAGGCGACTAAAATTTTAGAATTCAATTCTTTCGAGCACCCAACACCTGTAGCAATCGGTTTCCAAGTTACGACGCTCCTCAAGTATCCGTCTCGCCATAACATCTAAATAATAGCACAGATTGTGTGGCAAAAGCTATACTTCCCCCAGGGACACACCCCACCATTAATTCTTTGATGCTCGAACTTCTTCCTATCTTGAAACAGAGGTTATGTGTGCAAGCACGCATTCAAGCAGTTAAATAAATAAGCAAATAAACAAACAAGCAACGCTCACAGAGT
Organism: Parhyale hawaiensis; assembly: GCA_001587735.2. NCBI lineage: Eukaryota > Metazoa > Arthropoda > Malacostraca > Amphipoda > Hyalidae > Parhyale > Parhyale hawaiensis. Next base: position 6,785,674 of record LQNS02277097.1, on the reverse strand, counting down.
TTTAGATTATTATAGGTGTTATGCTGGAAAGAAAGTTCTACTAGCTATTTCTGTGATGTGGAACTGCAGGTTGCCTATTACCAGCCGCTACAGAAAGTCGCTTCCCCAGAACGTTTCCCAAGCTACGATTAAGCCTTCATTGAAATGATGTTTTCGTAACCAATTTATTTGCCTTATCATTCATTCCCACGTAGAAACTCATTTATTTCCTTCTCAGCTTGCAACACTAGAAGCTCTGCAGACTACGTGCAATCGTTATGCTACTGCACTTGTGATAGCAATAGGAGCCTTATTTCCCTCTTTCTCAAGCGTTAGTAGCAACCGCAGAACGCTTCATTTAGTTTTTTTCCTTTTTGACTGTATGCAGGGCCTGCAGTAACCAATTGCCATTGAATACTATGGGTAGCTATGCTTCTCTAACTTCCAGACTTTGTATTCGGTGCTATACCCTTCAGTTTTGTAGAACCTGACAGTGCTCTTCACCTACCGATGCAACGACTTGAATTTCCTGATGGGTCCAGGATTGATGCTACGACCCGCGCTGTACTAGATGAGCCATGTCAAAAACTACCTTTAAATACTTCCTTGACAGATTGCCCGACGGACTGGGTGTTCTTTAACGAATACTGCTACTATCTGGCGGACACCTCCGACCACAGAACGTGGGATGATGCGAGAACCGCGTGCAGCTCCATGTACCAGAGTTCTCTAACGTCGGTCACCAGCGACGTAGAAAACCAGTTTCTGTGGGGTACGTAGTCGCGCGCTCTCTAGTCTCCAGAGGTAAACGCCCCGAACAAATATTCGCAAGCTACTATCCGCGGATTTGTTCGGAACGGCCAAATCCGGGATTTGGGTTCGGAAGTTCGGAATCGGACCGACGTCAAGAAAGATTCAGACTTCCGAGTTCGGAACGTCTTTTCTCGCGAATCCGAACCTCCGTATCCCGGGAAAAATTCGAAAAAAGACGAAAACGACCGAACATTCATTTTCAACTATTCCAAGGCATACAGATGAGATGACGGCTACATGTTTCTGACTATAGAGACGCATACGAGCATTAGCACTGTGATTTATTGTATCGAATCTCTCTGCAGAACTTCTATTTCAGTTTGTGTGTGTAAGTGCGTGTCTCAAATGACCAGTGCTCAAAATGTGCTCGATATGCAGGCCTGTGTCACTGTGTGTAGTAGTGCGAAACAAAGACTTAGTATTAGTAGTACTGCCTAGACTGCCCTTCTTTGAACTTGGAAATGGACTCGTGGTCTTTAACTCGTGGCTTTATCTGTTGTGAAGTTTTGTTTCCATTTTTACTGTATGATATTAATAATTTGTCTTTTTCCTAGTAATAATTTGTTTAATGCATAGTGTAGCTATCTTTAGAAAACACCTTTTTCGATCAGAAAGCTTTCAATTTAAATTCAGAATGAACAAAATTTCGGTTAGGAAATGAGGGGCGCCCGGACCTACATTGGTGGGATGACGTATTGCAAGAAGTAAGAAAGTTTGGAAATGTTTGGTAGCTATCGGAATTAAGGTTTGCTTAGCTATTTTTGTTATTCGAGATTCGGAGGTTCACAGACAAATTTTCAGAGGGTTCGCTATTCTAAGATTCGGAACCCAAAACCGTTGATGATTCGGGTTCGGATTCGGAACCCAAAAAAGTTTCGCGCGCCCATCTCTGCTAGTCTCCATTGCAGTGATAACAGTGGTGTCGCTGAGACTACTAATTCTCTCAGATTATGAGATATTGATGCATTTACCTCACACTCAAATGATACAATTTTCTCTATATAATTGTAGCTTCTTCCGCTTTTCACTCAATCAAAGCAAGTACTTTTTAGGAACACTGAATCCTAAGTTCAATTGTTTTTTAGTCGCTGCTCATAATTAGAAGTGCAGCAAAAAATTATTTCGCACGTTCTTCGAAAACCAGATTCTTTACAAGACGGAACCACCAACATGTGGATCGGCCTCCACAGGAACGAGGCCGGGACGTATGCTCAGTGGGTGGACGGTCAGGACCTGAACTACACAAACTGGTATCCTGGCGAGCCCAACGACCAAACGGGATCTGATGACTGCGTGCAGGTAATGTGACATGCGTCAGAGGAGCTTATGACTGAGTGCAGGTAATGTGACATGCGTCAAAGGAGCTTATGGCTGGGTGCAGGTAATGTGACATGCGTCAAAGGAGCTTATGACTGGGTGCAGGTAATGTGACATGCATCAGAGGAGCTTATGACTGTGTGCAGGAAATGTGACATGATCAGAGGAGCTTATGGCTGTGTGCAGGTAATGTGACATGCATCAGAGGAGCTTATGACTGTGTGCAGGTAATGTGACATGCATCAGAGGAGCTTATGACTGTGTGCAGGTAATGTGACATGCGTCAAAGGAGCTTATGACTGTGTGCAGGTAATGTGACATGC
>LQNS02277097.1:6764484-6782556 GCA_001587735.2 Parhyale hawaiensis | reverse complement strand
GGTAATGTGACATGAGTCAGAGGAGCTTATGACTGTGTGCAGGTAATGTGACATGAGTCAGAGGAGCTTACGGCAGATGGCAGGTGTTGTGATGCATGTAAGCTGCTGGCTACAGTATGTCCAGGTTGAAGTTACTGACTGTCACGGAGAATGACTAACGTTAGTCAAGCGCGGAGGGAATGGTTCCCTCATTCAATTTACAGTTGCAATCACCAAAGTTCTGCAGGTTACTTTTAAGATTTGTTACCGTTTACCAGTTATTGCTCAGACGTGCTCGGTACAGGTGTGTCTATAGCTTGAGGTAATCTGGGGCGTCATTACATCACTAAGCTGTTTTCTCGAAACTGCCAGGTGCGTACGTGGATATGAACAGGAAAGCGGGTTGAAGAAGGTATATCACGAACCATTTGTGCCTCACAAATGGCATACTAGCTACAGATACATATGTTGTCCTAGCTATATATCGAACTTATACTAAGCAGGTTCTATATTGGTTCGAAAGTTTTATTTTCAGGCATTCGTTGTAAGTACCGTGAACTCAGTCAGTGCCTTCCCTCCGACAACATTTTTGCTGAAATTCAAGAGACGTACTACAACCAAGTCTAGGCCTTATCTGACTCACTTTATTTCCTTCATTTGTGCCTTTTGATAGTAATAACAGCTTATGCAATTTTCTTGAAGATCCGTTCACAACTTTTGGCGTTATACTGCTAACAAACGTTATGACAAACAGACAAAAATGAGTCAAACATACAAACGAACAAACCGATCTGTACCCAAATTTGATCATTTTTGTTTTTTAACATTACTAACAACCCCTATGAATTTCATAAAGATCCATTCATTATTTTGAGTTATTGTGCTAACAAGCATAAAATTAAAAACAGTGACAAACGAACGAACAAACAAAGAAACGGACCATTACCAAAATTTGGTAATCTACTCTTTCTTATATACCTAACAACTCATGTTAATTTCATCAAAATCCATTCATAACTTTTTGAGTTATGGAATTGAGAAAAATGAGGCAGACAAACAAACGGATGGACGTATCTTCACCAAAAGTTAATCATCTGTTCCTCCTAACATACCTAACAATCCCTATTAATTTCATCCAAATCGGTTCTCAACTTTTTAAGTTATCTTGGTGACAGACAGACAAATATGCAAACAGAAAAACAGACAGACAAACACGACGAAAACATAACCTCCTTGGCGGAGGTAAGTAAGCCATAGCTCAACGACTCAACACAGAACTTAGGCCATGAAATCAAGCCTCGTGTACTAAATATAGAACATCTCACTCCTACACAGGTCTATGACTTATAACGAGGACTTCCTGTGTACCCGACATTGGCAATATTGTGGGCATTCCCATGTCTGACCCGTATGGGCTTATGGTAGTATTTCCACTGTGGACAACCAATAGAGATTCAAACTTGAGTAATAAATAGGCTTCCCAGCTATATCCCTTATTAGCTCATGTATCAGATCTTAGATTATGATGAAAATATGTCACCAAAATACTCGTTATCTTCAAGATACAATGAAGTTTAGGTATGCAACATATAGTAGAATAAAACAGTTTTTTACCACTTGATTATTTAATTGAATTACGCTCAGTGTAGCGAGATAGGAAATAAAATTCGCCATTTTGCTAAAATTTAGTGAAATCTCAAGCTAGTCAGGCATAAATGAAAGAACGTTTCGGACATATTTTGTCCATTATCAGCAAAGATTCTGAAATCGAAAAAATTAAAATCAATAAGTAAACTAAACAATTTCACAGTATACAAAGTTGAAATTTTGCTTTAAAAACCTAATTTACTATAGACCTGTGACACAGATCGGTGTTGCATTTTGCACGTCGTTCAATTCTGGTTTATTTTTGAAAATGAACAGAGATTCTACAATGCGTAAATTGCGAGTACCTTTAGCAGAAACGAGAATTTTGAAATCATTTGCCGTAACTGGACTATTGCAGTTATAAGCATATTCACGAATGGAGGAGTGAGAGGGTGTACACAAGGGGCGACCGGTCCTGGAACTACCGCCTTTATGCTCGGCGACCCTGGTACTAAGGCTTCGCGTGGTAGAGCCCACATAGCGCATTCCACATTTGGAACAACTGTAGTTGTACATCAGGGACGAACGTAGAGGGTCAGGCTGGCGATCTTTATGGTTACAGAAAGAACCAATTCTATTTTTGTTGATTACGATTACGTTAAAGTTTAAAGTAGGGAAATACTTTCTGAGATGCTTCAGAAGTTCTGCCCTGAGTTTACACGATTGTTATCAAAAAAAAAAGAAATACCAACTATGTAAACTTTTTAGTTGGTTCCAAGTTGTTGCCTTCTGAGTAAACGTTGTTTAAATAACTGTTGATTTTATGATCAATGAATTTAGCCGGAAAGCCATTGGAAATGAAGAACTGCTTTAGAAAGGTAAATTCTAATTGTATATTAGTGAAACTAGAGCAAACCTTTCAGGCACGGTTCAAAAGAGTCATTACACTGCTAAACGTCAGCTTATTAAAAAGCTCGTGCCCCATCCGGAGAAAGTGAGCTTGCGATAAACCGAGGTACTAAAACATTTGTCTACACTTTCTCCGGATGAGGCACGAGCTTTTTAATAAGCTGACGTTTAGCACTGTAATGACTCTCTTAAACCGTGCCTGAAAGGTTTGCTCTAGTTTCACTAATTTAAATTTAGAATTTATCTTTCTAAAGCAGTTCTTTATTTCCAATGGCTTTCCGGCTAAATTCATTGATCATAAAATGAATGGTTTTTTTAAACAACATCTACTCAGAAGGCAACAGCTAGGAACCAACTAAAAAGTTTACATAGTTGGTATTTTCTTTTTTGTAACCACAATCGTGTAAACTCAGGACAGAACTTCTGAAGCATCTCAGAAGGTATTTCCCTACTTTAAACTTTAACGTAATCGTAATCAATAAAAACAGAATTGATTCTTTCCGTCACCATAAAGATCGCCAGCCTGACCTTCTACGTTCGTCCCTGATGTACAACTACAGTTGTTCCAAATGTGGAATGCGCTATGTGGGCTCTACCACGCGTAGCCTTAGTACCAGGGTCGCCGAGCATAAAGGCGCTAGTTCCAGGACCGGTCGCCCCTTGTGTACACCCTCTCACTCCTCCATTCGTGAACATGCCTATTACTGCAATAGTCCAGTTACGGCAAATGATTACAAAATTCTCTCTTCTGCTAAAGGTACTCGCAATTTACGTATTGTAGAATCTCTGTTCAGTTTCAAAAATAAACCAGAATTGAACGACAAAGTGCAACACCGATCTGTGTCACAGGTCCATAGTAAATTAGGTTTTTAAAGCAAAATTTCGAATTTGTATACTGTGAAATTGTTTAGTTTACTTATTGACTTTAAATTTCTCGATATCAGAATCTTTGCTGATGATGGTCAAAATGTGTCCGAAACGTTCTTACACATATGCCTGACTAGCTTGTGATGTCACTAGATTTAGCAAAATGGCGGATTTTATTTCCTAAATCACTTTACTGTGCATAATTTGTAAAATTGCTATGCTTTAGAAGTGATCTGCCCTCCCTTCCATACATATAAGCTCATCATGGCTAAGTGGGTTAAGGCATGAAGCAGAGGTAAGTGTTCAATGTAACAGTCGTAGTTTTAATACCGGGTTGGGGCAAGAAGGTTTTTGGAGGTTGTTTTTATTGGTGCGCTTCCAATGATGGGTGAGCTTAAGCGCCGGCCTGTTTGACCGCATGGAGAAAATAGACTGAAGCGCATCGATTCTGTAGCCTAGTGCGGCAGGCCCTGGTCCATGGTACTACCGCAATTATGGAGTGGGGCCGCGCATCAGTCAGACCAGAAGCTTTAGGGTGTAACACATGGAAGAGTCCTCATGGGTTTTCCGTGAATGATCCATCTAGCTTGTTCCCATATGGGCTACCAAAGTAGGGTCGAGCTGAATTGCTGCTCGGAATAGCACGTAGTGGTTGTATACGAAGATGGTTGTCGTCTGAACGTGTAATGACATACAGTATATTCGCACTGTGTGCTACATCGTAGTTATTTTCCACGCATGCAAGCAAAACTGTCAATCATAGTACTAGGCTGTAAACTTAACTGCAGTGACAGTTTAGAGCATCGTTTGTTTGTGCTATAAAATGTATTTTAATTCTTCAGTTTAAAACTGCCCAGTGCTTGTCAGCTTTTGTTTCTTGACTCTCAAACCCTCTGACGGCATGTGGTTGCCACAGGGCTTGGTTTGTCCGATTATTAAGCGAAGTAGCTTCCAAAAACGGCTCCAATGGCTTCCTGAGTTTTAGTGAGGTTGTCGTTTTCGTAGCTTATTTCCATTTTCCAATTATTCTGTCTTGCTTTCCCATCATTTTCACCTCTCATGGGAGGGGATATACCCCGCGTTTCTCGACAAAAAGCTATAACATTTTTTCTATATCATTTCTTCTCGCTCATCCGACTTGGTGTGCCGTGCCTTGAGAACCAAATCACATATATTATGTAACTTAATACTGTCATTGCTCCTAGTTTCAACACCGCACCCACATCACATAATAATCTAATCAACTCTTTCTTTTTCCGATAGCTGATAATTGACTACATGGGCGGGGGCCAAGGAACGTGGCAGGACACCACCTGTGACCAGACCTTCCGTTACGCCTGCAAGACGGTCATCAGTAAGTAAACAGCAGTGGCTTAGCCTCAGCGCTTACAGCAGCAGCAGCGTGTGAGGCGAAACACAAGGTACGTCGTCAGGTAAGCTCTGCTTCGCTGCCCGCACAGTACCATGGCACCAGAAGGAGCGGCAAAGGTATGGTGAGCTATGCAGTGTTTTCGTGCCATGCTTCTTATTGTACCGAGTGTGCATTTTCCATCAGGGAGGGACTTTTTCTTAAAGAAGATGCAGCTACTGCAGAAATTGTGAAATAAATTTTCATTATTGTAGGCAGTATAAAAACATCAGCACCTCCCAAGACGACGAACAGAAAAAAGTTCAGTGAACTCTCAAAACGATATTAAAACGCTCGAAACGCTACTAACAAGCACCACTCAAATAAAAAATAATAAATGAATAAAGAACTAGAACGCGTCTTGGCGTAAGATCACCCGCGGTCGGACCAAATTTAATTGCCGTCATTTTGTATGGCCAGCTAATCCAAGTTTTTTAGCATGAGTTACATCGAGGACAGCCCACCAGACTACCTGCAAAAAATTATGAATATAGCTCAACACCTTCTACTTGTTTCTGGATGGAATGCACCTTTCATTGCCATCATTTTTTATGGCCAGCTAATCCTATTTTTTATTTATTTTTTTTTGCAAGGGTGACATCGAGGACAGCCCACCAAACTCCCTGCAAAAAATTGTGAACTTAACTCAACTTCTTCTACCATTTTTTTCGGGGGGAGGATAGAACAAATTTTATCGCCATCATTTTTTATAACAAGCTATCCCAAGTTTTTTATTTTGGGTCACATCGAAAGCAACCCACCAACTCCCAGCAAAAAAATCATAAACATAGCTAAACTCTTTGGACTACTTATTGAGTGGACAGACAAATATATATACAATATATATAAATGTCGCATTGGCCTGATAGAGGTACACCCCCTCCAAGAACCTTGTAGGTTAGGTGCCAGGACTGGTTCTGCTAATGTCCTATGTCAAATATAGGTCCTTATACGGGTTCACAGTGTTCTAAACTTCATATTCCACTACGGGAACCAGTCCTGGATTACCTAACCTACAAGGTGGGCGGGGTAAGAGCTCATTGTAAGGGGCTGGTACTAGGGTGGATGGTCAGGGTGGATGGTGTCAGCACAGCACAAAAAAAAAAAATCCCGTTTTACTATAGAGAAGATGGCGTGCGTTGGAACGTAGACTTATTTTCCTTCAAAATGAGACCAAATTTGAATAAATCTACGGAGCTTAATTGTTTTTTTCACTTTTTGAAGATTGAGGCCCTTAGGTCGCCAAGATTTTGGTACCTCTATCGAACCAGAAGGCCACTTAACAGGCCGTATATGAATATTCTTAGCCATCTAATAGCCCGTTTCGAAATATATACAAATATATATACATATATACAAATATACATGTTTCATTGAAGACCAGAGATAGTTTTTTATTAACAATTTTCTTGTTCATATTCTCAATTTTTCTTACCAAGTTCTTCTGCTGGTATCCAAAGTTGATGATATATATATTTATAATAATACACTTAAATCTTCAACAAAAACGTTATCACCTCTCTTTTTGTTCGCGAGTGATAATAATCACTGTTGCACCGAACGCCTGTAAATTTATTCAGCTCAGTTAGCAATCCGTCAGGGAATTCCGTGACGGTACACTCGGGAGATTTAAAAATGACTGAGCCAATCAATATCAATAATATTAGTGTTATTATTGCCGCGTTCAAAATTTGAAAACGTTTCTATAACAAAAATGGAACACTTTCATTTACATACGTACGTAGAAGCATACGTTCTCTTGAAAAGTATTCACTTTAGATAGCAAATATCCGTATTTCGCTAAGTAAACATCCTACATAGTTGCAAAATAAATTGTAGCTCCTAACAGATTTAAGAATATGGTATATAACGAATGAGGTATCAACGGGTGATTCGCAACTAGTAACAGTATACATTTGTATGAAAAAAAAAAGTTTATGGATTAAACATGATCCCAGTTTGACCAACATTCAAATTGAGCTCTGATAGTTCGATTGGCTAATGATGTTTCTTCGAAATAATAGGACTGGATGGTATAGGCTCGACCCTTACTTTTGTCTCTAGTTGTTTCCACAGCCGGAGCATGTGAACGGTGGGGAGAAAGCTTAGAATATGTAAACAGTGAGTGAAGTACCAATTCGTATATCTATGATAGAAGAAAAACCGCTTAGTGCTGGAACAACTAAAAACATATTTTTAAATTCAATAGTATCCGGCGAATATGCTGCTGAACTAATTTTTTTATTGCATGTAAAAATTTATTGCGGTGTATGCCTTCTTTCAGCCCCAGAGTAAGTTAAATTAGTGTATCATATTCCGTAGGCTTTGCGCGGTGGAAATATCGTACTTTATTAGTTCTGCTACTTTGAAAATTCTGATGAACTTCACTAGCTTGGTTATTTCTGACTAGCGGGATCCATAGAAATTTCACTCTTGGTTGATGTTTTCACTTTCTAAGATGAAACAATCCTACCCTACGCTACTATAACTCACTTTAATTCGACCTAATATCGATCCTCAACCTAACAAACCGCATATATAGCACCTGTCTTTTAATCCTTCCAAACTGTGTTTAACCTCAAGTTTGCTACATACGATAGTCAAAATATGGGAACGTTTCTCCCTATGCTTCCCATTACGCCACTATGTGTGCAGTTTTGATTTGTCTAATATTATTGTATATAAAACTGCTTAAGAGCAAGCGAAAAAAGACAAGATATTATTGAGCTTCCTCCCAGAGAAAAACAGAACTTCTGGCAAGTTAAATTTGCCCCTAGCTAAAAGTGAAAAGCGTAACATACAGACACGTGTATGGACGTACGGACGGATCTCAAGTAGAATATTATAATATAGGGCACAGACCACGCATTCAGAAGCATATTCTACATGAGTTAATGTATGACCATCATCCTTTGATACTTGGGGCCCGCTATATTTGAATGAGCGTATGGTTTAGTCCAGATGGTGTTCACACTAAATAGTGTAGATATTGAACTAAGGCTAATATCATCAAATAAATACTGTTTCGAAAAATTTGACTAAAAACTTAACGTTTCGGGAAATTAATTCCCATCATCAGAAATTTGGAACTTAAAAACTACAAAAGATGCCTCATAAGATTTTTTTATTTCATATAAACTAAGTTTGGTCATGTGTTAACACGGGAGGGGGGACCTAAAAGGCAAATAACTACAATACGCAATGAGGGTCCTTATATAAGCGTTGGACGGTATGGGAAGCGGAGGAAAACGAGAACGAGCAATTACAGTCGGAGGCAAAAGCGTCAGTCATGGATCGTGACGAGTGGTACGGCTGAAGTCATTATGTTGAGGCGAGGTTTGGCTTCATGGATACATAGTGATTTTAGAGTTGTGAGTTCTATTGGATTAGAATAAGTTATGATTGAAAAGTCTTTCCTACTAATTGCATGGTTGTTTCGCTCTGCATGAAGACGGGGAGCTGAATGTGCTGGTTTTGCTAGGGGTAAACCTATTATGATTGATATACCTAAATGTTGGTCAACGCTTGCTTTACAGAGTTTACAGGAAGCCGGCATTTTCAGGCCGTGGAACTAACTTCTTTAGTCATTGCTAAGGTCAATTTAAAATAAATGCTATAGAAACTCTACTATTTAGGGCATATCATTTATCCTCCTCGTATCTAGCATTCTCCAGTGAAATAGATTTTCTCAGAATCTTTTTCAAGAATAACAGCTACCCACATCACCTTCTACTTCACTACTGCAAACTATTTTTTGACAAACAATTCGCTCCCGGTTTAACTAAACCTACCGTTCGTAAATTAAACTTTTTCTGCTCTCTCCCATACTCCACCAAAAGCACTGGAATTGAAGTCAATTCCCAGAAAGCTTTCCTGTCCGAGGCCTACCCGTACATAAACTTTAGGTTCTCTCTCAAAACACATTTACCTTAGGATGCTATTATAATTCAAAAGTAAACCTCCCACAAACCGGTCCAGTGTTGTTTACACCTTTTCTTGCACGAGTTGCTCAGCTCTATGCATCGGCAGCACTGGACAGCATTTCAAAGCCCACGTTGACCAAGATTTAGGTACATCAAGTAGAACAGGCTTACCACTAGCAAAACCTGCACATTCAGCTCCCCGTCTTCATGCAGAGCAAAACAACCATCCAATTAGCAGGAAAGTCTTCTCAATCATAGCTTTTATTCTCATCCAATAGAACTCACAACACTAGAATCACTATGTATCCACAAAAGAAAACCTAGCCTCAACGTAATGACATCAGCAGTACCACTCGTCATGATCTATGACCGACGCTTTTGCCTCCGACTGTACTTGATCGTTTCCCTCCACTTCCCATACCGTCCGACACTTGACACTTATATAAGGATGTAATGATCTACCCAGTAAAAGAGGGCAAAACTTGGGAGATTTTTGGGAATCGAGGTAACTTAATATTTCTCTTTTTAGAGAAAATTATTGACGTACTTCTGATGAATGAAGCCTACAGTTTGAACAGAATAGTACTTCAACAAAATCTCAAGGGGATCGGTAGCGTGGCCTAATGGAGATTTATACTAAACACAAGGTTAATGGAAACATTAATGAAATTCTAAGGGGTTTTTATTCTCGACCGGGCACACTCACTAATTAGGGTGACAAAAATACGCTATCCTAGCGGGGGAAACTTGACATTATCACAAAGAGGGACTTTTTCAACCTCTACTCCATCAATCAAAGAAACAGGATTACCAAGTAGTATACTTATCTTTTGATAGTGGTGACTCTGCAGGAGAGACAAAAGTCCGCCTTCGCGCTCTACCTAAGCACGGCACGTCTTTCCGGGGAGCTGTTACGCTCATGTCTGCCCAACGGTAACCGGTTCCTATCCAAGCCCGGCAGCGCGGGTGTTCTGGTAACGAACACGTAAAGAACCAAGGCGGTCTAGGCTTCCTACTTTGATAATCATATTGATTTGCAAATACCTACATTGAGATAATCGGTTTGGTAGAGAAATGAATTTAACGGATATTTAACATTTGAAATAGTCAGGTCCCCTTGCGTATTAACAAAGTTATAAAAACAGATTCTAGCATACAATGATAACTAGGCGTGGCCTCATAGGATGCTTGGACAGCGGGCTCGAGGGGGTCGGTGGGCGACGTTGGGGGGTGAGGTTTTTCTTTGTGTAGCTGAAACGGCGGAGGCCTTCGGATTTTTGCATCGTGCGAGTCATGGTAGCAAATGGTGTTTGCTACCATGACAGGATCTTCATTGTGCACTGTAGTCATTTGCCTTCTTAGGTCCCCTCCTGTTAACACGTGTGTAAACTTAGTTAATGCAAAATAAAAACTATTTTTTTTAGAGCTTTGTAGTTTATAGGTTCCGAATTTCTGATGATGGGAATTAATTTCCCGAAACGTTAAGTTTGTAATGAAATTCGTCGACACCAACGGTATATCGAAATAGTGTAGTCTTAAGGTATAAATCTTGTGAGATATGCTTTCTTTCGACAGGGATTCTTTACTGTTAGCAATTTGTCAATATCAAATGCAATGAGCTGTTAACTTTTTTGAGAACTGTAACTGAATCTCTAGCTTTGAGCTCAACAGTTTGGGCAGCTCTTGCTTATTATTAATATTTTTTAAGGGGACCACAAGTGATGCACAGTCACACCTCCTATACTGAAAGCTTTATGTTTCTGTTGAGTGGTTACGTACTGATAGCTCACCTTGTGTCCTATGATAGATTTTCCCAGAAAATTTGTACTTCCTGACCTGATGACACCAACGCTACTGTGACAATAAAGTTACATCAAATATGCGTAGCAAAATTTTGTAAAAAACATTATGAAGTGGACTTATAGTTATAAGTTATATGCATAAGTAAATCTATTAATTAGATCATTCTGGAAGCGCGTACCTTCGTTAAGCAAAGTAACGGTGCCGAAAAAATTCTACATATTGCTAGAATTATCGCTGTGGGAAAAAGATGGAGAAGATGGGTTTTACAAGCTTTTTCGTCACGCGAAGCATATGTAGTGCTCACATTATGGCAACAGTAAATTCTTCCGAGAATAGAATACTGTTCTCCACTTTGAATGCCGAGTTCAAGAAAAAAAAAACTAGAACAACTTGAAGCAAACCAAGATCGTCCACAACCAGAATTCGAGGTATGCAGGAGTGCGATTACCACAAACGACTTAGCTGTCCCCAATTGTATCCAATACAACAAAGATTCTAGTGATTTACATACAATCATATATGTTTGGAAAATTCTAGAATGTATCACAGTTAATGTGGATCAGCGTGGAATGTCGCCAAACACTCAGAATGAAGTGGAAGGACTTGTGAAATCCGCATCCCAAGCAGAGATGGTGGGAAAGCCGAGGCGACAAAACATTCTAATAACTTCACCGTACGGGGAGCAAGAAAATTAGAGAGTTCAAAAATTTTCTGGATTCCTTTTCAAGAAGAACACCAGATAGACCAGCAGTGAGCGGTTACGTGCACTGTGGAGATAATTAGCTATTAACTCTCTCTTTGGTCGCTATAACTGCGGTCCCACACACGTGGGGTGACGTGAAGAACGTCATCTGGACTTTGTCCGACGACCCACAAGATGCTTAGTTCAAAAACTAGGTTTTCTTTTGCATCGGCACCAAAATCTAATCATTTGTGCTTTTGACCGTAATAACAGCTATTTCAATACAAGATCCGTTAGTAACTTTTTGATTTATGTTGATAACAAACATTTCGACAAACACTAGTAAAACACACTAGTAGACCAACCGATCGTCTCCAAAATTTGATAATGTATGTCTTCTAAAGTTTCTAACAACACCTGTGAATATCGTGAAGATTTATTCATAATTTTTTTTACTTACTTTGCTAACAAACAAAAAATCAAACACATCGACAAGTGAACAAACAACCACAAAAACTTGACCATTTACTCTTCATAATATACCTAACAACTAACAAAAATTTCATAACATCCGTTCATAAATCTTGAAGTTATAGCATTAAGAAAAAAAGAGGTGGACGAACAATTAGTTGAGCGAATCATAAATCATAAATCATCTGTTTCTCCTGACATACCATAACATCCCCTGTAAAGTTTGTAAAGATCCTCCACAAGTTTGTGAGTTACCTTGGTGACAAAACATGCAGACAGAAAACAACTAGCCTGAAAACGTAACCTCCTTGGCGGAGGTAATTAAGAAAGATATTCGAAAAACTGAGTATGTGGCATTCTCTGTAGTGGAATAATTGCCGTGGCGGGTCAAATTTTGAACTGTGATTGTAGTACATTATCATAAAGTTATACAATCGGATACACGCCCTCTGCAACAGAAGGGAAACTTTACTGAGAAACGTTCCGCGTTTCGACTCTCCTGAGCAGCATAATTCAGATTAGATGGAATATGTATGTGCTAAGGGACGGGCATTAACTTAGACGTAGTAAATTAGGTTAGATAAATTCGGTGAAACTGAAGTAACTTGCAGATAATACAGTAGCTTAGAATTGCTGCCATTTAGAAATTTGAAACATTAACAGGGGAATTTCCACTGGTCCCGCTAGTTCAATCAATATTCGGTAAACACTCCCCAGTGTGACGCTCAAGCTTGGCCAAACAAACGATTCTATTCAAAAAATTGAAAATGTTTTGTAATAGCAGACTCATTTAAAGTGACACAGATTTGAAATAGAAGGAATTGAAGTTCGTTAGAGTGGTATTTAATCCATCACTTGATGGCCTTACGTCATATACTTTGAAAAGAAAATGAGTTCATAAGGTTAGAAAAATGATTAAAACTTTATTTTATAATCATATCCAGTTCCAACAATGAATGATTGAATCAACAAAATATTTAATAAAAATTAAACTATCCATATTAACAAACAATATGCATTTATATGTGCTGCATGATGCAATGCAAAATTATTATTTTTTCCCTAAGTTTTTAAAGTTGAGTAAGTAAAATTTTAATTCTTGATCTTCCTTGCAGGAACGTGTCCTCAAGGCTGGGACTACAACGAAGAGAAATGTTACCATGTCGTCGAGAACGCCACAACTTGGAATGACGCCTTGAGTGGCTGTCAGGCTGTGGACAGCGAGGCCACCCTCCTCAGTTGGCACTCGGCGGACGAAGTAGACTATGTGCAAGGTGAGTAAAGACACTGTTGTGGCTGAGCGACTCCCTGCAAGGGATTTAAAGAAACTATTACGTTTCCGACTACTAGGTGCATGGAAAGTGAAGAAACCATTCGGTTTCCAAATGGCTACATGAAACGAAAATAAATAAACGAGTTTTCGTTTCTGATCGACTATGTATAAAAAATGTACGTAATCCATTCCGTTTGTGATTGACAACGTACAAGGCAAGCAAGTAAACCATTCCGATTACGATTGATTACGTGCAAGGTAAGTGAATGATCAATTGTGTTTCCGTATGACTTTATGCAATGTATGTTAAATGCACCAACACAACGCAGAAAAACTCAGTGCAAAGAAGTAAAAAAGCACGTTTTTTCCCCGAGAATCTATGGTAAACACGTTTGTCAGCTTAGGGATAGTGACGCACTCTTGCTAATTTTACTTCATCCTTTCTTACTCTCTTTCATGATCACTGTTCGTATGAAAACCTTTATTATGAAGTCTGTAACTGTGTCCCGTTAAATACAGAAGGTAAAAAGTCTCTGTCAGTTTCATCAGTTACAGCTTTTGCAGCTGGGCAACATGTAGAAAAGTGACTTCGCTGACCCCTCATAAGCGGAAATTCACATTTTCAATGATTCGTTTCTCCCATGCGTGGAGCGTCTTCGTTTATTCGATTCTATGCACAGACTGCAAACGGCATCTTTTTCCTCTGGCGATGCAACTTAGCTTATGTACCTACATCGTATATGAGGCAGGCTTACTGCCTTAACCGAATAAATAACGTCGGGTCTTTCAGTCTCACTTGAGATACCATGTGAAATGACCCACATTTCCAGCAAGCATACATTATGATATTGTGAGTTAGTTTGTCAGCAGGTTAGGTCACACCCATGACGATGACGCTAGTACGCATGTTCTACAAAATTTTTCACAACGATAAGTATCCTCTTGTGGCCTTGATGCCAGTCTCCCATGTGCCCTATAGCGATGCACTCGCGGAGCTCTGGCATTTCACGAGTTCGCTGTTCAGCTGCCTCGGGCGCGCACTATCCAGTACCAGCGGCCATTTGTGTATCGTTGCGGTCTGATATGGAACGCTCTGGATGGTTCGGGGTTTGTGGATGGGAATCTGAATATTTTTAAGCACAAAATCAATCGTTTAATCTCCCGTGATTGATTCGCTTTTGACATTTCTTCTTTTTTATTTTAGTGTCACGTGCTTTCATTTCACATTTCGGGCGTTGGGTGGCGTGGGGACCTTATGATCTATGGCTCTTGCCCCTCACCCTCGTGGCTTCTCGCTCGTTTTGAATAATAGTAATAATAAAAATAACGAACAAGGCCGGCCAGGGTATAAAACTGCAGCCATACCATGAAGCACAATCACCTGCTCTACATGGACGACCTGAAACTGTACGCGAAATCAAAGGATCAAGTAGAACAGCTCCTCAACATAGTCCATCAGCACTCTGAAGACATCAAAATACAGTTCGGCATCAGTAAATGTGGAGTCCTAAACGTCGAAAGAGGCGAGGTTACTGCGTCAGAGGGAATACCCATCGAAGAAGTTACCATCAAGGATATCTAGGAGACCGTTACAAATACCTGGGTGTCATGGAGTACAACACCATTCTCCACAGAACGATGAAAGATTCCTTTCGGAAGGAGTACCGCACTCGACTCCGGCTCATCCTGAAGTCACACGTCAATGGGAGCGACACCATCAAGGCCATCAACACTTGGGCCGTCCCCGTAGTCCGATATTCTGCTGGCATTATTAACTGGACCAAGAAGGACTGCACCGACATAGACATCAAAACCAGCCCATGACCATCTTTCGAGCACTGCACCCAAGGTCGTGCGTAGACAGACGTTATCTCAACAGAAGAGAAGGGGTCCGTAGCATCATGAGCGTCGAGGACTGCGGCGAAGCGAAAAAACGCGCTCTCTCCCAACACTTCAGAGAGAACGACGACCCGTGGGCACGCTGCTTATTCGAGGCGAAGTTGTTGCAAGAGACCGAAACGGCTGACCAGTTCCAACAGCGACGACGCCTCGATCGGACTAACAAATGGAAGAGCATGAAGACGCCCGGCCAGTACCTCGAAACTGTTCAGGACAAAATAGTCCCCGACTCGTGGAACTGGCTCCTGAGGGATGAGCTGAAACGGGAAACAGAAGGCACTATCCTGGCAGCTCAAGAGCAGCCATCAGAACCAGGTACTGTTTATCGAAAACAAGATCAACAGGAAAAACGTCCCTCCTACCTGTTGAATTTGCAGGAGCTCGGATGAAACCATCAACCACGTGATAAGCGAATGCGGAGTGTTGGCGCAAAAGGAGTACAAGCGCAGGCACGACAAAGTTGCCCGACACCTTCACTGGACACTCCTGTGGATCCATAACCTCCCGGTCAGTGATAGGTGATACGAGCACGAACCCGCACCCGTGGTTGAAAACGAAGCCGTGCAGATCCATTAGGACAAAAGGATGGAAACTGATCGAGTACTTCGCGCCAACCGACCGGACATCGTCATCAAAAAAAAAAAAAAAAAAAAACAGCAGAAGTCGGCCAAACTCATTGACGTCTCAGTTCCTTTTGACTCTAGAATCATCGACAAGGAAACGGAGAAGAAGAAAAAGTACCGTAAACTTGCCATCGAACTTCAACGACTGTGGCAGATGAAGGTCGACGTCGTTCCAGTGGTTATCCGCGCTCTGGGAGTAATGTCCAAGAATCTTAAGACTGCCCTGCGAGAGCTGAAGTGCTGCCATATCCACCCAGGAACCCTCCAGAAAAGTTCACAGCTTGGAACAGCGCACATCATTCGCAAAGTGCTCTGAGGCTCAGGTTGCGGGATGCGACCCAGCGCTAGAGCGTAGAGCTAAACATCGATCAATCAATCAATCAATCCATTTTTGGGTTGAGAAATCCCCTCGATAATAATAATAATAATATTAAAGGACATTTTAATCAATTCCATTCTTACGATAGAGGGATATTTCCGTTCATTATTGGGTCAGGTGCGATAGGCACATTAGTAACGGTGCTGTTCTCATCATAGGCTTTCACTTGAACCTTCTCACATTAACGCACACTTTCCATTTTTTAACTGTAATATTATAATGGTGATATTACTACAAAACTAAAGTTTTTTCTGAGCACAAAAGCGTTAAAGAAGACGATGTACTTTTTTGACATTTCAAGCAATATCATTATCATGAGATATTAAACTTATAATTAGCTCCTCAGTGTTCTCCCTTATCTCCTAGTTCTATCTTAACGTTTTAGACAACTCTTATTCCTGCCAGGAACCGTATTGAGGCTCAATGACGTAGGACTAACCTAACTGCTCTCTCCTGCCAAAGATCTCATCGACGACTCCATGTCCCGCACTTGGGTGGGTCTGTACCGGGAGGAGGGGCAGCCGTGGCAGTGGGTGGATGGCAGCGATGGTGACTACATCCACTGGGAGCCTGGCCAGCCTGACAACAACGACACGGAGTACTGCGCTGTCGCTGTCACCGATCCCAGCGATGAGAACTACAGCCTCCTGGAGAATTATGCGTGCAGCGACTCGTACCCTTACGCGTGCCAGTACTCTCCAAGTGAGTCGGAAATCAACCGTGTTACTGACTGGGTCCGCAAGGGCTGTTTCAGCATATCATAGCAAAGCGACAGCACAAGCTGTCTTGGAGTCGTTAATACCTATGGCTTTGTCCCAGAGCTGTCATATTAGTGTCTACTCTGCAGTTGCTCTGGGTGGTTGTCGAGTGCTCAGCTAGAGCTGCAGTTTCTTGTAGCTGCTTTTGTAGTATTAGATATATTTTTCGGCAAAGAATCAACATGTTCTAACTTAAATACCATTTCCCCGATGCGCTAAAAAAGACGGGGAAAGTCTTGTAAGTAAGCGCTGTAATTGAGCTGAATGGGTCCAAACTTGATAACAAGCATTGTTTTACTGGCCGATTTTTTTTGTTTCATAACGTACATCCGCTGTCATTTGCTTCGAAAAATTTATTAGAACTTGAAAATTTACCAACTGTCACAAAACCGCCCTTTTTCTTCTTTTGCTATTCTCGTCGCAATAGACTATACTGTATCAAATGAAAATTGGAAACTAACACATTGTAATAACAAAATGTTTCTCTACAGATGGCGCCATCATTTTTTTTTCTATTTGTAGCCGATTTTACGGAACGATTCTTTTAACTCCGTAGAATTTAATACTTCTGACTTTCAGCTGGTGCCCCGGCACCCAACATGGCGGTGAGAGCATTAGGAGGGATATGTAACACTGTTGGAACTGCACTGCAAGACTTAGTAAGCCATATAGGCGAACAAAGGGAATTTTGTTGGTAATGATGTGGTTCGTAGCCGTCAATCATAGCTCATGGAGGGCCAAACGCTCGAGAATTGCGTTTTCCATCGCAAAATATAGTTTTTGTTTTCGATGAGATTTTGTTAACTAGTTAAAATATTTCAACTCTGAGCTAACCTTGATGAAACATTGAACCATTTACCATAAAAGAGAAAAAAAAATCTCATTTCGATTGTCGAAAAGTGCTTACTAGCTTTAAATGATTTACTTTTTGCTGCGTAACTTTTCTTCACGACACACTTATTTAGCCATTTTTTTTTGAGGCAGCGTGTGTGTAAATAAGGCAGACAAGTGTGTGGAGATGATTTAAATTCAATTGTGGAAAGGTTGACCGGAAATATCATTGCGATTTCGAGTGAAAATGCTATTTTTTGTGTCGCCATTCATTTGTTGTTCTGTCGGGATGATGGCGCGTGCCTCAGCGGGCGGCATAAGTCCAGTTGGACGCTAGTATGCAAAATGATTATTTCAGAGCTAAAGCTACGCCATTTGTTCGTCAGAACAGTTTGCCTGTTAGGGGCCAGGATATCTTTTTTACAAAACTTATGTTCATACCAGAGGGGTAATTTTCGAGTAATTTCCACCGGTGCCGTTCCAATATACTTAAGTCAAATTCCTTTGAGTGATACTAAGGTTCTGAATGTGATACAAAGCACGAGTAAGTGCTTAGGTGCTTTCACACCAAGAGCGAAGCGGCGCGGCGCGAGCGGCGCGGAGCGGCGCGGTGTTAAATATCTTTAGGTATTCCTATGCAGAAACGCTTTGCCTTTCACACTGCAAGCGGCGCGGCGCGG
>LQNS02277097.1:6742990-6763403 GCA_001587735.2 Parhyale hawaiensis | reverse complement strand
CGCACTCACAAAATCTTCCATATTGACTGGCGCAATGCAAGCATGAATCGCTTCGCTCGCGCCGCTCATATGTGAACGCGTCACCGCTCCGCGCCGCTTCGCTCGCGCCGCGCCGCGCCGCTTCGCTCTTGGTGTGAAAGCACCCTAAGAAAATGCAACACTTATTCAACGTCAGTCCTGTTTTGCGACTGGCATGAAATTAAAAAGTTTCACTGCCTTTAAATTTAAAGTTGAAAATTTAACATTCATTTCGCCCCGATCTGACTCGTAGAAAAGCTTTTAAACCAGTCAGCATCCACCGACTTTGATATCTCTTTCCCATCCACATGACTGAAAATTACGCTAAAATCCGTAGTGGTAAATCCTTGGCCTAGCCTGTCTCACTTTGGTGGGCAATACATTTTAATGATCCTTTACAATTTAAATTTTTTGCAGATACCCCATTTTGTAGGAGTTTTATAACCTTTTTTATGTGTGATTGCACTTTTTTAATGAACTGGTTTTTTTTTCACCACAGCGCATCTAGGAGAAAATTCACCCTGGCATTATGAATTCTCAGTTATTTTTCCATTATGTTGAGAAGACATCTTGCAGAGAAACTCTGGAGGCAAAGCACAGAATTAGCCAGTGAGCATAAAAAGTTTGAAAATTTCCGCTAACAATACTACCGTGAAGATGCTCAACCTGCTGGAGTCACGCTTTGATCAGTAGCTGTCAAGCTGTGAGGTTCTGGTCAATGTCGCCCATCTAGCGCTTGACCGTACTTTAGTACCGGTCGCACGATATTTATTACCTCCGCCAAGGAGGTTATGTTTTCGTCGTGTTTGTCTGTCTCTTTGTCTGTCTGTCACCAAGATAACTCAAAAAGTTATGAACCGATTTGGATGAAATTTACAGGGATTGTTAGGTATGTTAAGAGAAACAGATAATTAACTTTTGGTGAAGATATGTCTATCCGTTTGTTTGCTTGTCTGCATCATTTTTCTCAATGCCATAACTCAAAAAGTTAAGAATGGATTTTGATGAAATTAACATGAGTTGTTAGGTATATAACAAAGAGTAAATGACCAAATTTTGGTAATAATCCGTTTTTTCGTTAGTTCATTTGTCACTGTTTTTAATTTTATGTGTGTTAGCACAATAACTCAAAAAATATTGAATGGATCTTTATGAAATTTATAGGGGTTATTAGTAATGTTAAAAGACATAAATGATTGACTTTTGGTGCAGATCGGTATGTTCTTTTGCATGTTTGACTCATGTTTGTCATAACGTTTGTTAGTAGTATAACTCAAAAAGTTATGAACCGATCTTCAAATAATTGCACAAGCTGTTATTACTATCAAAAGGCACAAATGATTAAATTTTAAAGTCTATATAAAGATAATTATGGTTTCAGAACTAATTTTAATTTTTTGTTACCATTGCCTCGCTTGGCGGAGGTATGCGCCTTGAATATAAGCTGAATAGCTTATCTCTATTAGGGCTCACTTTTGTCTTAAATTCATTACAGGTGAACGATGTAATGGTGTAATTTTTTTAACAAAAGTAACCAACCCTGTACAGGGAACCACTGTGAAGGTGGTACAACAAAATATTAACTTGCCCTCGCACTACATTGCCTATTCCTATTAATAGTTATATCATTCGCACCTGTATCACACCCATGGTGCTGACTAAATTACCTTCTCCATCTTATGAAGGAAGACTTCTCGATTACAACCTCATTTGTTATGACTGAACCCGATTACGCTGTACACACCTCTTAACATCACCATCACTGCAAAAAAAAAACAAAATTATTATTAGGTGGCTAGCAGCTCTAGAACCCACCGAAAAGGGGAGGGGNTTTTTTGCTGCAAAATGATCTGTATACCAAGGGCTATTACGTCCCAAATTTTTAGGGGGCTACCAGCACTAGAGCCCCCCCCAAAAGTGGGGCAAATGACCAAAAATTAATTTTTTCATTATTTATTCATCTAATACATAGCTATTTCATATTTCTATTAGTGAATGACGAGTATAAGGTATTTGTAGGGGGAAATGTACTATAGATAAAACATGTCAAGTGCATTTCCACGGCAAACAGCGCATTTTTTACAAAATTCATCCACATAAACATAAAATTTGCCGCCCTGAAAAATTTGATTTTTCAGAATAAAAAAGAACGTAAGTCGATGATATTTTATGCTACACTAAAAACAAAGACAGTTTTGGAATCCTTGAAAAATTCCCTACAATACTTAGGAGGAATTTTATCAATTTCCTTTTAGTTTGTTTTTATTATATGGAATATCAAGAAAATTTACATATTTTATGAATTCTTCGGTAACCCATCTAAAGTCTCATGTCAATAGAAAACGAAAAGGAAATTGAAAAAAACCTACTTAGCCATGTTAGGAATGTTCCAATAATTCCAAAACCGTCTTTGTTTTTAGTGTAGCATAAAAACTCATCGACTTACGTTCTTTTTAAAATAGAAAAAAAAGTTAAAAAAATGAAAATCTCATTTTTTGAAAAAACTAAGGCCTAAACTGAAAAAGTTACATGAACAAAATGTTCTTAGTTTTTAATTTTGCATCTTATGTGCAAATTTCAGAAAAATCGGTTGAAAAATAAAGAAAAACCAAAAATTTTGAAAAGACCCCCTTAAAGAAGAGTTTTCTATATCGATAATAGTTTCATTCAAAGTGTTGATAATATCATCTTTCAAAGATTTATTTCTATTTAACATGTTCTCGGTATTATCAATAATCATCATTATATTATGATATAAATATAAGAGGAAGTAATTTATTTCGCTAAAAACTTTTCCGGGACGTAAATCTGATTAAATTCGTTTTGATATTTCCCTATAGAAGCATGCTTCTCATTAGTTAACACAATAAAGTTGTATGGACGTTGATACGTATCATTACAAAATTTTCTTAATTCATCGTATTCCATATCTAAAGAAGAATAGTCCTGATAAATATTATGTAAACCTTTGGTGGGTTAGAAACAATTAGAAGACTAGCGTTTGTTCTACTACTTTAACGAGAAAGTAACTGATAATTTTGGCATATAAACACACAGTTTCTGAATTGTGACGACCTCTGCAATAGAAACTCTCCCCACATTTGGGATTGGGTATATCAGCAATGTAATAAAAATCATCAAATTTTCTAATTTAGCATCAATTTCTGAAGGATCAGGTACAGTAACATCTTCACCATCATCTTCAAGAAAATATGCCTTGATTTTTAGTTTTGGCTTCAGAGGGAGCTGTTTAAGAAAGTCATCAATATTACCACTACCGTACTCAAAAATATAAACAATTTAATTTTTCGTCAAAAGCATTAATTAATAATTCATATTCTGGCTGGTGACTTGACGTACTGTATATGTAAAGAGTATTCTAGTGAAGAGAATTTTCTTCCAGCTATAGTCTCAGAAGTAAACATGTATTACCTCAGTTTGATCCACCGGCACTGATTGCACAGACACTACATGGAAATAAAATATGATTATTACGATTTGTTCTACTTCCAGTTCATTTTAATGTCACAATTTTTAATAATACATTACAGTGATTAATTATTGATTGACACAACGTTAACACCTAACCCCAGTAGTCCAAATTCACGAACATGTCCTGTTAATAATTGATTACCTCTTTCTAGAGCAACAAGACGTTCAGCTGTCATTGACATAATTTATCACCTAGATTGGTTAAAATATCTCATGAAAAATTTAGTATAGTATTTGAATTTCTTAAAATACACGATGACACCCAGGTGTATTCATAAAGGAGTTTTTTGAAAGTCTTCTGGGTTTTTTCATTTATTTGACCCCAAAAGTATAATATATATACACAATACATTACTATTTTTGTAACAAAAAACTTGAATGAAAAAAAACTGTTTTTTACGGTCATTTGTTTTGCATATTTATTAATATTCAATAAATATTTTTTATTCCTATTTTCTACAACTCTCTAATAAATAACATTAATTTTTCTTCCATCCGCTTGTAGATTAATTACCATGTTTGATAAAATTAAAGCATGAACATAAGTTTTGTCAGGAATATTTGTTCCAAACTCCTCTTTAATCATAATATCAAGAACAGTACTTTCTAGTCTTTCAATTTGTCTGCTCACATCGAACGCCAATATTGGATATGAAGATTTACAGTCTTCTTCTTCAATTAAACATTGTTCACCAACCACATCACTCAAATGCAAGAATCTCCAGTCTTCTTCTCCTCTACCATGCTTACATGTCTTCCTCAAATGATACCTGCAAACAGCTACAAAGCCTAGGGTTGTAGGTTCGTCTCCCTCATCCGGCCCGGTGGCCCGAGTGGGAGCACCAGTGAGAGGAGGAGACTGTGCAGGAGATACTGTTCCGGATAATTCTGGCTGCATAGGCAATAAGGTGTCCAAAGAGTCGGAAGAGTCTCTGGTATCTCCACGTCTTGTGGACTCGATACTTGCGAGGATCATGTCCAGACTGGCTTTGAACTTGTCACCGCTCTCCTTAACTACCCACTTCTCGCACTTATAAGAGGCTCTAGTCAATTCCAGACGAACAAGATGATATCCAGGGAAACCCGAACAGGCCAAATGGACAAATTCAGTGCAGTCCACACATTTCAAGGCAAGGTTTCCAATACTTTTTTTGCACATCACGCATTCGGCGTCACTGGGAGGCGAGTGGCACATAGCTGACATTTTCGAAAGACTCAGCACTCAACACGAATCACCAATAACCAAGCCGAAGTTTATGATCACTAGTTAGTTCGATAAGCACGTGATAAAAGAAAGTGTACAAGTCACTCGCAGTTCTCCGTTCTCAGATAGCTTTATCGAGCTAAAAGATCACCGCAGCAAAGTGTGAACGCTTTAAATCACAGGCTTTACGTTAACATTTACGAATCAGGCAGGTACGCAAGCAATGTGCAGTTTTAGGTCTCAGCACCAATACGGGACCACCTTGGCAGTTGTTGGGGTACCTGAAACAATCAGTAAATGCTTGGTAAAGGGAGTTTCTAAAATCGAAAATATTTTCTGAAAATATTTACTGGAATCAGTGAAAATGGTTATCTTGAAAGATAATTAAGGCAAAGGAAGATTGTGAGTTAAAATAAATCAGGTTGTAATCGAAATCTTGTATTATAGAGATGGAGGGAGGCATTTCAGTCATAATTATGGGTGTGATACAGGTGCTAATGATATAACTACTCCTATTGCTGGTATGGCTTCATGTCAACATTTTTACGGCTAGGCTATGTTGCTGGCTGTGACCCAGGCTGGTCATTCTTCAACGGATACTGCTACTACATCAACGAGGACGACATGAGCTACACTAACGCCAGGGACACGTGCCTCGAGTATGGGGCCGATCTACCGTCCATCACTTCTGATGCTGAGAACCTCTTTCTGGCGACCTTGTTGGACAGTAAGCTCATCCATTCCTACTATCTCCGGAACACTTCTCCTCTGCTGAAGAGTACCTTTATGCATGTAGGACTGCAGAGCATTAATATATTAACGTGTAGTGCAAACGTATACTGTACTTCACGCAAAAATAATAGCATTCATGCCAACAAGAAAAACAGGATAGTATGCGTTCACACTTTAATTCACGAGGCTCAAGTGCTTTAACGTAAACCATCAGAAAATAATGTTCAAACGAGAAAGTACAGTATTATGCTATCCGAAAATCTGTTAATCCTAGCTAAAATGCCAAGTCAAAACTTGGTACCTCGAAGAAACAGTATTGCTTGTCACGTCGATGGAGGTTGACACTCGGCTGCGTAAGACAAAGCTTCACCCACAGGCAGATTTCGATTCCAACTTTTTCTTGAATATTATTCTGTATTTCTGCAGTGTACTACTATCTAAAGGCTTGTCAAACTCAAAATCTGTGTTGCTGCGTAGCATTATGGCTGACTGACGTGATAGAACTTAACTCATTAACGAGCACTTATCATTTGTCTGTACGGTTTGAAAAGTGCTATTTGCATTGTTAAATGAAATTAAAATTGATGCGTTAAAAATTATTTCATGCATCAGCCAAGTTCACAATAGTTAAAAACAAGATGTGATGACTGCCTGCGAGTGATTCTTAACATCTAATCTGACTTAAGTTACATCGGGTGGCGATTGTTCCAAAGATCGTCTATAGTTAAATCTGAAGCAGCAACTCCTGCTTGGCATCACTCCGCCCAATGATTGTGTTCTAACCAATCAACAATAGAAGGAAGAGCATATTTTTTACTCCAGAGTTTTCCCATGTATCACAGTGCGAGTATTTTGCAGTTACCAGGGAGAATATTCGATACAGAAATCTTTGAAATTCACTGGTTTATATATATTTTTATTGCTAACGCTTGTATTTAAGAAACCCTATGGTGACTAGCACACTTCACAAACGACGCTTCAAACGATGCTGTGCCTGTGAAGAATCGCTGTTATATTTAGCCTTTATTCGTATATTCATTACGGCTAAAGGGTACATAGCTAAATCTTACTCTGAATTGCAGGACTGATTTAAAGGATGCCATTTTAAGTGTTGTAATTTATTTGATATTGCCGTCAGAAACTCGATCTGAAGTGGTGAGCTCAATTTCCCGACTATGGGCCGAGCAAGTAAAAACTAATAAGAGTCGATTTTCTAACTCACGTCAAGCGAACTGGTCATACGGTACTTCAAGTCGCAGATGTTAGTAGAAGTTTAGATAGGAAAGTTGACCTTTCATTATTGTTTGTTATGCAAGTACGGTAAATTTGGAGATCATGTTGCAAAGAACATCTTCCACGCAGGATCGACGCTCAGGCAGTTAAACTTTGATGATATTTATCTCAGAAAGGCATTTTCTTCAGATGGCGACTACTACATCAGCTACCACATTGGCCTGCAGTACTCGCTTGCCACAAAAGAGTTCAGCTGGTCAGACGGGTCCCCGGTCGTATACACCAGTCTGGACATGGTGTTTCGTGAGTGATTGTATACATTTCTGTATTGAAGGCGAGAAAAACGGCAAGAGTATTACTCATTTTCATTTTGGGAGTTTAGGTACTTGATGAGTTCAGCTGTACCGAGGCTGTACCCGCCATTATTGAAGCCCTTTTCAGCTCTACAATTTGTTGTGCAACGCTGCTCCCACTTATTGGAGTTTTACCCGCCTTCTCGGGATACTGCGCTTTGCTCTAAATTGCGTGGCTTGCTGTTTGAGTTTCTTTTTCGGTAAGCTTTTAAAATTTGGCCTTTGTCATGTTTTACGTGTGTGAATGAGTGAATATTTTTACTTCATTCCGAACCACATGAGTAGAGGATCGCAGAGTTAATAAATGTCCCTCTTGAAGTATGAAGCGCACAAGAAAGGTGGGGGTGAAGGTAGTCCCACAACAGAAGTCAGTGCCGGTATAGCACGCGTACGTGAAATGCAGGTATAATATGCACGCCTCTTTAGTTATATTAGCTAAACCGAGCTCAACCGAAAACCTTTTCATAACTAACATAACTTATTCTAACCTAACCGAACACTCTGAGGAAGGCCACAAGCTACACCGCGACCAAAGTTCATCGTGTGAACGAGCCTTAACCAATAATCATCAGCCCCTTGGCCCTTTTATTGTGCCTAAAATAGAAGAAAAAAAAACAACAACAGAAATTGTGTTAAAATAACTCTGAAAATTGTTTCCTTTGTTAGGACTTAATAGTCGTGTGTTTCCAAATAACTGTTTTCCGGAGTGATCTCTTTTATGAGCGACAAGCATGATTTGCACGCAAAACCCTCATGTAGAAATAATAATTTCGATTTTCATAAGCGAAACATTGTCTTTCTTCAAAAACTCAATCGTATTTTGTTCGAGATGCTCAAACTTCGGGTCTTGCACATTACTTTTCGGGCGCTATACTCTATTTAATTTGCGCATATCATCCAGTGGAAGAGAATAAACTCCATACGCAATTAATTTTTATTTAATCTAATATACTTAATGCATAATTCTTTTCGGAAGTGTAGAGAACTTCTACTGACTTTTACAATTATATTTGGCCGAGCTTTCTACATTCTAAACGAAAGTCGTTTTCAAGGCAAAACTTGAACACCCGATAGTTATAATATGTACACAATATGTATCACTGATACAGAAGCATACTTTGTAAAAAATATTTAATTGGAGAGGTCAGGCACATTAGTTCATACCAATGATCTTAGGATAGGTTTGTAAATTTCATTAATTTGTTGATAACTATAATAGCAATTTGTGTTGAAAGATGAGAAACTAGATTCCAACAATTTTCCCTTCCGACGGTGAGTTTCTTTCTACAGTATAATAAAATTTTGCCAATCAATAGTATGTCCTGTTTCAGCGATATGCTGGAATATTAAAGAGTTGATTTATTACTTCTCTACATTAGCTTGATGCTCGTTAATTCTAGCTTAAATGCGCCGGCCTGTGGACTCACGTTAGGGAAGTAATTTGTATGAATTTACTCAGATGCTTCATTTTCATCTCGCAGTCAATTCTCTGCCTAATCAGTGATCGATCCCTTTTTGTAAAGATCTCAAGAACATTAATTTTTAATATATTATGCTAATATCATACACGATTTTCAGCTAACGAACATTGCATTCTGCTCGCACTTTCGATTCTCACTCAACTGGCAGCTCATTATGATAACAAGTAATGTAACTGGCTTGTCAGCAGCAAGAACCCAATCCCAGAGGCACTGGCAGCGTCAGCCAAGTGCACTCCTGTTTTCTCTTCATTTTAGTTGTAGAAGGCAAATTCTCAGTCTTGTTCCGTAAAAGGGAGGTTTCTGCTGACTCAGCGTAATCGCGTTGCTTCTAACACCTGCAACGCATTTTAGACTGGCAAAGCCAGAGCTTCTGTCTGAAATTTCGAACAAGTCAATCCTCGAAGGCTTAATTTTGGTGCCCGGTCAAACACGTCCCTACTTTACCGCCTCCTACTTGCGGATATATTTCAGATCCAAACGACCTGCAGTGTTTCTCCCTGACTTCGTCTGCGTCTCCCCTATGGATCTGGGGCTCTTGCCTCTCCGGCAGCATCATTTGCAAGAAAACTTCTGTTGTCACTTCGCTGCTGCCGTCGCCGTTTGGTTGTCTGCATGTAAGTTAACTCAACACTTCAGCTTTCATCATTTGGCTGTCTGCATGTAAGTGAATTCACCACATGAGCATCTGTCAATTAGCTGCCTGCATGTGCATTAGATCGTCACAGTTGTGGACGTCGCTTGGTTGTCGACACGCGAGAGCCATTATCGGTTTCCCCAACACTTTCTTCGTCAATTTCCTTCGCGATATTTCTCGGACTGTTAGCTGCACCGTGTCGCAACGAGACCTCTGTGTTGCTGTTAGATTCTGCTGAATCTGTACATAGCGGCGCCATGGGCGCCAACCAGTTTTCTTGCAAACCTCCTCTAATGCACTAAGCTTGAAGTCATTGCGTTTGTTGAGTCTGTGAATCTCAACTGTTTACTGAAGTGCTCGATAGTGAAATGCTCTACTTCTATTTTTGTCTGATATATCTAGGAATTCCAAAAATTTCATTGAAGCTTCCACCTTTGGAAACCTTTGCTATCTCCTTCAACTTTATGATAATTTTCACTAGTAGCAAAGGTTCAGATTTAATATCGTCAACGCAAGGTTTTCATCTACAGTATTTATGCATGAAATCAAGACGAATTAATGTTTCATGCTTTTCAAATACGACTAGACGGCCCGTGACCCGTTGGGTCGTCATCACGATCATCTTTGCTTTTGCACAAAAGCGGAGGCTATTTAGCTGGGCATAGACCCCTGCCCGTCAAGAAACTGCTCGTACGGTTCACTACCAACAGATTCTTTGCTTCTCTAACGAATATTCTACACCCAGGCTGTAAGCAAAGTCAATTTCCCATAGCACCGTTTAATTTATCATGACCGTTTTTGAGGCTGAGCCACGGTTCCTTTACTGCAGTCTGCAGTAAATGAACTTGGGCTGAGCTTAGCTTAACTTCCGTATCACAGACACAATCGAATTAAACCTTCAACCCTCGAATTTCTTCCCGTCTAAAAGTGAAGAAGCTGTGTCAAAAAAGACACAAGCAAACAAACGTGACACAAGTAAATAAACAATTAAGCACACAAGGTTCAAAGACTTTTAGTATAATACGATAGATTGTCAAATTCCGAATAAACTAAAAAAAATCAACCAAAAATTTACTAGATTAATTTTCATCCATTCATCATCCTAATTTGTAGCACTTGCATTTTCCTTCCTTGCAGTTAACATCTGTACACATAAACTTAATACAACGTCAATATTATAAGCTGTATACTGAGTATACTTCGGGCCCACCCTCCAACGCTTTGCAACTTAACGATTCTTTAACCAACAGATTCTCGTCATGTATTGATTGGAATCCAACCTGTCAACTCTTGATTCTCACAGAACTGAAGTGTTGGTGTTCGGCTAACTGCTCTTGAGTTACTCATCCTCCACGGATCCTTAGACTTTAAAAGTTCCCCTTCCCCTCCCCCAGGGTGATGATTGGTACCAGGGATCCTCCTGTTACCGCAGGATATACGCAGCAGCGAACTACAAGACTGCAGCGGAGGGCTGTAATGAAGTCGGCGACAACGGACATCTGGCGACTGTAGCCGATCAGTGAGCTGCTCTAAACATGCATTCTAGATAGTAATTGCGTAACCCTAGTATTTTTCATTTCCATAAATAATTAGGACAATTAACTTGTAGTGTTTTTCTGACGCATTAGAAATTGTGAAGGAAAAAATAAAATTGAAAATTTATCTAATACTAAGAATGACCATCGTGTGTTTATTTATTTATTTTTTTATTATAACGAAATAGATAGGCAAAAATTAGCTCTGGCCTTCCTGGTTTCATCAGTGAATTCACCTGTTTGAAGACTGTGGTCATCCTGCGAAGCTGCATAGAAAACTGATAGGCAGAAAACATTCCAGGTTACAGTTGATGGCACTCGAACAGTATGTCTGTGTCCGGTTTTTTTTTTTTGGCAACGTTGTAGTCCACTCGATAAGATGCATGCAGCTTCTCTACAATCTCTTCCATCTTGTTGTTTACTCTCTTCTGAAATTTTCTTCATTCAAGCTTCAGCTGCTCCTCTTATTTTGTTAGTTTGGCAATTATCGAGGCAAATGTTTAGATATTCTTGAGCGGTCAGCAGGCGCATAAAGACCATGAGGATTTCTCGGCAGCAAGTTATTTTCTCCTTTTGAGTTGTTCTTCGAACAGAGTTTATTTACATCTTATTATACAAGACTTAGAAGATATGATCCAATAATAAGTAGCAAGCATGCTACTTGATAGATGCAGATAACTGAGTGCAAGGTCTACATCTAAATAGTGCTACAAGCAGAATGCCGTAAGCAATGTTGGTACTGCAATGCCAAGTACCGAATTAAGCTGACGCTTGATCGTGCAAGCGCCTTATATACCTATAAATCCCGGCTTCATTAGAACACCGGTTTAAGGCACACCGAACAGCGGCAGTTAAGCCGGCTGCTATTGCTGTTCGGTGTGAGCGCTCCAAAGCATTCCGTGCTTCTCAAAAACTGCCAGCCTGCCTGCCAGCTTCTCGCCAAACAGCATTTAGTCTGCCAGCGCCCTAAGACTAAATTCGTAGCTGTCTCACAGGTCAGTGATTAAAAGACGACTGGAAGTTGAGTCGCCTAGTCGAAGTCAGGGCACCTGTCTGTAGATTCGACAAGTCGAGCCTCAAAGACGTAGGATGTGTTGATTGGGCGCTGAAATTAAACTTCTGTGGCTTGGCTTGTTCGAAACTTTCAGACAGGTGAGCTAGTTCGATCCATTAATTCAAGCTCCAAATGTTGATCCTTAATCGACAACACGTTAGACTTTTTAGAACAGCGCTTCCCAACCTTTTTCTGTGCTTGAGACCCCCAGAAAGTTTTGATAATGTTCTCACACCCCCTACTATATTAATTTTATTAATGACTCTTGATGAAGATAAACGATGGAATTTAAAATGCATTTGTGCAACATTTGGTGTCAAGTTAATTTTTAGAAAATAATGAAAGATTTCCTACGCGAATAATTGCTTCTAACACTTGTTGCGCGATCCAAAGCGGGGAAGCCAAAGTTCCTGTCCTGTCTAGACCCGCAGTAGCAACAGTCTAAAGCTTCTGACATTGACTCTGAAAGCCGCAGGTTCAAACCTCCTTACCAAGTTGTCAAGTACTTCGCGGCGTTTGGCGTGATCAGTCAGCATCCGGTCTGCGTACTTCTGTGGGTTTACTGATCCTTGCCAGCAGTAGGGAGGGTTGGTGCGCAGATTGTGGCATGGAACCTTCTGCCACTGGCGCCGTAGTTTCAGACGGTCTGTGGTCGACTGCAGCCCTATGCTCCTCTAAGGTCTGTGGACCAACACCTTCAGCTCAGACCTGTGCGTGTGGGATCCCAGTTGGGATACGGTCAAGTTGACTTTCCTTTACCTTTTTACATTTCCGGATAAGCCAAGTCGAGTGTGCTTGTCTCAATCACATTAAACTTTCCCCTTGTCTGCAAACAGTATTTTATTAAACTTTTGAAAGGAACGAGCTCACTCTTGCTTGAGCTAAAGTTTTTGCGAGAAAGGGTTAAGCTGTAATCAGGAATTTCTAACGATACTATGGATTTCTCAGGCAAGAGGGCGCAATGCTATCAGCTTTTGTGGACCAGTTCGGCGACAGAGTGTGGATCGGCCTACAAGAACAGGTGGACAAGGATGGAGGCATATACTTCGCCTGGGAAGATGACACTTCGTTTTCGTTCGAGTACTGGGGGAAAGATGAACCAGGTACAAACTGATCAAGTGTTGCTCTACTCTCACTCTGTCATATCTAATTTCCTTGCACTCTGCGTTCAAGGGTGTTTTTCTAATATTCAGAATTATACCCTAATCAATTAACAAGAGGAAAGCTTCATTATCGCTCGAAAAAGAAGTGGTTTCTAAGATATCACATGAAAAACAACAGCTGAACACAAAAACTGTCATTCGATCAAGACTACAAAGCTGAACTCATCTACTATACAATCGAAATACAGATCATATTATTAATATGATCTGGTGGTGCTCTTCCTGCGCATGTTAGTTGGTCTCCTCGAGAGAGTAGGGTAGTCTTCAGTCAATAGAGTTACGTTGGTGACGTCAGGAAGCGTACTCCTACGGGACCTAACCTGAGACCCTGATCTTGGTAGGGTGAGACATCTTTCTTTCCTCACATCGCTCTTTTCTAATTTTTCTACTTTTGGTGGTAGTGCTTGTTCCACTTTTATCTCTCTCTCTCATTGCTATTGTCTCGTATGATTTTCTACGTCCTTGAGTTCTCCTTTTTTTGGCCAACTACGCGTTACTTCATTTTCCTCCTTTTAAGCTTTGTGTTATGTGACGTCTCCTTATGACAAAACTACTGCACAACTTACACTAGTCTCTGCTTCGCCAGTGCTGGAGCGGGGCGAGTGTGTCGCTGTCGCTGGAGACGAGGGACATTTGGGTCTATGGTACATCGACGAGTGCACCAGGGAATATCCCTACATCTGTGAGTGTTCTTTCATGCTTTATTTGTGCATGCAGCGACTAACCGAGGATAATCCTAGTGTCTAGTACAGTTATATTTACAGAGTTGTACGTTTGTACCGAGCTATATGGTGCCTAGATCAGTGAAAGTTAAAATCAGTAATATAATTATCTGGTGTGCAGAAGGTCCTCGGACCTTCTTTTTTAGCCGTTCAGTATAACATTTCAAAGATAAAGGAGTGCATAATTTCTGCAGTTTCTGGAACACATCTTCCTGCTGTTCACGACTCACTACACGTGTCATCGATAGGGTCTGCAAAGGCGATTTAAGTTAAGCCCTTTAGCTGTGACTTGTCTGGACTTAAGACAGGACTATTGGGCATACCACTCTCAACGGTGTTCCTGGTCTTAGCTGCAGTTGGGCTTACACTCGGTACAACATAGAGCTGTTTCACGGAGCGAGACTGAATTTTCGGCCATTTCAAAGGTAATCGATTGAAGCTTAACGCCTGAAACTCGATTCAAAGTGGCAAGCAGCAAAAAAAAAAAACCGTTTGAAGTTCTGAACAAATGAAACCAGGAAGACATAGCTTAATTAATAATCATTAGACTTCACAGCCCACCGATGACGCTTTCGGCGTCGTTACGGCAGCGCTGCTAAATGTTCAACTTCTTTTTTTTTAAGCGGACTGGGCTGTTGGTTAGCTTACGTCGAAGATTTATGGAATGGCGTTGGTTGGTCCAACGCACGCGTAGCACAATTTACACCAACATGGAAAAGTTTTCAATGATAAAAGGGTGCTAGGAATATGCATATATTTTGCCACGCGTGGACTGAGGAGTTTCGAGATATAGAAAAACTTTGTGAACTCATATTTTATGCAAATTTTTTTCATCATTTACTTACGTCATTGCCCAGCAAAAGGTAAAAACAAACCAACTTATTTTAATCAAACCCTTTTGTAATTCCTTAATGTAGCGCTGTCGCTTGCTAAAGACTGTCAGCTCTGATGTTTTTACTGCCCATGGGAATGTTATTGCATGTTACCCTCACTTGTACTAGTCGTTTGTCCTCACTTGTACTAGTCGTTTGCCCTCACTTGTACTAGTCGTTTGCCCTCACTTGTACTAGTCGTTTGCCCTCACTTGTACTAGTCGTTTGTCCTCACTTGTACTAGTCGTTTGCCCTCACTTGTACTAGTCGTTTGCCCTCACTTGTACTAGTCGTTTGCCCTCACTTGTACTAGTCGTTTGCCCTCACTTGTACTAGTCGTTTGCCCTCACTTGTACAAGTCGTTTGCTCTCACTTGTACTAGTCGTTTAAGGTTACAAAAGTTCTGTTCACACGCTCTCAAAGTTACTTAGTGGATATGCTCAATGTTGCGACACGCAATGCGGTGATTGCCGTACTTTTTGCAGATGTTCACCCCGGTTACTTTCACCGGTGTCTTTTATCAGACGTACGGTACGCGAAGGGCTTCGGCAGTGTCGTGTTCTTTTGTTATTGTAATGCAGACGAATGCATTCAGTATCATCAGTTCTAGAAAGTACATTCGCAACTCTGAGT
Organism: Parhyale hawaiensis; assembly: GCA_001587735.2. Lineage (NCBI taxonomy): Eukaryota > Metazoa > Arthropoda > Malacostraca > Amphipoda > Hyalidae > Parhyale > Parhyale hawaiensis. The sequence goes on along the minus strand of LQNS02277097.1, from coordinate 6,748,277 downwards.
AAAGACTTTACAGTGGAACCCATTGTTATCTATATTTTATGTATATTGGTAAAATATATACACAGTTAGATTTTACCTATTCAAACATTTATGACTTGCAACCCGGGATGAAAATAAAAAAATTGCAAGCGAGTTTCGACTTCAATGATTCATCAATAAAAGAACACTAAATTAAGTTTTCTACGTCACATACGCTCAGACTTGGGGGCAGGAAATATAGGCCTATTCTACTAGGTATGCTCATAAATTAAGGAATTCATTTGTTTTTGGGCGCGTTCGAGAGGTCGGTGATTGTAAGACTTCGAGGCTTGATTTGTTCGGAACTGAAAAACAGATGCACTGCTTTGAATCGCTGATTCCAATTTTAGGTGTTAACCCTGCATCGATTATCCTTGATGCTCCTAGACACTAAATTGCGCTCCGGGATGTGGAGCTTTCAGCCGGCTAGCTGTAATCGGGTTGCTTCTAATACCTGTAGCACGATTTAGAGTGGTGAAGACAGCGCTCCTGTCTCAACTTGTGAAGACTGCGCTCCTGTCTGAACTGGTGAAGACTGCGCTTCTGTATCAACTGGTGAAGACAGCGCTCCTGTCTCAACTTGTGAAGACAACGCTCCTGTCTGAACTGGTGAAGACAACGCTCCTGTATGAAGTTACGGACCAATCATTTCTTAAAGTCCTGTAATCGGCCACCAATCGATCACGCCTTTGATGGACTTCATCACTGTTGTTTCAGCACGTCATAATAAATGAGGACATACAGTACCTAACTATCCAGCGTTTACTTTTAGTTACCAAACCGAATCTGCACGCGTCCATGTGGATAGCAATATGCGGTGCATCCCGTTACTCGTACTACGCTTAAAAAATTTAATTCTCTGTCCTGGTGCCAGGCGAGTACGACAGAGCCAGCTACACCACACAGACCCCAGCCTCCACGACTGAGGCTCCGATGGCCTGCCCTGACGGGTGGACTTTCTACGTCTCTACGCAAGCATGTTATAAGGTAGGCATCTCTAAGCCCGGCCAGGTGCACATCGCCGTGGTTTTCATTAACTGTCCCTATTATAATGTAAGCTAGAGTGCCTGTGCTGTCAAAAATGACAGCAAAAAATTTGGCACGACCCGTTTTCATTCAATTTTCCTTAATTTATCACCAATATGTTTATGCCTTAAGCCTAATTCTTTAAGAACGTGACCCGAAACTCACAAATATATAAACGTTATTATGACAGTTTGCTTAACCTCTGTAGCCGCAACGCAGGCGTTCCAACAAATATATCGGGTGTTTTTTTTATGCGGACATATTTCAAGCATAGATAGAAAACTCAAAATAATTCGATTTTCATGAACGATAAAATGCCCAAAACTCCTTAGTTTTCGAGTTATAGTGACTTAAAGAAATTTAAAGCTTTAAATAGGATACTGCGTGCGCGCCAATGTTAACAAAAATTTTGATAGTTCCGCACGTTTCCAACCCACCAATGCAGTTAACATTATTTTTGCAGCAAAAACTGCAAGTATTTCGGGGTTAGGGAAAGTACCTGCAGTTTCAAACTTAGCATTTAACGTGTTCACACTACTGTATTCCGGACACAACATCGTCAGAGGTTACATCTCGGTCATTCAAAAAAAAAAAGGGTTACTGCCACCAGATCTTGGACCTTGTGTACAATATTCAGAGTCGTTCACGCAGCAGCGAGCAAGGGATCCCAATTTCTCCAAGCTGATTCGTTTCACAGATGAAGCGTAATTTACTCGTGATGGGGTTTTTAACATTCACAATAATCACCACTTTGATCAAGCTTAATAATTTTCATGTCATTCGCCCAAATAATCGTCAATATCGATTAAGAGTAACGCATGGGAGGAATGAAGTCGGAAAACGTGCTGAACTATCAAATTTAACGCTAACATTGGCGCGCACGTAGTATCTTCCTTAAAGCTATCAATTTCTTTTAGTTATTATAACTCGAAAACTAAGGATTTTTTTTTTTTGCCCTTTATCATTCATGAATATCGATTTATTTTGGGTTTTCTACCTATGGTTGAAGTTTGTCCGCATAAAAAAAATACCCTACATAAACATATAAATAGAAAAACAAATAAACACGAGGCGGTGTTTATTAAATTGTGTGTTGATTGATGTTGCATTGTTCTTCCGTATAGATCCGTGCATTGTTGTTCTCTTGTCATTGGCTACCTTCTTGCACAGGCAGATCTTGTTAATTTCTTCTCTTCTCCATCTGGTATAGCGATGTCGTACGGCCAGTGGCCACGGTTACTGTTCACTCTTTAGCAACCCCTTTCTTTCTTAGGCGATCTGCTTCCAAGAAATCCCCCAGCCGTCTTCAAGACGCAAATTTTACGCTATGGCCGGCCGTTGTAATTAAAAACACTTTTAATAACTAAAATAAAATATGATTGGAACTTGTTATCTTGCGGCCTTGCTCCTCTTCCGTTCCACCAACGGTTTTCGAGGAAGCAGAAAATTAATTCTTATAGATTATTCTTGGCCGTACGTACCGTGAGCTTAAGTCGTGTAAAAGTGTCAGAGTCGACCAATAGTCTTGTAAGGGATGCGTACGACAGTATTAAATGGCTCACATTTGATAATAATAGTTCGGTCAATTGGTGCATAGGTAATGGCGGATGATCCCAAGCCTCTGGACCGCGCTGAGCAGAGCTGCATGGAGTTTGGGGGTCACTTGGCGAGCTTCCACAACCAGCAAGAGGAGACGTTTGTACGCAAGTGAGTGTTCTAATCTTGATTGATATCTTCACTGCTCGACTTGCTTCCAAACTAAAGAACGACAGCAAGTTCAACTCATTCGGCTGGGATAGCAACACTTATTCCTTATACCTTCACTTCGACAGTCACTTTCTGCCTGAACGACGACGGCAGCACTGAGCTGGACAAAAGGTTAGAAAATTTTTTAGAATTATTCACAAGAAACTTTGAGGGAAGTAATTCAGCTGTTAACGGATTTATAGCAAGCCACAAAGTGCATGTGTTAAGTTAGCCAAGATAGCTTTCCTGGGATGTGAAGAAGCTCTAGCGACATGCCGATGCCTGATGACGCCTGAGGCTAAAATGGTTCGGAACTCCATAACCTGAATATAAAGTCAACCTCTTAACCTCAAGTTCGAGGCCTGGCACTTATTGGTAAGCCCTGTTCGTTCCACAAAAACTAGCCCTAAGAAATGTTACATGAAGATGTAAAATTTACAACATCTTAACAAAAACTGAAGTTAATATCAACCTTTAATTATTAGCCGTGTAAAGAAAAACAACAGTGGATGCATGCTCTCCTTTCCGCATAACCCAGTGCAGTGGGATGATAATGCTAGTTTCACTCTTGGTCAGGTTTACGGCAGGGATCTATTTCCCTGTTAACGTGTGCGTCCTTGTTTTGCCCCATGCCCTACTTGTAGTTGTAGTCATCGTTTATCTCAACCTCTTCTTTTTCGATTTACTAGATCCGAATCCATTGAAGTTGTATACGAATATTTGAGTGCATTGATTACCATCTTACCTTGATTTAGTGCGTGTGACTTCTCTGTCTTTCCCTCTCTGTTGGTAATAAAGCTCTTGAAAACAGTGAAGCTAGACCAGGTAATTAATAATTTAATAATGCGCCTTCTGGCTCCTCAGACGGTATAATTTCGCATTGCACTTACTTGGAATTTCAGGGCCACTGATACATGAAAGACTAATTTTTATTTACTGTCGCACTTATGCTGTTTGGACTGCATGATCATCGCAATTAGCATCGCATGGCATTTTCACAGTGAGGTAATTAAACTATTTTTCCCGATAACGTGACATTTACTTGCATAGTCGTTATCGCTGCAATGTATTTTTTCAGGTTGCCTGAGTACTGGTCCATCAGTGCGCCGCAGTTTTGGATTGGCATGATACGAGATGAGAATGCTGGTAAGTGTCTGTAATGAGTGTGTTGGCACTATAGTCGCACCCGCTCAGTAAGCACAGGGGTCAAACTCGCCATGCGCTGTGTACGGGCGTCGGTGTACGTGCGGGCGGCGTTCAAGTTCGTGTGCTGTGCCTGCTCGCTATATCGCAGATTAGGTTAGGTTAGGTAAGGTTAAGTTAGGTAAAGTTATGTCAGGTAAGGTTAGATAATGTTATTTTAGGTTAGGTAAGGTTAGATTAGGTTAGGTGAGGTTAGACTAGGCTAGGTTAAGTTAGGTAGTGCTTACTGTAGTGCTTCTGGTGGTTGTTGCGCGGCAAGAATGCTTACTTGAACGCACGCACAGTGATGAGCGCACACAGACTGGCAAGTTTGACGCCAGTGCGACCAGGAATATTAAATGATAAGTCTATAGGAAGGATATTAGGTCAAGTGTATCAGCAATATTATATGGTGTGTCGCATCTGTAGCGGACCGCAGAAGGTTACCTTCTCCTTTATTAGGGCTACGAAACATTATTATTCCGCTCGCACGTTGTTTCCTTATATGCTGTTGACGATCGTTGTTTGCTAAAGTCCGATAAGCAGGCAAGTCGACAGACCGAACCGTGTCTCCCTCTCGGTCTGATGACGTTACCGCCACCGCAGCATCGGCTGGCCTCATATTTCACTATTTAGAAAAGTACTTACAAGCTGAACTGTTAACGCATTTTTCCCAGTGCTGCAGGTACCAGTTGCACAGTTTCGAATATGTCTCTTAATATTGGTTGAGTCTAAGTTCACCACGACGCTTATTGTTGAGCAGTGTTCCTACGTAGTCACGGTCACAGAAAATTTTGTAGCAAACGTATCTGGCGGCGGTCAGACAAGACTGTAGTACTTCTGCAGAGGTGTATACACCGATAACTATGCGTATTATATCCCTGTCAGTTCCAGCTCTTGGTGGCACTGCAAAACTGCTGCATGCCGCAGTTTGCTTTAAATAATCAGATTCAATGTTCAATTGATTTTTTGTTTATTACTTAGCGACGGTAAGCAAAAACTGTTCCATCTCGTGACATAAGACGATTACTCACGATGGGGTGACTGACTGAAACTGCTGCGTCATCAGTTGTAGCATATTTCATATCTAGGGCAAAAGATTTTGAGTAAGCTCAATTCCTTAAAGTATTTTTTGGATGGAAAGACATGGAAATATAGACACGTAAGAACGAAAATATTATCATTTCTATCGTTTCATTTACTGGTGATAATCACCTCACCCATTTCGTTTGCAGGCGCCAACAGTTGTTAATTGTATTGAAAGTTTTTCGTAATATCGCGTATACTACGGGCTGCTGCAGTTCCCTACTGACCG
>LQNS02277097.1:6708741-6720311 GCA_001587735.2 Parhyale hawaiensis | reverse complement strand
GGTTTAGCGGGGGTCAGGGGGGGGGCGCTAACCGGAGTGGGCGGGGCCTGGGAAACCGGAAGGGGCGGCGCGATGACCCGCCGGCGCGAGGGGAACCTACCCTCAAAAAGTGCTATCTCAGTGCCTTATACACTACTATCGTAGTTTTTCCGATGGCGATGGTCTACCCATTATCGGCATCGTATAATCGGCGATGGCCATCGTGCCAGGCTCTGATATCTTCATTGAAAAAGCATGTTGCTTTTAACAGTCTGCCAATAATTAGCAGTTATATTGAACCTGAGGGAACTTCGAAACTGATGCTGTTCACATTTTCGAACAAATAAACAGCGGAGCATCCAAACGTTTGCAAGGCAAAGCAATACTTAGGGTACGTTCTACTGGGCAGTGAAACTAAGTCTTCGAGGCTTGAATTATTGAATTATCTGAAACACAAGTCCCCTGGCTTCGATCCGCTGGTTTGAGTTTCAGACGTACGCCCTTAATCGACTCCTGAAGCCTACCTAAGAGACTTCGAAAACACACTCCAACTCATGGGAATGTAGCTTTCAGTGAGATCAACATAATCAGAATTCTTGTAACACTTGGAATGAAATTTATGCAGGCGAGGCCAAAGTTCCAGTCTTCAGTTCCGGAGAAGTCAAATCGGGTGGGTTTGGCTTCTATACATTGACGACCCGATCGAATGCGTCCGTATTCAAATATCACTCACAGCAAGCGTTGTTAAGTGTCACGGTAAAATCAACAGCTATAGAAAATTTCAGCAGGCTGTTTTATAGAGCGTCATTCCCCAAATCCTTATTATTATTATAATTCGTTGTCGCTTCTACTACTGTCGTAGAATAACTTTACATACGTATTGATAGTTGTTGTCAGGAATTTTCTTTTCTTTCCTGTTAGCACAGTCTTCTTACTGTCCATGATATCTCTTATTACCTCTGCCAATCAGCTTATGATTTCATCGATTTGGTCTGCCTATTTGTCTGTCTGTCACCAAGATAACTCAGAAAATTATAAACTGATTTCAATGAAATGTACAGGGATTGTTAGGTACGTTTGGAGGAACAGATGAATAACTTATGCCGAAGATCCGTGTTTCCGTTTCTTTGTTTGCCTAATTTTCTTAATGCCATAACTCAGAAAGTGTGAACGGATATTTATGAAATTTGTAGGAGTTGTATAAATATATTGCAAAGAGTAAATGAACAAATTATAATGGCGATTTGTCCATTCGTTTGTCTCGGTGTTTGGTTTTCTACTTCTTAGCAAAATAACTCGAAGAAGTATGAACAAACGCTCATGAAATACTGTTGGTCACTATCATATAAATAAATTATTAAATTTTGGTGATGATCGCTTGGTCTGTTTGTGTCACTAATGTTTGTCAGCAGCATAACTCGAAAAGTTATGAGTGGATTTTCAATGATATTACAGAAGCTGTTATTACCTTCAAAAGGCATACAAATTATTAGATTTTTGTGTTTATACAAAGGAAACCATAGTTTCAGAACCATTCTATATGTCCCTTCTTTCTTCCTCTCTTTGGATCACAGCGTACTCGGTGGGTAGGGAGGCTTGAGCTAGGAAAAGACAAGCTACTACTACTACTAATGTCAAAACCATTTCGAGTTTTCCATTAAATTGCCTTGCTTGGCGGAGGTATGCGCTCTCAGAGCGCTCTAGTTCTAATATGAGAAATACAAACCACGCAAGCAGCTGAAAAGGCCGCTAGAATTATGGGAGAGACAGAAACAGGGTCTCCTGAAGTGAGACGCTGCCAGTAGCGAATGCCTGCTTGTGAAAGCTAACGATGAGGAAATTTGCAACCGCAAGTTATTTCTTTTTGCCACTTAAGTTTCCGATGCTGACCACAACCCCGAGTATCGCGAGGAGGTCCCGCGCGAATGCTGCTGGTATCGAAAGAAATACTGCGCTGAGCAGTGTCAGCTTCTTTCTCGAGCCAGAAACTCAATCTGTTGCAGAGTATTGGGATCAGTTTGCTTTCTTAGCTGCTTCAGTTTCCGGGCAAATTTTTGTCTCTCTAAAGGCCCGGAATTAAAAAGAAAAAAGCACCTTGGCTTATCCATGCAGGTAAAAGAATCGTGCGACCATGTTTCATGTTTTTGCGTAGTTCATAGATTCACTGATGTTTACCGTGTACAGTAAAGTCCCAGAATAATTAATCGCACGCCAGTTTCAGTGTGCACCGGAGATGTTTCCAGCCAACGCCACCTTTAATTACCAATACTACAGGCAACTTGCTAAATGAATAGATTTCTTTGCTGCACATGCAATTTTTATTCCCGGACCATCTTCTTCTGTGCCTCGTAAATTTTTTTAGTGCCCTCTTCTAAAATGAAAGCATAGCTCTATTGCCGACAGTACAGGGCTCTATCAGTGTGTCCGCATCCCGCGTGCGTGATCTGTTCGTTGAGTTCAGTGATTGTCACGCAGTTCTCACGACAGCCTGGCGTCTCTGGGATTCCGGAACGACTCCACAGACTAGTTTGATGCATTTTTTGAAACACTTTTTGTCCCGGGATTGTAGAGATGTCGCTCAATGCTCTGAGAGGGAAAGTAACATTGGTATTTTTGCTCGCTTGTTTTTACCCTTCACGCTTGTTTGACAACACCTGAACTAAGTCCATCTATTAAGGGTGGAGAGAGGGAGCAGGAGATGCCTAAGTGTGACTTTTGCCGACACTACCGACGATATTTCGTTAACCGCTCACTATGCCGCTCTTATTTCCTTCTCCGGCAATGCAGTCAACGCGACTTGATTTGAAACCCAAATTTTCCGAAGAGTGAGCTAAAAGTGTTAAATGTTACTTATGCTTTCGTGTCAGAAACTACATTTTTCATTGTATGGTTATTGAATTATGGCAAGTATATTTTGGCAAAATGGTTTCATTCAACTGCACGCTGAAATCGAGATTAGCAGTGACGTATTAGAAATTTGTCAGCCTCTTTAAAAGACACTAAATCAGCTGTTTAAATATGGTTAACTACCTGCCGAGGTCTTAATTGTTGGCTGTTATTTTATATATTGATGGGGCGTATATAAAGGGTCCATATATAATATTGCTCAGGTAAGTAGTTGAAAAGTCATACGCTGCATTTCTTTTAGGTCCTTATCATCTGATATCACCTTCTATTTAACCATGTTATTTGGCCATCTAGTGAACCGTTGTTATGTGAGAAGTCCACTCCTTGCGTGAACTCGAAAGTGCCCCAAAATCGAGCAAGAGCCTTGACTACCTCCCTGGTAATTTAGTGAGCATATGTTGAGCATATAACTTCCTCATGCAAATATAATGTTTTTACCTCTGCTAAGAAGGTAATATTTAGGTTTTACTGTGACCAGGATAACTCAAAAAGCAATGGACAGATCTTGATGAAATTTACAGTGATTGTCAGGTATGTTAGGAGGAATGGAGAATTAATTTTTGGTAATCCGTCCATCTGTTTATTTTTGCCTTTCTTTCTTAATGCTATAACTCAAAAATTATGAACGGAGTTTTTATGAAATGTGCACGAATTATTAGCTATATTACGATGAGTGAATGACCAAACTTTTGTGACAATTTCTCTATTCATTTGTTTGTCTCAGTGTTTGACTTTATGCTCATTAGTAAAATAGCTCAAGAAACTATTTATTTTATAGGAATTGTTTGCAATGTTGTAACCTGAAATACGTAAATGATTAAACTTTGGTGATGAAAGGTTGATTTGTTTGTGTTTTGACTAATGTTTGTCAAAATGTTTGTCAGCAGCACATCTCGAAAAGTTACTAACGGATCTTCAAGAAAATCACGGAAGCTGTTATTGCTGTCAACAGGCACAAATGATTAGATTTTGGCGTTGATACAAAGGAAATCTTTGTTCAACAACCAATTTGAATTTTGGTTACCGTTGTCCTACTTTGTGGAGGTATGCGCTCTCGGAATGCTCTAGTTGTCTAACCCAGCGTTTCTTGCCTACATTAGGAAATAATAATTTGTGAAGAAATGATGAACAATATATATTAGCTAATGTCTTGTAAAACTTCAAAAAAATATTGTCAACATAGCAACGCTTTACCTGTCGATCTGTGACGTGTGGCACCCATCGTCCGGGCAATGCGATTGGATCCAATTGGAGGTCCCCAAACATTGTTATGATGCGTGCGCTCTCCCATTGAAATATTGAAAGATAAAAAGCACGAGACGTGCTCATCCCAATAAAGTCCATATAATATGTTGCTCGTATGAATAGTAATGTTTGTAATGTCATTCATAAAGCACGTTGGTCCCTAAAGCGTTAGAGGTATAGTGCGCTCCAATCCATCGCTATGAGTACTTGAGAAATGAGAATATTTGTTGTCCTTAGTATTCTTATGAACAAAATAAAATTAAGCGGAAACCGATGTGCATGTGACGATAGTGCTCGTATTATTGATGTAGTGGGCTTGCCTGTGAAGGTCCCAATTGCATATAATCTTGAGAAACCGTTTTCAGATGTGCCCCCCACCCCGGAGCCCACCGCAAGCGGGACCTGCCCTTCCCCTGCATGGCTGGACTTCGGAGGCAGCCACTGCTACACAATCTTCGGTGACCCCATGAGGGACTGGGACAAGGCCACTATAGGGTGAGGTGTTAGACTCCAGATGTTACCTCGGTCTCTGACTGTCTCACCATCGTACTCTCCGTACCGGTATGTACTGTGCTCCTCATGATTTACATTCCCCTTCTGGTACATTTCTCTGTTTTTTTTCTGTATTTTATTTATTTTTTTTTATCGGCTGTACCCGTGAGTCATGGCCTTTTGTATACAAATTTGTTACTGGTGGTTCATAACTACAAATGCTGATAATAATGTATGATGATACCATCATGAAAATATAAATATTTATGTCGAAGGGAAATAATTCTAATCAATAAATAATGAGAAAATTAATTTCACGGGATTCATTGTTTGCAAATTTATTTGCATATGCTCTTATGGCGAACTATACCACCACCTGCCTAGCATGCATGTTTATCCGTAGGAAGTTCAAACCTGCAATGATGATGAAAGGTACGTATTTCATCGTCGACAAAACATTTAACGGAATAGACATGACGTTTTAATTAAGAAATGTAAACGATCAGATGTGAACTGCGCAAACACCACTGATTGAAGATAACACGATAACGCGTAACACTGCAGTTAGGCACATATTTTAATCTTGATGATAGTATTACAAAGGATACATCACCCATTACTAAATTTGACACTGCGAACAACTTTGTTCGTTTTCCGCACCTTCACCCTTAATGTCGGGTAAACCCGAACTAATTTCGGGTAAGTCGGTAAATATTCGGGTTCTAGGTCGGGTAGGTTGGGGAGGCAAGGACTGCTTTTTTTTTTCATTAGAAATTTTCGGATAGTGTCAATTTTAGTACAGGGTGAGATGGTTGGTTAGGTGAACTACCCATACTAGGTTTCTAAACACAGTCCATAGGATTACAGGCTGCGCTTTTGATCGTCTGACAGTGAAGTCACACAGCAAGGGTGACTGACAGAGATGGGCGGCGTTGGGCGCGCTACAGTAAAAATGTAGCGGCGCTACTTTTTAAATATGGGATGAAATTCCAATTAATATCTACATTTTTGTCGAGGAAAGTCACCTTGTTTTCATAAGTATGTGTGCTTTGCCGATAGGCAAGATATGAGACAAACAGAGATACAGAAGAATCTTGGGTTGGTATGCAAAGAAGGAAAGAAGCAGGAATTCTGGAAAGAAAATTGAACGCGAAAAACTACTTTGTTTTCATTGAGCTTCATGAACTCGCAATATTTGGAGATAAACGGCCACGGATAGCATTGTTTTACACTCTGAGTGCCTGATTCACTTTAAAATTCTTCTTCGGTATTTACTATTGGAGCTGCTTCACTTACGGATCTTTTTGTAATAAATTTATCCCTTGCTTTGCAGTAAATGGCAATTTGAAGCGAGCAGAAACGTCAGAAACGATACCTAATGACGACAACCATATCATACGTACGGCTCTGCAAGCGAAACTGAGCGGTACTCAACTCCTTCCTGTGTACTGTGCGGTACTCTTGCGGTAGTCAATTAGCCAGTAATGCATCACCAAACGGAACACGTATGATACTCGTTCCACGCACGTTCATTCTGGTAACAAACGAGTTCATTCCTTATTAGAAGACTTATGAGTTATGAGTCGGTATGACTTAACGTCACTGAAGTGTTTTAAGACTTATTGTTTTATTATCTCCGTCGAGGAGGTTATGTTTTTGTTGTGTTTGTCTGTCTCTTTACGAAATTTGCAGGGATTGCTATGGAAGTTAACAGTAGCAGATGATTAAGTTTGGGTGAAAATCTGTTCATCTGTCTGTCTCTTTGTCTGTCTGCCTAATTTTCTTCAGGCCATAACTCAAAAACTAATGATTTGATTTTTATGAAATTCATATAAATTGTTAGGTATATAACAAAAAACAAATATCCAAATTTTGGGGATGATCTGTTGGTTCGTTCGTTTCTTTGTCGCTATGTTTGATTTCATGCGTGTTAGCACAATAACTCAAAAATATTAATATAAAGTCAACTGTTCGTAAAAATTAACGTTTTGAGATAGTGTGCCCAGCTTTGAGATTACTGCTCTTTTCACCAACATCCCGTAGATGAAACCATAGATATCATCTGTAACAAAGTCTTCAATGACACGGACCTATTCCACAACATAGACGAACATACCTTCAGAACTTTCCTTAGCCTTGCCATTAAAGATTCCTCCTTCACACTAAACAACAGACTGTACAAGCAAATAGATGCAGTCTCCACGGGCTCTCCGCTTAGTCCCTCGCTGGCAAATATCTTTCTATGCCATCATGAAACCCTCTGGCTTAACGACTTCACACGGGACTTCAAACCGATCCACGATAATCGTTATGTAGATGACACTTTCTTCATATTCAACAATCAAGCTGATTCTGATCTATTTCTGCAATATTTGAATAGTAAAAATCCAAATATCAAATTCACTGCCGAAAATCAATCAAATAATTCTTCATCTTTTCTAGATGTTTTAGTAACTAACCAAGACTCAACACTGACCTCTGGAATTTACAGAAAAGCCACATTCTCAGGCCTCGGGACAAGTTTTTTTCAGTCACTGCTATGATCAATGCAAAATAAATGCAATATAAACTTTACTATCTCGAGCATACCGTTTGTCTTCCTCTTACCTTGCATTTTCGAACGAAGTTGACTTTCTTCGAACATTCTATAAAAATAACGGCTACCCGCACCATTTTGGACCACTACTGCGAACTGTTTCTAGGCAAGTTGTTCGACTCCGGTTTCCGCAAACCTTCTGTCTGTAAAAGAGACTTCTTTCACTCACTTCCATACAACAAAAAAGCCTCTGTAAGTGCAGTAAACACTTTGAAGACGTTCCTCTCTGAAGCCTTCCGACATATAAGGTTCAAATTTTCATTCAAAAACACATTTACCATAGGGTCCTTTTTTAAATATAAGGACAAACCTCCCACACCACTTTTATCGAGTGTTATCTACCATTACAATTGCCGGGCCTGCTGCGCCTCTTACATCGATAGCACTGGACAACATTTCAGAGCCCGTATTGACCAACATTTAGGTGTGTCTAGCTGAACCGGGCAAAACCCTTACATTCAGCCCCGCCTACATGCTAAGCAAAACAACCATCCCATCAGCAAGAATGACTTTCCATCATAGCCTCCTCTAATCCAATGGAACTCACAACGTTCGAGTCCCTCTACATACACAGAACTAGACCCAACCTTATGACCTCGGCTGTACCACTGCACACGGTCCCCACTTAACTCACACCCGCTGGCTGTACAGGAGCCGACGTCCAGGCCCTCCAACTACCTTGGTTCATTCGCTTAATAGAATCTCCCCTGACAACACACATGCTCCCTTAACTTTCTTAATAAAGAAAACCCTTTTAACATCATAGGTGTAGTTTGAAATTTTATTTTTTCTGAACATGGGACACACTACCCCGAAACGGCAATTTTTACGAGCACTCAACTTTATATTTAGTATTTGTATATGCTTTGATTTGTTTTTTCTTTCATAACTCAACAAGTTATGGATGGATCTTTATGAAATTTCCAGGAGTTGTTAGTAATGTTAAAAGACATAGATGATCAAAATTTTGGTGATGATCGGTTGGTCTGTTAGTGTGTGGCTTATGTACGTCATGATGTTTGTTAGCAGCAAAACTCAAAAAGTTATGAATGGATCTTCATGAAAACTACAAGAATTATTAATACTATCAAATAGCACGAATGATTGGATTTTGCTGCTGATACAAAGAACATCATAGTTTCAAAACCAATTTGAAATTTTCGTTACTGTTGCCCTGCTTGGCAGAGGTATGCACTCTCAGAGTGCTCTCTAGTTATTATTACTTTTATACGTCTTGAAACGGTGCTTAATTCATCATTATCATGGGTGTATAATCATTTACCCTTTCGCCCAGTCACATTTTTGATACATATGAAATGTGTTTCCCCACACATTGACACGTTCTAAATCCAAAAATCACCTGTCCTAAGGGAAAACGCCCACTTTTCAATAGTTGACTTTGAAGTTTTTTTTTTACCTCTGCGAAGCAGGTTATGTTGTCGTCGGGTTCGTCTGTCTACCTGTTATTCTGTCTGTCTCTCTGTTTTTCTGTCACCAAGATAGCTCAAAAAGTTATAAACGGATTTTGACGAAAAATACAGGGATTGTTTGGTATGTTAGGAGAAACATATGATTGACTTTTGGTAAAAATTCATCCATACGTTTGTCTGCCTCATTTTTCTCAATACCATTACTCAAAACGTTATGAACGGATTTTTATGAAATTTTCATGAGTTGTTACGTATAACATGAAAAATAGCTAAATGACTAAGTTTTTGTGATGATCCGTTTTTTCATTCGTGTGTTCTTCGCAGTGTTTGATTTTGCTTCTCAGCGCAATAACTCAAAACGTTTTGAATGGATCTTTATAAAACTTACAGGAGTAATTGTTAATGTGAAAAGACATAGATGACTAAATTTTGGTGCAAATCGCTCTGTTCGTTTGTATGTTTGACTTATGTTTGTCATGATATTTGTTAGTAGCATAACTTAAAATGTCATGAACAGACCTTAAAGAAAATGCAGAAAATCTTATTACTATTGAAAGGCACGAATGGTTAGATTTTAGAGTTAATACAATGAAAGTCATGGTTTTAGTGCCAATTTGAATTTTCGTTACCATCGCCTTACTTGGTGGCGGTATGCGCTCTTAGAGTGCTCCAGTTCCCTATCTAATACTGAAGAAAAAAAAATTGGTAGAGAATCCTCAATATTCCGATGCCATATACAGGTAATAGGACACATTTTAAGACGTTTCACACGAATGACACTCCACTCACAAACGCTCAGCTTTCGAGCTTTTGACTCCGAAGCTACCACTGCTTATGGGAGAAAATACCCGGCGGCTCCACAATAGCCTAAACTGTGTTAACATAACCTAAAAAACTATTGAAAAGGCTTCCTAACCCACACAGCAATCGCTGGGTATTTTCTCCCATAGGAAAACAATGGGAACTTCAAAGTGAAACATTTCGAAAACCAAGCATATGCAAGAAAAATGGCATTCGTGTTAAACTTCTCTAAATATGTCCTGCCACCCATATATGGCATCAAAACGTTGAAAATTTTCTACCGAATTCTTCACTTCAGTAATAGATATGGGAAAAATAGAACTTTAAAGTCAAACATCTCGAAAAGTAAGCATCTCTTCAAAAAACGGTTGCAATTCCTGGATTCAGGACGCGTCAATACATATTGAAACGCACCTCATATGCATCAACCTTACTGGACGAAAGGGTAATTATTAGCCCTATTTTCACCTGATCAAGACATGTTAACATAAATTGATACTTTAGCATTTTCGTAGTTTTGTTTGTATAAAAGTAAAGTAACGGCGTAAAGTAGCGCTAAAAAGTAGCGGAGCTACATATGCTAGCGCTAGAGTAAATATGTAGCGGCGCTACCGCTACAAAATTTGTAGCGGCGCTACGCGCACCTCTGGTGACTGAATATTATAAAAAAGACACGAGGATGTGATCTTCAAGGTTAATAACGCAAAAAAGGTGCTAATGTTTGACCTCAGGCAGCGAAAACCATAACACTCCTGCAAAAATACATGATACAGCGATACAAATGCACTCATGCATTGCATTACCGTTGGATTGTAGAGTCTCTGACAAAAAACACCGCCCCAGTGTGACGTAAATATGTGCATACTTGTTCTCCAATTTTCTGAATCTTTGGACAAAAGCTGCAGTGTTTGATCCTTTCTGATCTACTACTTAGATGTGGCAAGCAGGCCTCGTGTATCTGAGGGGCCAAAAGAACCACGAATACAACTGTAGGGATCAGTGCACCTTGGACAGAAAATGATGCGGCTTAGAGCAAAAACGCGGGCAGAAAATTCTTACTACTTCTTATCAACTATACGAATAAGGTGAATTCATATTTCACTCTTTCATATCTCTTTTCTTTGCTCCTAACGCCCTCAATTACCACCCTATCCTGCATAAGCCAGCTCACTGGTCCTTGCGATGTTTTTATCACTTTATTCATACGACAGTCCTCAACACTGCGCCATTTCTTCACATCTTGATGGGACTGCGGTACCAGAGCCACGGGACACTAATGCCGCGCTTCCATTTTTGTATTGTATTATGAACCCTCAACATCGATTTTCCAACTTTGTCTCTAACACACCCAGCAACGCATAGAATTATGTAGATAAAATTAAGATTCTCCCTCTGATATTGACGACAAACAGATGCAGCTGCTTGGGGACGAAGGCATAGCCGTAGCACGAAGTAATAACCGTTTATGAGCTCATTCAGCTATGTAAAACGCCGGGAAGGGGATGTAGATTCAAAACATCAGATGCATAGAGTACCATGAACGTAAACGCTGTGGACGTAAAATATCATGGACGTACAACACCCGGACGTGGAACTCCTGGGACATATTTAGGACATCGGGGACCCTATTGTAACAACTGGCAGCTTCGATGGGGACCCACCAGTTCAGGGTACGTACTTACTTGTAAGCCAGGGACACTGTGTCCACAAGCGGAATCTTCACTGGAGACAAGTGTCAAGGCTGCCAGTTAGGCGACAACAGAGCTCGCACCATAACGACAACCTCCGTTTACTGTGGGGTTGCCTCCTTTGCCTAATGTCTCCAGGATAGCCTTCATGCTAAGTGCTTTCTTTCATAAAACTTTCACTTCTCTTTCTTAATGTAACATATTCTGTCTATGGCAATATTTCTTCAACCGTATAGATAATGTTAACGTTTTCCTAATGGGGAGAATGTTATTTACAGGACGAGCTGCCGCCGAACTATGTACTGGTATGCGCCTGAACTCGTGTGCCTCCGCTGAACTATGTACTGGTGTGCGCCCGAACTTATGTGCCACCGCCGAACTATGTACCATGGTATATGCGCCCCGAACTTATGTGCCAACACCGAACTATGT
>LQNS02277097.1:6690972-6706535 GCA_001587735.2 Parhyale hawaiensis | reverse complement strand
AACTCGTGTGCCTCCGCCGAACTATGTACTGGTATGCGCCTGAACTCGTGTGCCTCCGCTGAACTATGTACTGGTATGCGCCTGAACTCGTGTGCCTCCGCTGAACTATGTACTGGTATGCGCCTGATCATATGTGCCACCGCCGAACTATGTACTGGTATGCGCCTGAACTCGTGTGCCTCCGCTGAACTATGTACTGGTATGCGCCTGAACTCGTGTGCCTCCGCTGAACTATGTACTGGTGTGCGCCTGAACTTGTGTGCCGAAGCTACAGCGAAATCGACCGTGTAAATTCCTAGACTGCTGGTTCTACAGCCCCATGTACAAAGATTGGATCACTGCAGGCCATGACAATTGGTAGTTTGTGAATATTTCTAATGTATGAGTGATTAGGGCAGAAAATAATGGAAGCCCTTCCCAGTCATAGAAAGTAAAATGGCCCGAATGAGAATTTAATTTTTTTTATAATTTGGAGGTCATATACATAGCGGTCTCCATTTAATTTCCAATTTAGCCGAGATTACTTTCTAAGCCTACTGCCAGTTGTGTTGCGATTGAAACATGCGAGTTACGAACTGGTATCCATCGGGCCATGGTACGCACAATGACGATGATTAGTTTTATCGGTGGCTTTCAAAAAAAAAAAAATCAAAAATTTAACATACCTATGGTTGGAGATTACATATACATTATTAATACTGGAAGATGTGTCAGCTGTTTTTAACAGTCATTTGAAATTTCTCATGAAGTGCTAAGATGTCGAGAAATCCCCATAGAGGGACTTAACTTGCGCTTCGCTGCGCACTCCATAGCGCTCAATGTGAACTAATCTTCAATGACCACATTGGTTACTTAGCTATGTTAGAGCTCTGTTAGTTAGAGCCTCGGAATACATATCTTTGTTTCGTTCTTTCTGGTCTGCTTCTTCCTTCATGACTTGCTCTATGTACTCATGCAAATTGATTCCGTGTGAAAACTGGAAACACTCTGATGCATGGATTGCGTGTTTTTCTTGGTGTGTTACATCTGCCTTCTCCTTTCCTACTTTGGATCTGTGGGTGGAGAGCCTAAAAGTAGAAATATAGTTGAAGTGCCCACGGAAACTCACAGCCTTCAGCATAGCATCAGCCCAGTTTCGAGTCTGGCAGACACTGAGGCATTCGACCGTGCGGTTCTCGCCTAACACGGACTCATAAGTGCAGTCCCACACTGCCTCCTGTACAGTCTCGCTTTTGCTGTACTACAGCGAGTCGTAGTAACGATGATGACAATCATCATCATCATATCATACTAATACTCTCTGTATACTATGTATCCATTTAGAAACACCGTCCCAGTGCTAGGGCCTCCGGTGCTAATATATACTAGACGGCCCGTGACCAATTGTGTTACCGTCACCATCTTGTTTTCTTCTCAAAGGAATATTCTGAATTTTCTCTGAAAGAAAGAGTTAATGTATATGACGTAGTCCAGTTGTATTTCGCGCATTACCTTTACATTTAACATACACGTTTATGCAGCCAAGCTCAGGCGCCTCCCCCCCTCCACTATTGGTGTGCTGATATTGTCATTAACTGTTCAATGCTCGATTTCCTTTCTATATTATAGCGAATATTGATATTCCTTTCAGCTTTAAAAACTGTAGAATGGTGCTATTCTTTAATCTTTTTCGCTACTAATACTGGCCACGCGACAAAAAAGAACTCAGAATTTCAATTCATTTTTGCACTAGACGTATATAGCAATCGGCACCGAAGTTACGACGCTCCTTGGGTGTCTGCACCGTCCTGACGCCGAAAGATATTGTTTTGCCAGCAGGTTTCCGCAGTTTGTGTGCTCGGTTTATTTTTCCCTATGTTTAATAACATAGATTTAGAGCAAACAAGCAAGTAAACAAGTATAAAAAGTTCACCGAGTTTTAGTGTGATATATATATTGATCGACTTGCAGCTGCGCACAAGAGGGAGGCGTCCTGGTGTCAGTGCACTCTCAGACAGAGCTGGAGCTGCTGCGGCAAGCTACTGCAACCTACAGCTATGACCTGTGGAGCGGTCTGCTGCAGCGGTTTGATGGTTAGTTGCTCGACAAGCTAATGTGGTCAGTTGCTGGACAAGCTGAGGGGTCAGTAGCTCGACTAGCTGAGGTGATTAGTTAAATGAGGGATTAGCTTGGGCAGCTGAAATTGTACTATCCTATTATACTGCGTATATCGCATTATGGCAGGCAAAGATTTTTTTTATATAACCCCTCAGGGGTTAATATAACCCCTCAGGGGGCATAGGATGGGCCATAGGGTTTGGTTAGTTTAGGTTCGTCCATCCTATGTTATGGGGCCATGTAACCCCAGGGGACCGTGTAGGTTACCTAAACCATTAGCTGGGCTTTCGGGACGTCTCTCTTTCTTGCCCACTTTGCTTCCTTCCCGATTTCATGCTCCTATTTGCTCATGCTTTATTCTGTTCTTCCTCTTCTTTCCTGACTTGCTGTTCGCATGCGCGTTGATCCTGTGTGAGAACACTTTCGTGCATGGGCTCCCCGTTTCTATCGACGTTCTATATGCCCCGTGTTCTTTCCTCTGTAATATCGTTCTGCTCGGAAACGGAGGCTTAAACTTCCTGACACTAACTAACTAACTACCTAACTAACTGAAGTAATATAAATCATTTATGTGAAAGTTGGTACTCTGAGAAAATTGGTCAGGTGAACTTACCAATTTTCTCTTGAATTCATGCAATGTTTTAAGAGTTAAGATTTGCTCTGTAAAAATGTATTTTGAAGCAATTCTAAATGTCAGTCGCTTTAATGCAGGTCGCTAAAAATGCACATTTAGGGTAATGAAAGTGTTTCAATACCCTCATTGTAGTTAATTCGAAAATTGAACGACTCAGTAACAGTGCAAACGAACATAATAAATAAATTTAATAGTTATGCGTTACACAAGCAAGTAATTTGCCGACATAACTTCCATTCTCTGAAATTACAGTAAAAAGTTTTTTTTTTTCTATTTAGGAAGTTAGTCAGAGGCCTTGCGATGATTATGTCGTACCAGCAACATCAGTAACTTTTAGACAGCGGTTGTCTTTCAATGTAAATTGGGCTCCTCTTTCATAAACCCCTTTTCCAAAAGTGACTGAAGCTGTTCAATGAAGTTGAAGTCAGGAGAACATGGTGGCTAAGTCATGAGTCACTTTCCTCCGGTGCCCAGAGCAGAGTCCTATGAAATGAAGTGGTAACCTTCGCTGATTGGGATGTAGCATTGTCGTGCATGTATATCATATGACAGCGACGAGACATTGATAGGTTATCGAGCTATATGGGAACAAATGGTCATTTAGAAACTGAATTCGTATGTAGTACTCGAAAATGTCCGATAAAATCGTCACTCATGTTAGTGGCCCAAAACAGAACACCTCCACCTCCTTGTTAGCGTCACAATCGTTGCGGAACAACGGCTCCAACAGGACTCCACGCTTTGACCCAACCATGCGCTCCATCAAGGGTAGTAGGTTTCGCCTCTTTTGTAATGGGACCATTTTGGAAATTTTTTTGAGGTATTTTCCTACCCAAGCAATGCAGTTTTCCATGTGTGTGCATAAATTCAGGTGTAGAACCGTGCAGCCCCCCCCCCCCCATTTGCCTATTATCAGGTCCAAGCCACCATTGGAAGCTTCAGTCAGCTCAACTTCTGCTCCTCAGGCACGTTCGTCTGGAGCGACGGAAGTGATGTTGACTTCTTCAGCTGGGCGGAAGGCGAGCCGAGCGTCCACATATCGTCTTGCGTAGCCATGGAGCCCGGGTCGAGGGACTGGAAGGATGTTGACTGCACCACACAGTTGGGATACGTTTGCAAGGCAGACAAGAGTGAGTGTCATGGTGGCGTTTCATAATCAGTAGTAAAATGTTTGCGTATCCAGGGCCGGATCTCTATTTTTGGTTGAGTAATGATTTTTTAAGACTGTGATCACAATATACATAACACGTGCCGAGTCTGGGCCGGCAGCAGATACATTAAAATTGATATTAGCTACTTTAGCTAGTAATATTGGTTCTTTAGGCCCCAGACCTCCTCCTTTTTTCGATGGGTTTTCACATCTTTGGGGCTTCCACTCTTTTCCAGCGTTACGCCCCAATCACTCCTTTCCCAGAATTCTGCATCCGACCCTGATATCATTGTTGTGATCAGTCGTTAACTGTAGGACTCTAATGTTATAATTACAAAAACTCATTTTTTGCACGAGTTTAGGTGTTATTGGCTTAAAGAGTCAGGCCGCATTCGACTGGCTGGCAATTCAAGATTTTGAATCTTGACTTGTCCAAAATTCTAAACAGGGGATTTTGCTTTGCCACTTTGAATCTTGAATCATGTTGCAAGTGTTAGGAGCACCTCAATTACGTTGATCTGGCTGAATGCTGCATTTTAGTAGATTAGATTAGATGGGCGGCAGTAGACGAACCAGTAGGCCCATCCACAAAGAAACACCAGAACTTCCGCCCCTGCCCTCTATGAGCTATTGCCATTATGTTGATAGGATATAGAGGACTGGGGAAACAAGAAGAGAAAGTAAGGGAAAAAGAAAGAAAAAAGAAAGAAGGGGCAGAAGAATCTTAGCCAAAGAGATGATCATGAATGCACGCAAGCATGATCGATAGCCGCTGATACGCGGAGCTTAGAGATGTAGTTGACGCGGAAGTGAGAAGAAAACGGATTAAGATGGCCTCGGAAGCTTTGGCCGTTAAGAGCTTGCGACTAGTGTAGAAGGGGCTCTTAGCTGTGGAGGATGTCTGTCCCAATGTATGTCAATACGATTTTTAAACGAGATGACTGACTCCGCACCAACAACGTTGAAAGGGAGTCTATTCTAAATGCTGACTATGAAGTAAGACTTAAGCTGACTTAAGCTTTATGCTTAAGTTTTTAACCGTTGTTCCGCAAGCGATCATTAAGGTCTTTTTCAAAGAGTCCCGTTGTAGGTACGTCTTTGAAGCCGTTCAAGTACTTGAATGTTTCTATTAGTTGCTCCCTGAGTCGTCTTTGCTCGAGAGAGATCAGATCTGGTTCTTTAAGGCGACGTTCATACTACTTGTTTCTTAACTGAGATATTAATTTCGTTGCTCTGCGTTGGACTCTTTCCATGTTATCAATATCTTTACACAGATGAGGCGACCAGAATTGAGCAGCAAATTCTAAATGTTGCCGCACTAATGCCTTGTACAAGGGAATGATGATGTGCTTGGACTTGTATTCAAAATTTCTGGTAATGCATCCCAGTACTCTGCATGTCATTTTGTTTGTAATAGTGATTCACAAGTCACGTTGTTGGGTGACAGCAGCCAATTCCGTCTCGTTCCTTTTCAATGGGGCTGAAGGGTTCACCAGCCCTACATGCATTGCTAAGCATTTGGCGACATTAAAGCTCATCTGCCACGTTGCGCTCCATTCCATGAGGTCAAGGTCTTGTTAGAGCTCGGCTCTTTTCGTGGCAAGATGACATAGTCTAATATCATCCTCAAATTTACTGATTCTACTTCGAATGTTAAGATCGAGATCATTGATGTTAGTTAAGAACAGAAGTGGGCCAAGCACACTACCTCGTGGAACCCCTGATGAAGCCTGTGTCTTTATCAAAAGCCTTTTGGAAGTTTAGATACACAAGGTCTACGCCCTTTTCTTCGTCTTTAATATCTGTAACTTTTGAGAAAAAGTCCAGTAGGTTTGCTAAGCAGCTTCTTCCATTTCGGAAGCCATGTTGAGTGTCGAATATGAGTTGCTGCATCCTCAGGTGATCAGTGATGCGCTTTTTCAACAGGCGTGCGATGATTTTGCTGACGACCGAAGTAAGACTGATTGGTCAATAGTTGCTTGGACTTTTCTTATCCCCTTTCTTATGTATCGGTATTACATTAGCTAGTTTCCAATCCTGCGGAACTTCTCCCGTTCTTAGAGATTGATTAAATATTTCGAGCAGTGGCTTCACGAAGACGGGAGCCATTTCCCGTAGTACACGGGGAGTAAGATTATCTAGGCCAGTGGACTTGTACACATTTCGGTGGGTCAGTTCGTGAAGGATCTCGATCTTCGTGCAACTTGCATCGGTGCGGGTTCAGGAATATTCGTAACATTTTCAATAGGAAATACAAAGATGAAATAGTCGTTCAGGATTGTGGCTTTGTCTCTTAGGTCATTGATGATTGCACCGTCAGGACTTTTGAGCGGACCCATGATTTCTTTTTTGAGTCGTCTTTAATTTTCATATTCAAAGAATGCCTTTGGGTTGCATTTTGCCATAGCGGCTACGGTAACCTCCTTTTCGCTTTTTGTGGTCCTGACTATTTTCTTTACATCCCGACATGCCCTTCTGTGACTGGAGTTGTTCTCCTCTGTTGGATTACGCTTCCAGGCCTTTTAACGCGCTTGTCACCTAGCAATGCAGCGTTTGACTGTTCGATTCATCCAGAGGGGATCATTACTCATACGAACTCGTTTATTTGGAATGTATCGTTCAGCTGCACTCAGGATGCTCAGGGTGAGTGTCTGGACGTCTCAGCGGGCAACCGATTCATTGTCAACACCTGAAATGAAATGGAACGAGTCGAAGCCAACGTACCTGTCTAACGTTCCTGACAGTCGAATGCTTGACTGCGCCACCCAATCGACTTTGTTATAGATAAGCTAATTCCATTAGCATTAACTATGCTGCAGCCTCAGTCATGAACGGAAATTTTCTTGCATTCGATCAGGTCTCCAATGCATCTCAGGAAGCTTTCAGTCTTGCTACCGAAAGTACTCTGCTTGGGCTGAACGCCTAAAGCAAGGTCCACAGTAACAAAACTAGCGATCGGGCGTGAAGCTCTGCACACTTTCAGTCTAATAAGCATCAGAGCCGCAATTTTCATCTCCATACACAGCAGTAACCTTTTCAGTAAACCAGAACTGCTTATCCTTCGCAGTTCGTTATTCGTCCTCTAGTTTGATGGATTTAGCCGGACGCTCAGTAGACTTTTAATCCTCTAACGCACTACAGTACATCCGAATGCTTGTCACTTCTTCATAATAGACACAAAAGAGTACAACTACAGTAGCGGCCATAATGGTTCGGACACTTAAAAACTCATCAGAAAATCTTTAAAAAAAAAAATACTTTAATATTATTGAAGGCATTGAAGTGTAACTTTACACAAGCTGAGCAACATGTCATAGCTAAATTGTGTTGAAACTTCAGCTGTTCAGGATAAATAAAACAGAAGTTACAAGCAAATGAATTATAATAGTAGGAATTTAGTCTGGACAAAAAGTTCGGACACTTCATTTATTCTATTTTATTTGAGAAAAAAAAATCAATATTGCCACAGAAAGAGTTATGTAGATTGGGTTAAACACACTTGCAGTCATTATCGATGCAACATCCGCTCTATCAACATGCCTCGGGGAGTCCCTACACCTTCTTCTTTTCATGAGTTAATCGTGAAACTGCGTCATGATGATAAACTTTCAGTAAGGGCAATAGCAGACACAGTTAATCGACCTAAAAGTGCGGTTAGTGATATACTGACTAAATATGACCAGAATGGTTCAAGTACCGCTGTTGTTTCAAGAGGTAGACCACGCAAAACCTCGAGAAGAGAGGATAGTGTATTGCTTAGATTGTCAAAGAAGTGATATCCCGTGAAGCTAGTCATACGCTTGGAGTCAAGGTGTCTACGTAGACAGTTTCACGCCGCCTAAGAGAAGCAGACTTGCATCCGAGAACTCCAGCTGTCAAGCCTTGAATTAGCAAGAAGAATAGAAATGCTCGGATAAATAATTATGCAGCAAAACACGTTCTTTGGACTCAAGAAGACTGGTCTAAGGTTCATGTTATCAATGAATCTAAGTTCAATTTATTTGACTCCGATTAAAAAAGATTTGTTTGTCGTTCAACTGGTGCAAGACTGTCCAATAATTGCGTCAAGTGTAAAGTTTGGCGACAAAAGCGTTATGGTCTTCGGTATGGTATCAGCACGCGCCAGGGGTCCCTTAGTTCGTCTGCAAGGAAAAGTAAACGCACAGGTAGCCTATACGAGGAACTTTTACAAAAACATGTAGTGCTGATTTTCAAAGCCTCTTCAACTCATAAACAAATTTTTATGCAAGATAACGCTCCCTGTTGCAATTTGGTCAGCTCTTATGGTAGACGATGTCAAGCTGTTATCAACAGTAACGGGTACCACACAAAGTACTAAATGCTAAAAAGTTAAATTCATAACGTAGTTCGTATTTGTAGCCTCATTTCAAGTATTTAATTATTATTTATAAAGGTTGTTCGATGTTTTTTAACTCACGAATAGTAGGTGTAGGGACTCCCCGAGGCATGTTGATAGAGCCGATGTTGCATCGATAATGACTGCAAGTGTGTTTAACCCAATCTACATAACTCTTTCTGTGGCAATATTGTTTTTTTTTCTAAAATGAAATGGAAAAAATTAAGTGTCCGAACTTTTTTGTACAGACTAAGCTCTTACTATTACAATTTATTTGCTTGTAACTTTTTTATTTATCCTGAACTGCGGAAATTTTAACATAATTTAGCTATGCCATGTTGCTCAACTTGTTTAAAATTACGCTTCAATACCTACTCTAATATTGAAGTATTTAAGATTTTCGAATGAGGTTTCAGGTGTCCGAACCAATTATGGCCGCTACTGTATGTGGCTTCCATTTCAGTGCAGATTTGAAATGATGTCCGGACTTTCGCTAGTTGCACTTGCTAAGTCAGCTCACCTGCGGATTAGCATTTGAATAGCAATTTTGTTTAACGCACAGCGGTGTCTGCGCGGAGGCCCCGTAAGCCTCTGTGCACTGCGTACTAGCAACGCAATATATCAGCTTCTAATCATGCTAGAGACGTCATCAGTTGGCAGGGCGAATGCGAATTAAGCTAACCTCATTAGTTTCACATTCTCTTTTGTTTTAATCGCGCTGGCTTGCTTCGCCATTTTGGATCGAGTAGAGTATGAGGTGTTAAATATTAATCCATTACTGTTGAGGCGACAGACAGCTTAATTTCGCTCTTCTAAGCGGTGCTTTCGGCTGTCTCAATCGCAGTCGGGTTGCAACTAACACTTGCAAAACGGTCTAGAGTAGCAAGTCCAACGCTCCTTTCTCATGTTCCAGGCATATTAAAGCTAATCAGTTTGATTGAATTCGTACAGACCGTTGCAATCGGTGATGCGTTTATTCTTCCTTCACACTTACTTTCACTAAATTCGGAACGTAAACATAGCATGAGCCCTCTGGCTGTCGAGACTCGGTCCCTGAAAGTCTCATTCACGTGCTCATGAACAATACGGCGATACTTCATATCGGCTGCAGCCAATAATCAAGTCGCACATGCTTTATTTAATGAGCTTTCAGAATTTACTGAGGAAGGAAGCCCCAGCACGCTTGTTTAGAAAATAAAATTTGCTTCCTTCCAATTTCGTACTCCTATATAGAGTAAATTCATAATTGAGACTGAGGGCATGTTCACATGTTCAATTGGGGGACAAAAATTAAGTCTTTCCGACTTAACTTGTTTAAAGCTTCGTGCAGGTGTACTAACTTCTATCTGCTTAATTGAGTTTGGGTCGGTTACCCTTGAGACTTTTAAAAACTCAGTCTTGTTGCGTAACATGAAGTTTTCAGCAAGCCCAACGTAATCGGGTTGCTTCCAACACCTGTAACACGGTTTAAAGTGACGAAGCCAAAGCTTCTGTCGGAAGTTTCGGACAAGTCAAACCTCTAAGGCTTAAATTTGGCCTCAACCAAACATGCACTAAATATTTAAATTCACGAGCAAATACAGCAAACTCAAGCCAACATTCCACTACACTCGGGCCCGCAACCGCCAGTTACTCTGCCCGTACAACTTAACTTGAGGCATTTGAGAATGAAACTCAACTGTCTAGAACCTCTCATTTTAACGCACGGTCCTTCAGGTTCTCTATACCTTCCTTGTGTACCTTGAGGGTCTTCGGAATAAGTCCAGGTAACGTTCTTCACGTCACCCCACATGTGTGGAGTCACGTTGATGGGTGTCTACTGTGACGCCGCACTTAGCGACCATAGAGAGAGCGAGCAGCGAATTATCTCCACAGTGCATGTAATCTCTGACTGCTGGTCTATCTGGTATTCTTCTTAAATGTGTATCTAACAAATTTTTTACCTTTATAGTTTTGACATCAGTGGAGTTTCGGCCGAGGCATTTTGTTAAACAATCTTGCTCCCAGTACGGTGAAACTATGAGAATATTTTGTGGCCACAACTTTCCCGCCTTCTCTGCTTGGGATGCTCATATCGCAAATTCTTCTCCTTCATTCTCAGTGTCTGGCGACAATCCGCTCATTAACATTCACAGTGATACGTTGCAGAATTTTCCAAACATATATGATTGTAAATCGTTCGAACCTACGTAGTGTCGAATACTATTGGAGACAGCTAAGTCGTTTGTGGTAATCGTACTCCTGCATGCCTTGAATTCTGGCCATGAACGATCTTTGGATAGCTTCAAGTTGTTCTAACTTTTTTTTTTGTTATCGGCATCCAAAGTGGAGAACAGTCTTCTGTTCGCGGAAGAATAGATTGTTTCCATAATGTGAGCATTACATCTTCGAGTGACGAGAAAGTTCGTAAAACCCATCCACACTATCTTTTTCCCACAGCGATAACTCTAGCAATATGTTCTTTGAAGGTAGCATCGTCTTGCATTCTCACTCCGAGGTCTCTTAAAACTGTTTTTCTTTCAATTTCATGCCCATCTCTAGTGGTATATATATGTAGTGTCGATTCAAAGAGTGTTTGATTTTTCCATATCTTAGCAATTCGTATTTTGTTTATTAAAAGTTATATTATCTTTTACCGACCATTGACAGATACTTTCCAAATCTTGCCGCACAGACAGCACGTCTTCCATAGATTGCACAGCAGCTATTATTCATGTATCGTCAGCAAATAACGAAGGGACTGCATAGTTACATCCCTACTCCATGTCATTGATCGTGACAAGAAAGAGAACAGGCCCAAGCACGGTGCCTTGTGGTACTCCTCTGAGTAGTGAGAGCACTTATGTGTTTCAGTTTTGGGACAAAGCCGATGATGCATCAAGATGCATCAAAAACAGGTAAAATTGATACAACTGAAAAGACAAAATTTCTAATTACCATAACGATCTGCGTGTAAGTAAGTAACCGCGTCTCGTTTCGCATGTGTAACAAAACTACAAAGCTTTTCTACACTTTCTTTTTACGTAAATATGTTTTTCTGTCTGCTGCAATGACACACCAAACTGTGCCATGAAACACGTACGTGCATCCTGATGCTTCTCTGTGAAACACGTACGTGCATCCTGATGCTTCTCTGTGAAACACCTACGTGCATCCTGATGCTTCTCTGTGAAACATCTACGTGCATCGAATTTTTGCTCAGTGTACTGGCTGTCTTGATGACACTTTGTTGTTGACAATTACACTTTGACTTCTATTTGCAAGGAATGCTTCAAGCTACCGAAGACGTTTTCCACGGATACCCATACGGGAAAGTTTTAACATTAGGATTCCACGGTCGACCTTGTCAAAAGCCTTAGTAAAATCTAAATTGATTACGTCCACGTTCTTTCCTTGACATAATGTCTCTACGATAGAATCATAATTCTCTAGCAGTTGTGAAGTATAATGGAACGTTTATGTCGAAAACCATGTTTTAATGTGAGTAGGTCATTAGTCATTACTCTCTAGATGGTGCACCGGGTGCTTACGGAAGACCCTTTCAAACGTTTTCACTACATGGCTAGTTTATGAGATAGGTCTATAATTAGCTGGATCTGTCCCATTTCCTGCTTTGGGGATTGGGGTAATGATTGCGGCCACATGAGGTAGAGCGGGTAAGAAATGCTAAGCTTGCGCATTTTGAAGATTTTTGCTGATCCTTCATCTGATCCTAAAGCAACGATTCCGTTAATTTCATCAATGGCTAATTCAATGCTTAGCTTTGTGAATTCAAAATTCATTAGGTAGTTATAAGTTTCTCCTAATAATTAAAATCAGGATCACTGGTCTTTTTGCTAAAGACCTTCTGATATTGGCGGGTTAGTGTTTTACTCATCTCCTGTTCGTAATCAGTTATTGAACCATTTTCATCCAATAATGGATCTATTTTCGTTTTCAGAGACGAGTAATTTGATACAAAAGAGAAGAAGAATTTACGGTTTTCTTTTATCTCCTTGATTGCTTGTAGTTCTTTTTCCTGTTTCTCCTCATCCTGAGAATTTGCAAGTTTATGTTCAATTAATCTCGTCCAGTCCTCGCCAGCATTCAATTTGTCGCTGTTATTCTATAGTAACTCTTTTTTTAATTTTTAGGTCCTCAAGGGCGTCTCTTTGTATTTAAGCTAGTAAATGAGCATGCTTCTCTGCTGATTAATGCTTTCTCTATTTCCAGCTGGCACAGCGGCGACGACCACAACAGAAGCATCCGTCACCACAGGTGAGGGCGCGTGTTTGTCAGTAATAACTCGTGCGGACCCGGAGCACTGCCACTTCCTCTACGTGTTATCGATATTCATTGTAACTACAGTACAGGAAAGGGGAAGTACTTTCAAAATACCGGGGTTGGCAGGGCCACCCTCAGCTGACGGCTACGCGTCACTAGTACTTGCAGAACTGCCAGAGTTACGAGAGCAACGGCTAAGCCCAGCTGGCAGGGTCCCTAATACGATCGTTCTCCCAACTGTTTTTATAATAAAATAGACCCAAAAAAACTGCATTTTCGTGTTTATCTCAGTTTCTGAGACATTACTGTAGGCAGTGTTAGATGTGTTATTTCATTGTGTTTATTGTTTATTTCATTGTGATAGCTAGTTTATTGAATGGCTTTTCCCAAGAGTAAAGCAGTGGGACCATGAGCAGTCTGCGACGTAATCTCTCTCCTCCGCTCTACAATTAGGACTGAGTCACTAAGAGGCTGTCCTTGGGCGGTTGCTGTGGTACTTGTGACTCAAGTGATTGGTTAATTCTTTACTACGTCTCTGAAACGTCACATACTGCATGACGTCAGTAGCACGTGTGAGAGTTATCCCCCTTTCTTGTACTGTGGTTAAATAATCATTTTCCTTCTATTGTTGCTGAGGACTGTACGCTTTGTCTAGTCAGTAAACCAAATGTTAGCGGCCATCCTCTCATCCTTCGCCAGTAAATAAATCTTTGTTTGGCACTGTGCAGCGCCACAACCAATCACTGCACCAGTCCCCACTAATTTCTACAGATGTACGTAGGATGAATATGTACAGGCCAAGGATGATGAACGGGAACAGGTTAGCGCACTACCGAGCGGGCGGCGCTTGCGCGCGGCGGACGTACGAAGCGATGACGTCATAAAAACTCATATTACGTTTATCAGTAGCTATTTTGCAGTGTTTTCACATGATTTTATTTGGGCCCCCAGAGGGTCCTACATGTTCTACCATCATTACAGTTGCACAAAAGTATATATCAAGCATCTACAAACTATTTTAGCTCTCTGAAGAATAAAATTTTGAAAGAATGTTGGTTAAAAGGCTTGTAAAAGAGCAAATGAATTCAACGAAAAATGCCAGCATGTCTCAGAAGCACTTCTAGAGCCAAGTTTATCGTCTTTAAAATGTAATAAATCAAGTGATTTTTATCATGAGTAATATTGCATTCTAAAGATGGATTTATATGAGTGAAAACCGCTGTTTTCGATTCATTTTTTTCGTTTTCTACCAGTGATCTGCTGTCCTCTATAATTTCAAACAGCTGCAACAAAAACTGGCTCAGATGCCGAGCGATTGAACGCCGAGATAGAAGAATTTTTTAACAAGAGCAGTAAGAGAAATATTAAAGGACATAAAAAATTACTTTCCTTGCTGCGAAGTAATAATAAAGCAAAAGTCTATGTATAATTTGCAGAAACCATACAATTGCTCGGTAAAATAAAAAAATTAGCTGCTTCACGTTGCGCGCGTTACAGCAGTATCGTATAATTGTAAGCTGGTGTCCGACTCGCGTTAACTAACTTGAAAAAACATTACGTAACCCATAGACGACACCATACATTGACGGGACACTGAAATCGGGCCTCTCGCAATTGGGTCTGGCGGCCGATTTACGTAAGTGTTAATAAAATGAGTTCTAATAAATACAGAGACCTCAAACAAAGATTAATTTCTTCGTCGTAACGTAAGGCATGTGTTACAGAGCAGGGAATCTAAATTGACAATCATATAGCTTCAGTACGCGATACATATCATCCTTTCGGACACCAAGAATAATTGAAAATTCATCATAATTTCTAAGATTATTAAAAATTTTATATAAAAAATTGGCACATTGATACTACATGTAATGTACTTTTATATCACATACAACTGAGTTTTTTTTTCTAATGGCGAATTTGAAGCAATAACCTCAGAAATAGATTTATATAGAGTTCGGTAGAACTCATCCCTATAGCCGCAAGGAAAGAAAGGTTAAAAAATCCCAGTAATACTGAAAAACCTGATTAAAACCACAGTAATACTACAGAATAAAATCATATTTGTAGCCATGTACTAAAAATGCATAATTAACCATAAGATAAAGAAACCAGAACAGCCGTTAAAAAACATTAAAATGACATTTTGGTCCTGTTACAACCCTTCATCACAGGAACCATCTACAGTTGCACCATGTCATTTCACATTACTGCCTAGAAACACTACGCCACTTTGTGGTTGCCTACGTTACATCGCTTCATGGTTGTCTATGTTACATCTCTTAATGGTTGCCTAAGTTGAATCACTTTCATAGTTCCGTAAGTTGAATCATTCTATGGCTGTCTAAGTTGAATGGTATCATGGTTGTTCCATACACTATATCATGTTATGGTTGTCTACGTTGTATCACTTCATGCTGTATATGTTTACTGGTACATCTCATAGTGGTTGCCTACATTACATGGTTTAATGGATTACTATGGTTAGTCACTTCATGGTTGCTAACATTACATAATTTAGTGGATGACTATTTTACATCTCTTCATGGTTGCCTACACAGCTACGTGATTTTATAGATGACTATGTTACATCACTTCACAGTTGCCCCCATTACATAGCTATGACATATGATTTAATAAATTAAAATGTTACATTACATAACATCACTTCACAACTGCCAATGGTGGATCACTTTACGACGGCCAATTCTATATCAATGCACAGTTGAAAATGCTAGATCACTCTAGGCCTGCCAATGCTACATTATTTCAATCTTGAAGATGCTAGATCTTTCTCTGCAACCAATGCTGTATCACTTCACGATTACCAATGCTGTATCACTTCACGGCTACCATTGTTGCATTACTTCACGGCTACCATTGCTGTATCACTTCACGGCTACCAATACTGTATCACTTCACGGCTAGCAATGCTGTATCACTTCACGGCAACCAATGCTGTATCACTTCACGGCTACCAATGCTGTATCACTTCACGGCTAGCAATGCTGTATCACTTCACGGCAACCAATACTGTATCACTTCACGGCTACCAATGCTGT
>LQNS02277097.1:6621174-6635505 GCA_001587735.2 Parhyale hawaiensis | reverse complement strand
CTTTTAGGCGACATTCATACGACTTATTTCGCAGCTGAGGTATCAATTTCGTTGCTCTGCGTTGGAGTCTTTCCATTTTATCGATATCTTTACACAGATGTGGCGACCAGAATTGAATTGACGATTTTATCGGACCTTTCCGAGTACTACATACAAATTCAGTTTCTAAATGACCATTTGTCCCCATAGCTCTATGACCTACCAATGTCTCGTCACTGCCATATGATATACATGCACGACAATGCTACATCCCATTCAGCGAAGGTTACCAGTTCATTTCATAGGACTCTGGGCACCAGAGGAAAGCGACTCATGACTTAGCTACCATGTTCTTCTGACTTCAACCTCGCTGAACAGCTCTAGTCACTTTTCGAAAAGAGGTTTATGAAAGAGGAGTCCAATTTAAATCGAAAGACAACGTCCCGAAAGCGTAGCTAATGGCTTAGGTAACCTACACGGGCCCCTGGGGTTACCTGGCCCCATAACATAGGATGGGCGAACCTAAACTAACCTAACCCTATGGCCCATCCTATGCACTTGAGGGGTTATATTACTTTAGAAATTAACAAAATCTTCGCCTGCAATAATGCGATTTACGCAGCATAATAGGATAGTGCAATTGCAGCAGCCCAAGCTAATCCCTCAATTAACTAATCACCTCAGCTAGTCGAGCAGCTGATCCCCTCAGCTTGTCCAGCAACTGACCACCTTGGCTAGTCGAGCAACTAACCATCGAACCGCTGCAGAAGACCGCTCCAAAGGTCATAGCTGTAGGCTGCAGTAGCTTGCCGCAGCAGCTCCAGCTCTGCTTGCGAGTGCACCGACACCAGGACGCCTCCCACTTGTGCGCACCTGCAAATCGGTCAATATATATATTACACTAAAACTTAGTGAACATTATATACTTGTTTACTTGCTTGTTTGCTCACAATCTATGTTTTACACACAGGGAAAAATAAACGAGCACACAAACTGCCGAAACCTGCTGGCAAAACAATATCTTTCGGCGTCAGGACGGGGCGGACACCCAAGGAGCGTCGTAACTTAGATGCCGATTGGTATATTCGTCAAGTGCACTATTGAATTGAAATTCTGAGTTCTTTTTTGTCGCGAGGCCAGTATTAGTAGCGAAAACGATTAAAGAATAGCACCATTCTATTGTTTTTATAGCTAAAAGGAATTTGAATATTCGCTATAAGAGAGAAAGGAAGTGGAGCATTGAATAGTTATGACAATATAATTAAGGGGGTATCAATAGGGGGGGGGGGAGGGGCGCCTGACCTTGGCTGCATAAACGTGTACGTTAAATCTAAAGGTGATGCGGGAAATACAACTGGACTACGTCATATATATTGACTCTTTCTTTCAGAGACTGTTCTGAATATTCCTTTGAGAAGAAAAGAAGATGGTGGCGGTAACACATATAGTCACGGGCCGTCTAGAATACATTAGCACCGGACGCCCTAGCACTGTGACGGTGTTTCTAAATGGATACATAGTACATTAACAAAACGTGTCAACTATAAAATGTTTAACATTTCGGGAAGTTAAATTCCCATCCTCAGAAACTTAAAATTTATAACGGACAAGTGAGGAATAAAAAGAATATTTTACTTTGCATAACCTAAGTTTGGGCAAGTGCTAGCATGAGGGAACCTAAAAAGCAGATGACCACAGTGCGCAAAAATGGTCCTTATATAAGCGTCGGACCGTATGGGAAGCGGAGGGAAGCGGGCAAGCACAGTTGGAGGCAAAAGGGTCAGTCATGGATCGTGACGAGCGGTACAGCTGAAGTCATTATGTTGAGGCTAGGTTTTGTTTTATGGATATATAACGATTCTAGAGTTGTGAGTTCTATTGGATTAGAATAAGCTATGATAGAGAAGTTTTTCTTGCTAATTGGATGGTTATTTTGCTCAGCACAAAGACGGGGAGCTGAATGTGCTGGTCTGGCTAGTGGTAAACCTGTTCTTCTTGATATACCTTAATGTTGGTCAACGCGGGCTTTGAAATGTTGTCCAGTGCTGCCGTAATACAGAGCTGAGCAGCTCGTGTAAGAAAAGACGTAAACAACACTGGACCGAAGGTTTGTAGGACGTTTATCTTTGAATTTAAAATAGGATCCTATTGTAAATGAAATGTATGTTTTGTATGAGAACCTAAAGTTCATGTGCGGATAGGCCTTTGAGAGGAAAGCTTTCAGGGGATTGACTTTATCGATAGTGGTTTTGCTGTAGAATGGGAGGGAATGGAAAAAGTGTAATTCAAGAACGGTAGGTTTAGCTATGCCGGGATCGAATAGTTTGTCAAGGAATAGTTTGCTGTAGTGATCTAAAAGGTTGTGTGGGTAGCCGTTATTCTTGAAAAAGGTTCAGAGAAAATCTATTTCATTGGAGAATGCTAGATACGAGAAGGATAAATGATATGCCCTATATAGTAGAGTTTTTATAGCATTTATTTTAAATTTCTCGTAGCAATGACTAAAGAAGTTTTTTCCAAGGCCTGAGAATGTCGGCTTCCTATAGACTTTAGTGGTTAGGTTTTACTCCTGCTTTTTGACTAGGGTATCTAAAAATGCAATAGAATTTCTTGATTCTTTTTCGGCGGTGAACTTTATGTTAGGATGATTACTATTTAAATATTGTAGAAATAAATCAGAATCACATGGGTCTTTGAAAATAAGGAAAGTGTCATCTATGTAGCGTTTATAATGGATGGGTTTGAAATTATTCGGGCAGTCGTTGAGAGATATTGATTCGTGGGGGCATAAAAATATATTGGCTAGGATGGGGCCGAGCGGGGAGCCAATGGGGACCCGTCGATTTGTTTGTATACCCTGTTATTAAAAATAAAAAAGAACCTTTGATGGCCGATTGAGGAAATTTTTGAATGTAGGTTGGTCCATGTTGTGGAACAAGTCAGAGTTATCAAAACTTCTACTGCATATAATATCCATGGTTTTGTCAATGGGTATATTGTAAATAAGGAAGTAATGTCAAAGCTGGATAGGTATGCATTGGGCGGCAGTTGAGAGTTTATAATTCCATCTTTAAATTCATAAGAGTTACGCTATGTATATTGATTACTTGACAGGGGTTCAAGCAATGAAACGAGGAATTTTACAATTGGGTAGAATGGGGTATTGTATGCAGCTAAAATTGGTCGCTAAGGGATATTGGTTTTATGTATTTTAGGGACACCATATATAATTGCAGGTACGTGACGTGCCAGAGTTATAGAGAGAGCAGTTAGTCGATTTAGTAATAATGTCATGATCTAGCAACTTCTTCAAGAACCTATGGAGTTTATCAATGAATTTGCGAATCAGTTTAAAACGATCGGTATGTTTTTCATAGAGGATAAACTTTGTTGTGTCATTTAAAATAGTATTCATTTTTTGGTCGTATTCGTTCCTATTTACGATAACAACTCCCCTACCCTTGTTAGGTTTACAAACTACAACAGAATTATCTTTACCAAAATTTGATAGAAGAGACAAATCCGATCTTGAAAATATAGGGGAGAAGGGTTTCAGCTTACTGTGTGAAGTATAAATATTGTTGCAAGCTTCTTTGATTTTTCCTTTACATCTGCAAACGAAAATTTAGGGCTAAGAGGTTGGGATTTCAAACTGGTGACTAGATTCTCAAAGCTTATGAAATGTCTATAATAAACAGGTTTGAATATAGGCAGGCAAAATTCTAAACCGAATGACAACAGAAATTTGAGGCTTGGCGAAAGGTTTGCATTGGAATAGTAACGACGTTATCGGGGTTGCAAGAGGTAAGATTAGAAGATGCGCCTAATGTATGCAATTTTCTGCTGTGGACGGTTTTCACTGTGGCTATAAATTTCTTATTATTACGCTGCACGAAATGTATTATGCTCAGACGGTCAAGAAATGAGAAACTATTTTTGAATTGCGACAGATGGTAGTCAGTTGAATTTGCATGCTTGGTTATGTCACTCTGCTGGGTTTGAATTTCGAGGTCCAGAAGCTTTGACTGCCATGATTTATACAGTTGGCTATTCTGAAGTGACTGTCTGTAAAAGCGCTCGGCCCCACTCGAGCCAATATATTTTTAAGCCACCACGAATCAATATGGCTCAACGACTACCCGAATAGTTTCGAACCCATCCATTATAAACGTTACATAGATGACACTTTCCTCATTTTCAAAGACCCAGCTGATTCTGATTTATTTCTACAATATTTAAGTAGTAAGCATCCTAACATAAAGTTCACCGCCGAAAAGGAATCAAACAATTCTATTGCATTTGTAGATACCCTAGTCAAAAAGCAGGACTCAAACCTAACCACTAAAGTCTATAGGAACCGACATTCTCAGGTCTTGGAACTAACTTCTTTAGTCATTGCTACGATAAATTTAAAATAAATGTTATAAAAACTCTACTTAATAGGGCATATCATTTATCCTCCTCGTATCTAGCATTCTCCAATGAAATAGATTTTCTCCGAACCTTTTTCAAGATCAACGGCTACCCACACCACCATTTAGATCACTACGCAAACAATTCCTTGACAAACTATTCGATCCCGGCATAGCTAAGCCTACCGTTCGTAAATTAAACTTTTTCCATTCCCTCCTATACAACAGCAAAACCACTATCGATAAAGTCAATCCCCCTGAAAGTCAATCCGCACATGAACTTTAGGTTCTCTTACAAAAATACATTGACAATAGGATCCTATTTTAAATTCAAAGATAAACTTCGGACAAACCTTCCGTCCAGTGTTGTTTACGTCTTTTCTTACACGAGCTGCTCAGCTCTGTATTACGGCAGCACTGGACAGCAATTCAAAACCCACATTGACCAACATTTAGGTATATCAAGCAGAACAGGTTTACCACTAGCCAGACCAGCACATTCAGCTCCCTGTCTCCATGCTGAGCAAAATAACCATCCAATTAGCAGCAAAGACTTCTCTATCATAGCTTATTCTAATCCAATAGAACTCACAACTCTCGAATCGCTATATATCCATAAAACAAAACCTAGCCTCAACATAATGACTTCAGCTGTACCGCTCGTCACGATCCATGACTGACACTGCTGCCTCCAAATGTGCTTGCCTGCTTCCCTCCGCTTCCCATACGGTCCGACGCTTATATAAGGACCCTCTTTGCTCACTGTGGTCGTTTGCTTTTTAGGTTCCCTCATGCTAACACTTGCCCAAACTTAGGTTATGCAAAATAAAATATTCTTATTATTCATCCTTTGTCGGTTATAAATTCTAAGTTTCTGAGGATGGGAATTTAACTTCCCGAAACGTTAAGCAATTTATATGTCGACACTCTTTGTTAATTTGATTTGTGATTATCCTTTGGATACATAGTATGTGGAGAGTATTAGTATGATGGTGATGATAATGATGATTGTCATCATCGTTACTACGACTCGCTGTAGTGGAGCAAAAGCGAAGCTGTACAGGAGGCAGTGTGGGACTGCACTTGTGAGTCCATGTTGCGCGAGAACCGCACGGTTGAATGTTTCACTGTCTGCCAGACTTGAAACTAGGGTGATTCTATGCTGAAGGCTGTGAGTTCCCGTGGGCACTTCAACTATATTTCTACGTTAGCCTGTCAACCCACAGATCCAAAGTGGGAAAAGGAAACGGTAAATGTAGCACACCAAGAAAATCACGCAATCCATGAATCAGAGTGTTTCCAGTTTCCACACGGAATCAATTTGCAGGAGTACATAGAGTAAGTCTTGAAGGAAAAAGCAGATCAGAACGAACGAAACAAAGATATGTATTCCAAGACTCTAACTAACAGAGCTAAGTAACCAAGGGGGTCATTTAAGATTAGTTCACATTGAGCGCTATGGAGCGCGTAGTCACGCGCAAGTGAAGTCCCTCTTTGGGAATTTTCCCCACATTTTAGCACTGCGTGAGGAATTTCAAATGGCTGTTAAATACAGCTGACATATCTTCCATTATTACCTCCGCCAAGGAGGTTATGTTTTCGTCGTGTTTGTCTGTCTGTGTGTTTGTCTGTCTGTCTGCCTGTCACCAAGATAACTAAAAAATTTATGAACCGATTTGGACGAAATTTACAGAGATTGTTATGTATGTTAGGAGAAACAGAAGAATAACTTTTGGTGAAGATATGTCCATCCATTTGTTTGTTTGTTTGTCTGCCTCATATTTCTTAATGCCATAACTCAAAAAGTTATGGATGGATTTTTTGTAATTAACATGAGTTTTTAGGTACATAACAAAGAGTAAATGATAAATTTTGGTAATGATCCGTTGGTTCGTTCGTTTGTCACTGTTTTTAATTTTATGCTTGTTAGCACAATAACTCAAAAAATAATGAATGGATCTCTATGAAATTTATAGGGGTTGTTAGTAATGTTGAAAGACATAAATGATTAAATTTTGGTGCAGATCGGTCCGTTCGTTTGTATGTTTGANGTCACTGTTTTTAATTTTATGCTTGTTAGCACAATAACTCAAAAAATAATGAATGGATCTCTATGAAATTTATAGGGGTTGTTAGTAATGTTGAAAGACATAAATGATTAAATTTTGGTGCAGATCGGTCCGTTCGTTTGTATGTTTGACTCATGCTTTTCATAACGTTTGTTAGCAGTACAACTCAAAAAGTTATGAACGGATCTTCAAAAAAATTGCACAAGCTGTTATTATCATCAAAAGACACAAATTATTAGATTTTGGAGTTTATGCAAAGAAAATTATGGTTTCAGAGCCAATTTGAATTTTTTTGCTACCGTTGCCTCGCTTGGCGGAGGTATGCGTTCTCAAAGTGCTCTAGTTGTACATTTGGCTATAAAACCAGCAGTCTTGGAATTTCCACGGTCGATTTCGCTGTAGATTTGGCACATGCTCTAGCACATACCAGTACATAGTTCAGCGGCAGCACATCCTGTAAATAACATTCTCCCCATTAGGAAAACGCTAACATTATCTATACTGTTGAAGAAATATCGCATAAGCATAATATGTTACATTAAGAAAGAGAAGTAAAAGTTTTATGAAAGAAAGTACTTAGGGTGAAAGCTGTACTTGAGACATTAGGCAAAGGAGGCAACCCCACAGTAAACTTAGGTTGTTATGGTGCGAGCTCTGTTGTCGCCTAATTCCGGGGCCCCACAGAAATTAGCAAGCGACGCAATGCAATTTTTACGGGAGTCGTGTTGCAGCAATGCACGGGTGTCGCGAGGCATCGCAGTTGCGGCGGTGGGGGCAGCAGACTGCTGTACCCTCCGTTACGTTTTGTCGTGCAACAAATTTATCGCGTTGCACGTCGCTTGTCTCGCCGGTGGGGCGGCGGTCTTACTGTCGTCCCTGGCACGTGTCCCCGGTGAAGATTCCGCATGTGGCCACAGTGTCCCTGGCTTACAAGAAAGTACGTACCCTGAATTGGTGGGTCCCCATTGAAGCTGCCCGTTGTTACTTACAATATGGTCCCAGATATCTTAAATATGTCCCAGGAGTTTCACGTCCCGGGTGGCGCTACCGTCGTTCACGACACCTTGTGTGCGTGTTTGTGTACGCAGATCGTGTGCGTGTGTCGTCCCGGGTGTTCTACGTCCCGGGTGTTCTACGTCCCCGGTGTTCTACGTCCACGGCGCTTACGTTCATGTTACTCTATGCATATGATATTTTGAATCTACACCCCATCCCCAGCTTTCTACGTCCCTGACTGAGCTTATAAACGGTTTTACTTCGTGCTACGGCTTTGCCTTCGTCTCCAAGCAGCTGCATCTTTGTGTCGTTACTATCAGCGGAAGAATCCTAATTTTATTTATATGATTCTATATTGCTGGGTGTGCTAAAGACAAAGTTGGAAAATCGACGTTAGGAGTTCATAATAAAAAAAAATAAATAAAAAAATGGAAGCGCGTCATTAGTGTCTCGCAGTCCCATCAAGATGTAAAGAAATGGTGCAGTGTTTAGGACTGTCGTATGAATACAGTGATAAAAAATATTGCAAGAACCAGTAAGCTGGCTTATACAGGATAGGGTGGTAATTGTGGGCGTTGGGAGCGCAGAAAAGAGATTGGAAAGAGTGAAATATTAATTCACCTTACACTTACAGTTGATAAGAAGTAGTAAGAATTTCTGCCCGTGTTTTTGCTCTAAGCTGCATCATTTTCTGTCCAAGGTGCATTGCTCCCTACAGTTGCATTACGCCTTGAGTTATGCCTTGAGAGCATTCGTGGTTTTTTTGACCCCTCAGATACACAGGGCCTGCTTGCCACATCTAGTAGATCGGAAACGGTCAGAAACTGCAGCTTTTGTCCGAAGATTCAGAAAATTAAAGAACAAGGATGCACACATTTGCATCACGCTTGGGCGGTGTTTTCTGTCAGAGACTCTACAATCCAACGGTAATGCATTGTATGAGTGTATTCGTATCGCTGTATCATGTATTTTCGCTGGAGTGTTATTGTTTTCGCTGCCTGTGGCCAAACATTAACAGCCTTTTTTGCGTTATTAACCTAGAAGATCACATGTTCGTGTCTTTTTATAATATTCAGTCACCAGAGGTGGGCGTAGCGCCGCTACATATTTGCTGTAGCGCTAGCATATGTAGCGCCGCTACTTTTTAGCGCTACTTTATGCCGTTATTCTACTTTTATACGTACAAACAAAATTACGAATATGCTAAAGTATCAATTTATATTAATATATCTTGATCAGGTGGAAATAGGGCGAATATTTACCCTTTCGTCCAGTAGGGTTGATGCATATGAGGTGTGTTTTTTTATGTATTGACGCGTCCTGAATCCAGGAATTGCATCCGTTTTTTGAGGAGATGCTTACTTTTCGAGATGTGTGACTTAAAGTTCTAGT
The DNA here is from genome assembly GCA_001587735.2 of Parhyale hawaiensis. Lineage (NCBI taxonomy): Eukaryota > Metazoa > Arthropoda > Malacostraca > Amphipoda > Hyalidae > Parhyale > Parhyale hawaiensis. The sequence continues at coordinate 6,626,657 of LQNS02277097.1, read as the reverse complement.
TTTCCCATATCTATTTACTGAAGTGAAGAATTTGGTAGAGAATTTTCAACGCTTTGATGCCATATATGGGTGGCAGGACATATTTAGAGACGTTTTACACGAATGCCATTTTTCTCGCATATGCTTGGTTTTCGAAATGTTTAACTTTGAAGTTCCCATTATTTTCCTAAGGGAGAAAATACCCGGCGGTTGCAGTGTAGATTAGGAAGCCTTTTCAATAGTTTTTTTTAGGTCAGGTTAACACAGTTTAGGTTATTGTGGAGCAGCCGGGTATTTTCTCCCATAGGAAAGCAGCTGTAGCTTCCTCAAATATCTCCTTTGCTCACCTTTGTATATACATACTATCATCTAGATTAAAATTTGTGCCTAACCGCAGTGTTACGCGTTATTGTGTTATCTTCAATCAGTGGTGCTTACGCAGTTCACGTCTGATTGTTTACATCTGTTAATTAAAACGTCATGTCTATTCCGTTAAAAGTTTTGTCAACGATGAAATACGTACCTTTCATCATCATTGCAGGTTTAAACTTCCTACGGATAAACATATGTATGCTAGGCAGGTGGTGGAATAGTTCGCCATAATGGCACATGCAATTATTTTGCAATCAGTGAATCCCGTAAAATTCATTTTCTCATTATATATTGATTAGAATTATTTCCCTTCGACATAAATATTTATATTATCATGATCGTAACGTCATGCATTATTATCAGCATTTTTAGTTATGAACCACCAGTAACAAATTTGTATACAAAAGACCATGACTCACGGGTACAGCCGATAAAAAAAAGTAGATAAATAAAATACAGAAAAAACAGAGAAATGTACCAGAAGGGGAATGAAAATCGCGAGGAGCACAGTACATACCGGTACGGAGAGTAGGATGTACGATAGTCAGAGACCGAAGTAACGACTGGAGACACCTCACCCGATAGTAGCCTTGTCCCAGTCCCTCATGGGTTCGCCGAAGATTGTGTAGCAGTGGCTGCCTCCGAAGTCCAGCCATGCAGGGGACGGGCAGGTCCCGCTAGCGGGGGGCTCCGGGGTCGGGGGCACATCTGAAAACGGTTTCTCAAGATTATATGGAATTGGGATTTTCACAGGCACGCCCAATACATCAATAATACGAGCACTATCGTCACATACACATCGGTTTCCGCTTAATTTTAATTTGTTCATAAGAATACTGAGGACAACAAATATTCTCATTTCTCAAGTACTCATGGCAATGGATCGGAGCGCACGATACCTCTAATGCTATAGGGACCAACGTGCTTTATTAATGACATTTCAAACGTTATTATTCCATTGAGAAAATATTATATGGTCTTCAATGGTAAAAGCACGTCTCGTGCTTTTTATCTTTCAATGTCTCAATGGGAGACCGCACGCAACATAGCAATGTTTGGGGACCTCCAATTGGATCCCATCGCATCGCCCGGACGATGGGTGCCACACGTCACAGATCGACGGGTAAAGCGTAGCTATGTTGATAATATTTTTTTACATTTTACAAGACATTAGCTAATATATATTGTTCATCATTAAAATTTAACGTTTCGGGATGCAAATCCCATCTTCAGAAAATCTACAAACTAACAACCTATCACCTATTGTACATCATTTCTTCACAAATTATTATTTCCTAATGTAGGCAAGAAACGCTGGGTTAGACAACTAGAGCACTCCGAGAGCGCATACCTCCGCAAAGCAAGACAACGGTAACCAAAATTCAAATTGGTTGTTAAACAGTGATTTCCTTTGTATCAACACCAAAATCTAATCATTTGTGCCGGTTGACATCAATAACAGCTTCTGTAATTTTCTTGAAGATCCGTTAGTAACTTTTCGAGTTATGCTGCTGACTAACAACTAGACAAACATTAGTCAAAGACACAAACAGATCAACCGTTCATCACTAAAATTTAATCATTTGCGTCTTTCAAGTTAAAACATTACAAACAATTCCTATAAAATTCATAAAGATCCGTTCATAGCTTCTAGAGTTATTTTACTAATGAGCATAAAATCAAACACAGAGACAAACAAATGACTTGACAAATTGTCACAAAAGTTTGGTCACTCACTCTTCGTAATATAGCAAACAACTTGGGCACATTTCATAAAAACTCCGTAGAAAAATTTTTTGAGTTAAAGCATCAAGAGAAAAAGGCAAAAAACAAACAAACAAACGGATGGACGGATTATTACCAAAAATTAATCATCTGTTCCTCCTAACATACCTGACAATCGTAAATTTCATCAAGATCTGTCCATTACTTTTTGAGTTATCCTAGTGACAGTTAAACGTAAACACAACCTACTTGGCAGATGTAAAAACACTGTATATGTATGAGGAAGTTATTTGCTCAGCATATTCTCACTAAAGTACCAGGAAGGTAGTCAATGCTCTCACTCGATTTTAGGGCACTTTCAAGTTGACGCAAGGAGCGGACTTGTTACATCACAACGGTTCACTAGATGGCCAAATAACATGGTTTAATAGAAAGTGATATCAGATGATCGGGGCCTAACAAAACATGCAGCGTATTACTTTTTAACTACTTAGCTAAGCAGTATTATATATAGACGCTTTACATACGCATCATCAATAAAATAACAGCCAACAATTAAGACCTCGGTAGGTAGTTAACCATATTTAAACACCTTATTCATTGTTTTTTAAGAGTCTGACAAATTTCTAATACGTCACTGCTAATGTCGATTTCAGCGAGCAGTTGAATGAAACCATTTTACTAAAATATACATGCCATAATTCAATAACCATACAATGAAATATGTAGTCTCTGACACGAAAGTATAAGTAACACTTAACACTCTTAACTCCCTCTTCGGAAAATTTGGATTTTAAATCACGTGGCGTTGACTGCATTGCCGGAGAAAGAAAGAAGAGCGGACATAGTGACCGGTTAACGAAATATTGTCGGTAGTGTCGGCAAAAGTCACACGTAGGCATCTCCTGCTTCCTCTTCCCACCCTTTATAGATGGACTTAATCCAGGTGTTGTCAAACAAGCGTGAAGGGTAAAACAAGCGTGCCAAAATACTAATGATTAGATTTTGTTGTTGATAAAAAGGAAACCATAGTTTCAGAACCACCATTCTATATCCCTCTCAGAGCATCGAGCGACATCCGTACAATCCCAGGAGAAAAAAAAAGTGTTTCAAAAAATACATCAAACTAGTCAGTAGAGTTGTTCCGGAATCCCAGAGACGCCAGGCTGTCGTGAGAACCGCGTGACAATCACTGAACACACCGAACAGATCACGCCCGTGGGGTGCGAACACGCTGTTAGAGCCCTATGCTGTCGCCAATAGAGCTACGTTTTCATTTTAGAAGAGGGCAGTAAGAAATTTACGAGGTACAGAAGAAGATGGTCCTGGAATAAAAACGGCATGTGCAGCAGAGAAATCTATTCGTGTAGCAAGTTGCCTGAAGTAATGGTAATTAAAGATATCGTTGGCTGGAAACGTCTCTCGTGCTCACTGAAACTAAGTATTCTGGGACTTTACTGTACACGGTAACCATCAGTAAATCAATGAACTACTAAAAAATATTAAACATGATCGCACGATCCTTTTACCAGCATGGATAAGCCAAGGTGTTTTTTTTTTTTTCTTTTTAATTTCGGGCCTCTAGAAAGACAAAAATTTGCCCGGAAACTGAAGCAGCTAAGAAAGCTGACTGATCGCAATACTCTGCAACATGTTGAGCTTCTGCTCGTGAAAGAAGCTGGCAATGCTCAGCGCAGCACTTCTTGCGGTACATACCAGCAGCATTCGCGCAGGATCTCCTCGCGATACTCGGGGCATGTGCTCAGCATCGGAGACTTAAGTTGCAAAATGAAATAACTTGCGATTGCAAATTTCCTCATCGTTTGCTTTCACACGCAGGCATTCGCTACTGGCAGCGTCTCACTTCAAGAGACACTGTTTCTGTCTCTCACTGGATTATAGCGGCCTTTTCAGCTGCTTGCGTGGTTTGCATTTCTCATATTTGAACTAGAGCCCTCTGAGAGCGCATACCTCCGCCAAGCAAGGCAATTTTAATGAAAAATTCGAAATAGTTTTGAAACAAGTAGTAGCTATTATTCTCCTAGATTAAGCCTCCCCACCCACCGAGTACGCTGTGATCCAAAGAGAGGAAGAAAGAAGTCACATATAGAATGGTTCTGAAACTATGGTTTCCTTTGTATCAACACCAAAATCTAATCATTTGTGCCTTTTGAAGATAATAACAGCTTCTGTAATGTCATTGAAAATCTACTCATAACTTTTCGAGTCATGCTGCTAAGAAACATTCTGATAAACATTAGTGTAATACAAACAGACCAAGCGATCATCACCAAAATTTAATCATTTATTTATGTGATAATTACTAACAATTTCTGTATTTCATGAGCGTTTGTCCATAATTCTTTGAGTTATTTTGCTAAGAATCAGAAAACCAAACACCAAGACAAACGAATGGACAAATCGTCATGAGAATTTCTTTATTTATTCATTGTAATATATTTATACAACTCCTACAAATTTCATAAATATCCGTCCATAATTTCTGAGTTATGGCATTAAGAAAATTAGTCGAACAAACAAACAAACAAATGGAAGAACGGATCTCCGGAAAAGGTTATTCATCTGTTCCTCCAAGCGTACCTAACATTTCCTGTACATGTCATTGAAATCAGTTCATAATTTTCTGAGTTATCTTGGTGACAGGCAAATAAACAGACCAACTCGAGGAAATCATAAGCTGATTGGCAGAGGTAATAAGAGATATCTTGGACAGTAAGAAGACTGTGCTAACAGGGAAGAAAAGAAAATTCCTGAAAGCAACTATCAGTATGTAAAGAGTTATTCTACGACAATAATAGAAGCGACAACAAATGATGATGATAGTAATGATTTGGGGAATGACGCTCCATAAAACAGCCTGCTGAAATTTTCTATAGCTGTTGATATTACCGAGACACTTAACAACGCTGGCTATGAGTGATTGTTGAATACAGTCTCATTCGATTGGGTGGTCAGAGTATAGAAGCCAAACCCACCCGATTTGACTTCTCCGAAACTGAAGACAGGAACTTTGGCTTCGCCTGTATGAGTTTCACTGCAGGTGTTACAAGCATTCTGATTACGTTGATCCCACTCAAAGCTACATTCTCATGAGTTCGAGTGTGTTTTGGAAGTCTCGTAGTCAGGCTTCAGGAGTCCATTAAGGGCGAACGTCTCAAACTTAAATCAGCGGATCGAAGCCACGACACTTGTGTTTCGGACTAGTCAAGCCTCGAAGATTTAGTTTCGCTGCCCAATTGTAGAACTTACCCTTAGTATTGCTTTGCCTTTTGGATGCTCCAATGCTCCACTGTTTATTTGTTCGAAAATGTGAACAGCATCAGTTTCGAAGTTCCCTCAGGCTCAATATAACCGCTAATAATTGGCAAACTGTTAGAAGCAACATG
>LQNS02277097.1:6592529-6620731 GCA_001587735.2 Parhyale hawaiensis | reverse complement strand
GATCGATCGCGCAAATTCACCAAACGCGCGCAACAAAGATATCAGAGCTGGCGCGATGGCCATCGCCGATTATACGTTGGCGATGATGGGTAGACCATCGCCATGGGAAAAACTACGATGTTTCGATGGAACATCGCAAAGTCCATCGGCGATAGCGATGGTCCGATGAAAATCGTATAAAACAATCGGCGTTGGCCATTTTCTCCATCGGCGACGGTGTTATGAGGAAGAAATGGCCCGATGAAATGGATGAAGATGCCATCGGCGATGGCATACGATGAGCATCGTCATCGGTTGTACTTTCGATGCCGATGAAATAGAGCTAAAACTGCAGAAAATACACACCTGCGAGTTCGAAACATTCATTCTTTAGTAACATTAACACAGTTTATTTTAATACATTTCCCAGACCAAACAATGTCAATTAATAACCTGGGCCTTACATTTCTCACCTTTTATCAGCTAGGAATTGCGTTAGTGGTTTGAAAATCGCACTCAGGTCGAGGTTATATGAGATGCTGCTTTTATTCGGTGTTTGTGATCTGAGATGCTTGTATTCTTAAAATGTGTTAATGCGATGGTCCATCGCCGATTGTGACGCCCAACGATGGCCATCGCCGACGGCTATTTCATCGCAGGTTATCGCCGATGAAAATTGGCGATTTTTGGTTCCGATGCCGATGAAGCGATGGTACTACCATCTCACCATCGTAACATAATCGGAGATGCCGACCTCTGGAAGATATAGTATACCAAAGCTCACCCGCTTAATGCTACAAATAAAAATCGCACCGACATTCAGCACGGACACAATCACTTATGTATGAAAAATAGCAACGCGAGTGCAGCTCACCGTCGGTTAGCTTGCAGACGAAAGGCGCCGTTTCGGCGCACGGCCGCCCATACCAGAGGCCGTCCGCAGACGTCGACATCTGCACGCACTTGCCAACGGCGGACGTGATGTCACCAGGCTCCCCTGCCGCCCAGTTGTTGTACAGGACCGGGAAATTGTCCGACCAGACATACCGACCAGGGTGCTGCCGTAACAAATGTGTACTGAAGTATGTACATGAATGTTTTGTAAAGCTTGTTTCATAAGGAAGCAGGAGGATATTCCCGTACAGGATCAAAGCTCACGAAAAGGGCAAGTCAGGAAAGAAGAAGGAGGTCAGAGGGAAGTAACACCTGTGTGTATGCCATGAAGAAGCGATTTCAGGAGAATTCTATAAGTTGCGTAGCTTTAGCTAGGCTTTCGGGGCGACTATTCTTCTTATCCTCGTGCGTGGATTCGATGTTTCTTTTGTTATTCTATATACTATATGTCCCTTCTTTTTTCTTTCTTTAGATCGCAGTGTTCGCTGCGCGTAGGGAGGCTTAAACTACTAACATAAAAATAATAATAACAACTCCGGGTTTAAGTGGTTATAGCTTGAGATTACGGACTGCACTGAATCGAATTACATACGTTTCTCAGGAAAAATTAACATTTGAAGCGAACAATAATTCGAAGCACAATGTGGAAACTGTGCAATCTTAATACGTCTCATGATGTCTGTACACTTTCTGTAGCTCTTGAAGAATCTACAGCCCGGAACAGCGCCGCATTGGAGCATGGGATCTTCGGGCGCTGGCGAATGCGTATTAATAAATTTTGATTATGATTGTTCATAGACCACACCATGCATGTTTGGCGTGGTCTATGGACTGTTATAATATTGCTTTACTGCTACCATAAGACTAAGTCTAGCTTTGATCGGTAAGCCCATATACCTGAGTGGAGCTCAAGCCTAGCCACAGGTTGTCCATGCCGGACTCGAGAGCCATTGAGTACACCAGGGAATTTTCGGCCAGGCTCTCGATTGAGACGAGGCTGGTGTTCTCAGCCTCGCAGTAAGCCTCAGCTTCTTGCCAAGATTTGGTCTCGAGCACAGCTTTGTAGCAGGCCCCGTCATAACTGATGTAGTCCTCGAGTGGACTGGCGCACTTCTGGGCGGGGGGATCGGTGACCAGATATGGATCTGATATAACAATACTAGGCGTTAGATCAGACAGTTGAGAATATTAAAAGACTAGCGGGGAACCGTGGAAATTCCACGGTTGATTAATGTCTTGGCGCTGTAGCTATACTCGCTATGTAAGGGGTTTCCTTAGTTTCAGGGGTATTAAATTTGAAAAATTTCTCTGTTTTGGAAGTCTCTGTTTGACCAATTCTAGTGTAAAATAAGAGGAGGAGTCTAAAGCAAGGCTAAGTAATTAATGTTGTTCACGCGATCCTATCACATTTCATTCTGCTTGACAGAGATCGTACAGCAGTTTTTTTTCCATCTATCGCCTTCCTGTTTTTCCTTGGAGAGACAAAAAGAGGGAACCCTACCATGCACGGATATCGATTCTTTTTCCAAACGCCTGCAGTATATATTCTCGCTGCACTATTTGTCCACGAGGCCAGCGAATGTCAACGTTCAATTCAGGTAATATAACAGAGAAAATACACGTGTCCTAACACCTGCGGGTCTCACCAGGCCTCTGCACGCAGATGTAGCTCCTGTTGCTGGTGCAGATCTCGTCGTCCCAGTAGCCACTGCCAGGGAGCGCTTGCACGCACACGTCGTCCTGCAACAGAAGTACTACTATTATTATCATCATTGAATTCAGTGTTACTATTATTACCATAGAGCCCAATGTTGACGTACATATATTTCTGGTACGTCAGTTTATATCTTCCAGAACACGACTAAACGTTTCAAGCAAGAAAAACAAAAGGACGCTTGTATTGGGTCAAAACAAGAAATTGTAACAGTAAACGAACTACCTAGTTTGCGAGAGCTTAAGGTGACTAGGCCGAGATCGTCGCAATATTTTAAAACAGTGACGGTTCGATTTCCCACAGGAAGAACAAAACAGTAACTCCGGGCTCCAAGTCATATAAAAGCGTCGACACAATACAGATTAGAGAAACACGACTGGCCTGGTCTCGGCGGCTACCCTGAAGTAGCCTTTTCTAAATACAACATATTATTTGCCACGAAGTAAACCGGAGAAGCCATGAGTAGAGCACAACTGCATGACCGTAGTACTGTATGACTAGAAACTTGGGAAGAAATATGAAGAAGACGAAGATTTTCATCAGGGAGAGATGATGCAAAGAAACAAAGTAGACGCATATAGATGGCCATTCGTAACCTATGGAGTCTCCTTTACTCTGCGGCATTGACTCCCCAGAACCTATCAATACCCTAGTGAACCTTATGTGTCGTCAATCAACACTTCATTTACCCTTTTGTTTCTTTGCGGTGTATACGTGCTGTGTTGCATGCTAAAGTTATTCCCAGAAGCCAGGATAATAATCAGGGTGGGCATTTACCCATGCAGTAGCTGCCTGCCCAGTGACTACGGTATATAATAAGCGTATATTTTGATCTCGCGGTGGCAATAATCCTAATCGGAAACACCCAGTGCAGAAGGTAGAAGGTTCAGCATCTGAATAATGCAATACACTGCAATCATTGTCCTCAGATTACCAACCACTCCAGATGCCATAAAAGGTCTATATAAGGCTCCTGTAGGCTGTAGCGCTGTTAAGGTATCCCCCTGCAACATACTTGGTGGGAATCTTATCCTCTAAGCCCCTCCACTATTGTACTCTGCAGCACAGTAGTTGCGCAGCGCGCTTTTTTCTCCACTCCTTTGCCAAGCGGAAAATTTTCCCACTCGTCTATGCCACACTGACGGGGCTTAGCAAGCTAAGCTATGCAATTTCCTTCAGTTCCAAAGAACCTATAACGGGCGCATGCTCAGAACAAACGCGGAGGCCAAATTATAATAGCCAATGAGCAAAATTTTAACTGATATATAAAGGTTAACAACTAAAGATAAAAAGAGATAGAAAAAACCACGAACGGGGGAAAGCCACGAAAGTACAGGCTTTATCACGATTCACGGGCATCATCCACCAATTCATTACTTACACAACATGAAGCTGAACTCTGTTTGGTCGTTATGTTTACTACATACGAGTATCACGAGGTTCTATTAGCTGTACTACCACAAAAGTGTCTTGACATATCTACGTATAGGTAGGTTGAGCGATAAATTCATTAAGTATAAGATGTAAATGGAACTTCTGCTGCTACCTATTATCTGAGGATCAGATAAACTATCGGTTTCTGGTAGGAGATGTTCCTGAAGTATGATGATCGTGTGGGGTTAAATTTAAGCTCAGATTGTTTCAAATTGATCATCGGCAGCTTCAAATTAAAATTCGGTTCTCTAAATTGTGGATGAAAAACAGATATCTGGATCAAAACTGATTTTTCGCTGGGATAGCCTTGTTTGAATTTCCAAATGATTGGAAGGTGAAGTGAACCTGTATATGTCGAGTGCAGGCATCATCTGCTGGTCCGTGAAATTCAGTAAACTAGGTTTGACTTGTCTGGATCTCCAGACGTGCGTTTGGCTTCGACCTCATGAAGAGAGTTTCAGGCGTTAATCCTAATTGATTTCTCTGGCCACTTCCAATGCAGTACTCAATCATTCTTCGAAACATGGAATTTTCAGCTATCTTCATCGTAATCGCATTACTTCGTCTACCTGCAACACGATTCCAATTGGTGAAACCAATACTGTTGTCTGAAGGTCCAGAAAAGTCAATCCTTGTAGGGTTGAATTCGCTGTGCCAATCGATAACGCCTTAAATAGTCCGAAATTACGAGTCAAACTGTAGGTTCTGTTCAACTCTAAGTTAAATGCGCGATTGTGACTGATTTTGATATAAAATAGTTCACTAGTCCGCCAGGTGCAAATATTTGGGTGAAGGAGGAGGGGGAGTGGTGCGGCAAACAGTAAAATGTGGAGGGCTTCAAAATACACGCATGCCTGTATGTTGGTTGCATACCAGTAACATTAGAGGGAGGCACTTCGCCGCACTTGTCATTGCTGGACAGGGGGGGGGGGACTCAAGCCCCCATGCACCTATGCGCCTCCACTGGGGGAAACACACCTTTGCGTGCTTTCGTACAATTTTTTTGGGCTCGTTTCAGACGATAAGAAAGGATGTGTTGCCGTGTGGAGCTGAGGGCCGTCACGGAACTTTCCTAAGAGGCTTGGAATAGGGTAGGAATCGTTGTTACGATTCTGGAAAAGGGTGAACAATATGAATTAGAGAGACAACTACCACACAACCACTCACGTAACAAAAGTAACTGCGCTGAACTTTAGAGCTACACGAGGGGTCAGGTCATTGCCGACTGAGCTCCATTAGCTGCAACCACAGCAACAATTGGTTGCTGTTGCTGGGGCCGACGGCTTATTCTGTTGTGGCTGGTATACGCCTGAGGTTATAATGGTTCGTTCGGCTAATTCTTAGGAAACTGTACTAGCATTAGAAAAGGATCAAAATCCACATAAAACACTTTTCATTATTGGTTGCAAACATATCGATTATTATAAAATTTATTATCAGTTTTATGTTCGTAAAATTGTCATCTGTGGGGAAATGCAATTCCAGTACAAAAGTACGTTGTCTTTTTGTATCTTCATTATTGACACTTAAGACCGAAATGGGGCACCTAGATGCAAATTTTTACAAATCTGAAGATCCTAACCTTAGAAAGATGCAGTCACTTTACAAAATATAAGATTCGGGCTTAGAGCAACTGCATGGCGCTACGGTGCTCAAATCGCCCCTACCTCAGCGCATCACCACCACTCAGCTGCCTAATGATCGAACTCAGGGACAGACACTACTGTAAAGTAACATTTTTACTACTGTGTACCGTAACCCTACCGTAATATCGGCGCTGGGCTGTCCGATGTCCCAGTTGACGTAGCCAAGGCTCGTCTGGTCCACCCAGCTGTAGGCGCTATCGTACCTCATGCCGATCCAGGCCGGTCCAGCAGCCGTGTGCATCATGAGTGTCACCGCAGCTGAGCGCAGATGTCATAAAAAGTAATTAGTTACCCATCCTTCATGAAATTAAGGATGAAAATAGGTACTTTAACGAAATCTCTGTTTTCTTAGCTCATGTCGTGCATAATTTTATCTGAAGAAAGGCTTTCCCTCCGTCTTCGTATAGTTCTTCTTCTCAAGCAACTCAATATGGAGATCAGAGCAAGTAACATTTTTCTGAGGGAAGAAGGTAGAATTTAGTGTCGATACGACCTCTGGGCTCTAAAACCCACTAGGGATTCATGCTTGAGTCCCATGCCACGTGCGTCAAGGCACGAGTAGAACTTGACGAAAACATGTAAAAAACAAACGAAATCTTGAAACCTTTGGGTAAAAGTTATCAACACTTTTTACCAAAACTAAACTTTTAAGAAATATATCGGAAAAAAAGATCAGGAGAACCAACCACAATCACTACACATAATATAACCTGATTAATACCAATTCACTACTCGAACGTCTTCATCACAAGAACTTCCGAAGATAGGGCTAGTAAGAGATCTAGGCTAAATAGAAGATGAAAAGGAAACCGCTGTCTATTTAATATGTAGCTGAGTCAGAGCTCTTTCCAACATTGCCCCCGGCAGCATATCGTTATCGAAAACCTCAAGTAGCTAACTGGCATAATGTTCTCAGATGATTCATTAAAAATACCGAAAATAATATACAGATTGTAGATGATGTATGTTAAAGCTCCATTGTTTTGCTTATTTTTCGAACGCTTACCCAAACTTTCAACTTGTTCTTGTTTTCATGCCCTGAGCTAAGCACAGAAATTCATCGCTTTAACCTTTTCGTGCCTAAATTAAACATCACTTTTCAGGAACTTCACATTTACAACGTCCACAAATATGTACAGTGGGTACGAAAGCGATAAAACTAAACTGATTGAAACGAATTTTTCCGTCCCATTTGATCAGTAGGGATTGCTTGAAGCGTCTTCTCTGGGCGACAATACACAGTCTAAGGTTAGCATGCACATTAATCTGAGCTGAACGTTACCTTTAATTCGCACGATCTAATCCAGTCTGAAACAGCTAGCCTGTATGTCACATGGAGCACATGTAGTACACGTTACTCCCGGAAAACATTACAGACTTCACTCTTTCTGAAACTATTCTAGATGGTAGATTGTGCAGCGTTTGTGAAACTACTGAGCAAATTATTAGGAGAGGATTAAACTCTTGCTTACGATAGTACAGTAAATCACCTTGCATTTCCGTATTGTGAATACTGATGAGTTCTCCATCGTCCCCAGCATCCCAACAGGCCTGTCGGGCATCGTCGAACGGTAGAGGGTCTTCTATCAATTTGATGCACTGGCTTCCTGAAATGAAAGAATCAAAAACCGTTAAAATATGCAAAGATCGCTGAGTGTACCCAAAATACCTTTACGGAGAGCTGTCATTCTGGTCTCCCACTACAGCAGTATTTATCACTTCAAAATAAAATGTTTGGTGTACCGTGTCTACATACGTCGTACAAAATTAGCTCGTTACGAAAAATATAGTGAGGCCTTCATCTTGTAATAGATCGTACAGCAGTTGCACGTGCGTGTGGCCTTGACTTACGTTTGAGTAAACTACATGATGACCGTACTTGTCAATGACCGGAACTCATATCAATGCAAAATTTCATAATTCAAGTTACCATCGAAGCATGTCTTAGCAACAGGGGTGAACCCAGGAGCTTGGAGCATTCACTTTCCAAGCACTGAGAGTGCATTTAACCCTCGCAAAACCCCGGTACTTTCTAGAGCTCTAACTGTGCAATATTTGAGTGTCGTTAATGCAGTTCCAGAGCTAGCCCATCCCAACACTGGACTTGGTCCTCCTCTTTTGCGTGAAGGTAACTGAAATACAATAAGGTTGCTCCCCTCACCAACGTGGTGCCACTGTTTGGGGCAGTAACCGGAAGGAGCAGGAGACGTGGTGTGAGCAGCAGCCGTGGTTCCGATGGGCTTCTTGCATATGTACCCTCTGGCGGTCCCGCAGTTCTCATCGCTCCAGTAGCAAAAGTCGTCTCGGAGCACTGCCACGCATGACTGCTGTTCTGTGATGGAAGTCATCAACTCTATTATAATAAATTGGCTGCTAGTTGGGTGGTTGCTTGGGTTCTGCGTCCCCGACTGAATGATTATATTGGAGAAATTTTATCTGTTCAATGCCAAAGAGATGAGAGAGAGGGGTACCTTAAGCAGTGAACATGGCAACTTAGTTCTGCCCAACTTGTGATGGTGCATTTTTGAAGCCTGCTTTACAATAAAAAACAGAAGCTAGTCACTTCTTCACTTCTTTTCTCTTGAGGTTGGAAAAGGAAAAAAAATTGATTTTCGACTGAGTTTCTGTTCCCGTCGTACGCAATAGATTCCGTGTATTCTTTACACGATTTTTTTTTGCAGCCGTTGTAAGTCCACGTATGGCAAAGCAAAATATTTTCAATTCTTACTGCTGCCACAAAGTTGAGCTAAAGTTGGGGCTAAACAAAACTTTGGAGAGCCATCGGTTGCACATGTACCGCGCAAGTTTAAACTCATTAAAGCAATAGCAAAGCACGAATTGTTAATGTTCCGTTCAGCCATTCGGACAACCAAAGAAAAAAATATGAATTTCTATTCAGTATGTCAAGAAATGACCGTAACTACTTCAATAATGTACAAATTGTTACAAATATGCACGTCCGGTAAGTTATTGACAAAGTTCGCTGGAATTGAGACTAACATAAGTTAACAAATAATTTTTAGAGATTAGCGCTTTTAATAAATCAAGCGATGGTAACAGTCGTATCTTACAGCTAGAATTACACCACTTATAACCTAAACTATCCTGTACCGCATATAGCCCAACGACACTGCCTATAGCACACCATTCGCTCTCAAGGAGCTATATTTCTGAGCCAGGTTATCAGATACTCCTATAAATACATCTTAGTATTTTCTAATTTATATAAGACCCCCCCCCGTGGGCACTCACAGCTGGCTGCTACGGTGCTCGCACAAAGAAGCTTAACCTGTAGCGCAGTGCGATATCTCACCGCAAATACCAGAGAGACACTAAGCCCGAACAGACACATTGGCGACACTGCCCGCCGCCCTCAGACACACCCTGCATTGTTTGCTTTGCAGCCCAGTTTTTGTCTCGCTACAGCGGACCATGATCAATACGAGAGATTCGTACCGAAGGCGTTGTCAGGCTGACTCAATTGCCAGTTTGTGAAGTCAAACGACTCGCCGTCAGACCAGTGGAATTCCCTCTCCGCATCTGAGTAGCCTCCGATCCAGAAACTCTCGTCCGGAGAAATGTACACCTGACACAAAAAGTATATGCGAAGGTTTAGAATAGGCATGGCTGAACTACGTTAGCAGGTTAACTCATCGCTTGACCATTTTGAGACAGTTCTGCGCATCTACTAGTGTGACGTCAGGTGGAGAGAAGAACGTCGGTGTTGCACACGTGTCAATAGTGTTCCTAATTCATTTATACCAATACTTCCGCTACCATGGGCTGATAATTATAATTGATGTTCGGCTATTTTGAGCACGGAAAAAATAACTTGGTGAACCTTCTTCTTTTTCCTAAAGCTCCGGTGTAGCGAAAAAGTAGGTTTTGGCAGCAAAAGAGTATACTAAGTTTTCGCTCTCACCGGTGACATCTACTGTGCTTCAAACATTTTTTTGCCCCTATAAATTGATAAATACTACGTAGTAATTAGCAGTAATTTAGTTTTCCCTCCAGATTTTTCCATGTAAAATCAGAAAACGCCAATTTCTCTTAAAGAAGTCATTAAACTTGAAACGAAATCTTTTTTGTTAAACTTTGAACGCATGTCTAGCTACGTTACCCTAATAATTACGATTTTCTCAGCAAAGTCGAAAGAAAATGCTGTGTTGACGGAGAAACTGTTTAATCACATGAAATATCGCCTTTGAACGAGTAATACATGAAGCTTTAACTAGTAAAAGAAAACACTTCTCCGTTTGACCATTTGCAATACTTTGACGAGAAAAGCTCTTTAAAATACAAATTTCGCAAGTAAAGTTAATAAATTTGGAACTTAATTACTTCGAGAGCGATTAACACTGCCCTGATGGTACGAATGCAACTGTAGTTTTTTCCCTTGTCAGCCATGTTCTTCCGCGGTAACTATTCATGGCGAAGTGTACTAGTATTTAAAATGATATATGTTGATTACAAAATAAGCCGTATCAGTACTTAGGAAGCCGTGGCTATGTTGTTGTAATTGATTTTTTCGCCTGTCAACCTATGCGCTTGACATTTTATTGCCCTATTTCAAGCAAACGGATTTTTGCATCGCACAGTTAACAGCTGTGATAGTGTAGAAATGATTACCCTTCTTTTTGTGTTCATGGCTGCCCAGGCTCACCCTATTTATTAAGCCAGTAACAAGTATGAACTAATTAACACTGTTGGCTATCTATCTCTCCACTTGACGTCACAGGAGTGGGCGGGGCTTAACACCTACCTGCGCGTGAGTTAAACTGTTCGTTGTTCAGTCCTGAGAATGGGTTACAGCTATTGGGCACCAGATAGACCAGAGGCTCATGTTGTCTGTGATGAAGAGTGGAGGCGCTGGTCACAGTGTCGGGGGAGGGGCAGCTGCCAATCGAGTCTTCCGTCAAAATGACGTCATTTTTCGTAAAATTTGGTCGATTGCGTCTCTGGGTTCTGGTGGTCATACAGTACACGTGCAACACGCTACAGTGCTGGAGGGCTTCCTGTGCTAAGGTATAGGTCAAGTAACTTACCCTTTAGCCGTACGCTCTAACTTCCAACGCTCTCACATGATTGGTGCTACTTTGAGGCATGCCATTATGTGACCTGGGTTCATGCAAACTCACAGCTGACCGCCTCTTTCCAGTCGCTAATGTTGAACCAACGAAACACTTAGCGACAGTTAGAAACTAATAGTACTGGAGCCCCACGTTAGGACAAATATGTGCCTTCCTTCCTCCCTTAAAGAATAATTTTGCTGATCGTTAATACAACCATAACATCACTGCTTCGTTTAGCAGCTTCAAGTCAAGGAGCATTCGTCGTTGCTCGTGAAGGTAACGGAACAAAATAAACTCCGAGTCAGTTTTTTGCGCTTTAGCTGCGGGCAACGAATCAGTCGAGAGCACTATCAAGCTTTGCCATGAAACTAACAAGTTAGGCGAAGCCACTTGCTTACTTCAAGCAAAACGTAGACGAGGCACTTAAATTTTTCTATGCCTTAACCAAAGTAATGGTCCAGTAAAAGTAGGGCTGGACTTAGAACACATTGCAATAGAAGATTTTTTGGCTTTAACATGTTTATTGATACACATAGAAAAGTCTAAAACTCTTGAAAGCCGGGAAAATGGTTAATTTGCATAAATTCAAGATGGCCGTGGTCCAAATCTTCAATTTACAGTGAAACTTTTTTCTTGCTGCTCGTAGACGCTATAAATGTATTACAAACAACTTTACTTGGCTTTAGTTTCATTATTATATCGATCTGATGAACACATAAATAGCATCCAACTTTGGACACCTGAAAAGGGGTTAAAATCAAGATGGCCGCCGTCCAAATCTTCAATATACAGATATATTTGTTTTCTGGCTGCTCCTGGACCCCGTAAATGTATTACAATGTTTTTGGCTTTGACTTGTTTATTATAAGAGAAAAATATAAAATAAATTCAAGAATTTAGAATGAAGCACAAAAAATGTGATATGACGTCATCGTGACGTCATTCAGAGACAATTATGTCCTTCATGCTAGGAATTCGTATTCAGTTGGACCATCGGTGCTTGCATCACAGTTGCTATTTTACAGAGTGCTTTACATTCACCACATGCACTGGAACATTCAGGCTCATTCCGTTTGCAACTACTGCGTTGAGTGTCACAGTTGCCCTTACACTGACATCTGACCAATTTCTGTAATGAATCAGGAGCCACTGGCGAATCCATCGACTTCGGTTCAAGCTGTCCCTTCCGCAGACATCAACCCCGTTTCTTGGGGTCCACACAGTGCCCCACCCATTCCTGGACCTGACAATAAACTCGGAACGAGTGGCATTTAGCGGCATCGGTTAAAAGGTAAGTCAACTTAGACCACACCCTCACCTGGGAAACTCACCTGCACTGGTTTGTGCTGCTCCTATAGGCCCACTGGCCCCAGATGAGTAAGTGTGTGTAGTCGCAGTCGCCCTCGGGTCACCAAGAACTATGGCGCCAATTTGACGGAAGGAACAAATGACCCGAGACCCCCCACCCCCTTCATCTCTGAGGAAGGCAGTTCTGCCACAGCGCTGAGCATGCACACACAACTGCCGAGTCAGCACACCAAGATCTGCAAAGAGCTCGAGTTTCTGGCGGAGTATCGAACCAGCGAGCGATACATGGTGTTATATATAGAGCTGAGAACAGAAGCATGCAACTACCGTGGTAGCTGCATGTTGGGGGAAGGCTGTGAACTTCAACGGTAGATGAACTTTTTTTCTCTTTGTTGCAAACTTTGTCTTTCGCAGTACGTCAAGAGAGCCATTTCCTTTCCTGCAGCACAAATAAACAGAGGTTTTTTCACCAGCTGATGATATCGCGTACTTACTTCCAGTTCGGCAACAGGATGCTTCAATACATTTTAAAAAACCACTGTCTTCTCTCACTTTCCTCAAAGCAGCCAATGTTTCCCCCCTTCCTTGCTAGACATGCAGTACAAATCATTCATCCCTCGTTCCACATAATGACACAACAGCACTAAGTCTGTGCCCTCACCTATCACATAGGTCACGGTTTCCCTTGCATGCTCAATAATTCTTCTCTTCGCAATCACAACATCTGCATATGCCGGCACATTGACACAGTCAATTTCATTTGCCTTGAATGAATCACACAATTAGCCAATGGAGCTTTGCATATTGTCCGAGTATGAAAAGAAGAAGCTTTTCTTTTTTAACTGAAGGGGCATGGTTAGAGTGAACGTCACCTTTAAATTGAACCAAAGATTCCTTCATATCTTGGAAGGTGGGAAATGTTGACAGGTTAACTAAGTAGCAGAAGCTCTGGGTGAAAGCATATGTCGTGTCCTGCCAGTTACCCATGCACTCTGTGGATGTGACACAACCTCATTGCTGTTGGGATTGGTAAAGGGGCTGCCTTGAAGAAAGTGAGGGAAGACAGTAGTTTCTTGAAATGATGAAAGCATTCTGTTGTCGAAGTGGAAGTAAAGGCGCGATATCATTAACTGGTGTACAGCTTTGGTTTATTTGAATGGGCAAAAAATAAATGACACTCTTGACGGACAAAGTTTTGCACCAATTAAGGGGGAAAAACTTCAACTACCGATGAAGTTCACAGCCTTCCCCCAACAACCGATGCAGCTAAATATCACTCGTTCCGAGATTATTGTCCGGTCCAGGAATGGATGGGGCACTGTGTGGACCCCGAGAAATGGGGTTGATGTCTGCGGAAGGTCAACTTGAACTGAAGACGATGGTTTCGCCAGTGGCTCCTGATTCACTACTGAAATTGGTCAGATGTCAGTGTAAGGGTAACAGTGACACTCAACGCAGTAGTTGCAAACGGAATGAGCGTGAATATTCCAGTGCATGTGGTGAATGTAAAGCACTCCGTAAAATAGCAACTGTGATGCAAGCATCGATGAACCAAGTGAACACGAACTCCTAACATGAAGGACATAATTGTTGTTGATTGTTTATTTTTACCATTTTATGTTGACCCTTAAGTGGCCACATGACGTCGGCGGACTGTACTATTTCTGATGTGCTCTCAGAGACACTAGAAAGGGAATCAACATGCGGGTTCATTCAAGTGATATATTTAGGATAGGCAAGTTCACAGATTATATCGGGCAGACTTCCTCCCGAGGTCTGGAGCTATAGTCTGGCGGATCTTACAGGAGCTACGCGCCCCTGGACGGGTGCAGAGTTTAACGAAGAAAGAACACCAATGACACTCTGCGGCCGCTTATATAGAAGACACATATGAAAGTTAGAACCGTTATGAGGTCACGAGAAGTCTCAAGACCTTTCTAGTGATAAACCAAATTAGCCAAATTAGACATGGTAACATCTAGCAATGTGCTATTGCCAGGATCCGGGACGAAGCCTGCGTTAATTCTTGAAGCTTATGACCCAAGGCATCTTCGGACATGACCTGAGGCTCAACTTTCCAGCCTCTCTCTTCAAGTATATTTCCCGAGATTGGCAAAACGCATTAGTCTATCAGTTGAAACTAACAGACGTTTCAGGGAAATCAACCTTAGACTGGCACACCAGTTACAGGACATTAAGCACATCTGGTGCCCATACTTAACCGAACTAAAGTAGGAACTTTCGCATAACAGTTTTCCCAATATCGCAATCTGGCCGTGCCAGGGTTAAGAGAATATTGGAAAGAAACAGCTCCACTGCTAACAGTGTACACTCTTGTAGAGTGCTAAGTATTGTATACTTTTGTACACTCTACACTCTTCTGTGTAAGAAAAACCTCCCACACACGTTTAACAATTGTCTCTAAATGATGTCATACTACGTCATGGTGATGTCATTTCACAATTTTTTAGGCCTCATTCTGTAGTTCTTGAAATTATCTTATGTATTTATCGTATAATAAACAACTTAAAGTAAGAAAAAACGTTGTTTGTCATACATTCATAGGGTCTAGGAGCAACAAGAAAAAGTTATCTGTAAATTGACGATTTGGAAGGCAGACATGTTGATTTTAACCACTTTTAAAGTGTTCAAAAGTTGGATACTATTTATGTGTTCATCAGAGGGACAGAATAAGGAAGTTAATCTCAATAAAAGTTGTTTGTAAAACATCAATAGGGTCTACGAGCAGCAAGAAAAAATTATCTGTAAATTGAAGCTTTGGACGGCGGCCATCCTCAATTTACGCAAATAAACCACTTTCCCGGCGTCCAAAAGTTGGAAACTTTTTATATGTTCATCAGAGAGATCTAAAAAACGAGTTAAAGCCAAAAAACCTTCTACTGTATTACAATTTGTTCTAGATTCAGTTAAAATGATTGCTAGATTTGTTGGACTATTAATAAGTTAGCCAATGGAACCTAAATGTAGAAGTCACAAAGATGCACTGATTTGCTGCTGCAGTTTAAGCAAATGATTAGCCGCTCACATGATGTTACTGCTCGCGTACCTGCGATATCAGGAAGGCAGTTTCATCCACGTCCAATACTGATGCCAAATCGCCGCCGAGAGTCTGGCAGTCAGCCATGGCCTCGTACCAGGAGCGGTCGTCTCCATCACCAGACGAGTAGACCCTGTAGCAGTAGTCCAGGTAGCTCACCCACGCAGGGTTGCCAGGGTAATCTGGACACGCTATGTCGGGCGGGTCGGTCGCAGGGGCTAATGCTGATATGTTCACCATGTTGTCTGATTGAAAATAAAATACTCTGAATTACAGTACAATTATCTATCTCAAAAGTTCAGAGTTCCGTCATTTTGCGTAACTAAATATCTTCAAAAATTGAAACAGCGTCCGCAAAGTGGGTGATTTGAGTGTGCGAAATCTCATAACTTTACTTATTCAAATTCACGAAAGAGAAAAACAGTATTGCTCTAAAAGTGAGTGAAGCGGAGGTTGGCAAGTATACCGAGGCCACATTATTCATTCGCAGGCACATCTTGACAACAGTTCATTTACTACAGACAGTTATGTCAGGACTAAGGGAACACCCTTTCGCCCAATCTTAGCCAAGCAGAGACCGCCGTGACGCCATCTCAGCCAATCAGCGACCGCCGTAACTGGCGTCAATTTCAAACAATAGGCGACTGCCACATCACTAGGCTGGTGTAAACAAATGAGGCCGCGAGCGGCTGCTCCTTGTATTGCAGTATACCAGAAAGACTTCCTCGCCAATTGTTTGTCATTTATTACCTCAAATTGGAACTACCCATACTGGCCATACAATTAATTACATAAGTAAAGGTAGCAGCACGCTTTCGTTCTCAGCTCTAACACCTTGTATCGCTCGCACGTTCGATCTCAGCCAGGCAGCGAGCTCTTTGCAGATCTTGGTGTGCTGACTTGGCAGTTGTGTGTTCATGCACGGCGACGTGGCGGAACTGCCTTCCTCAGAGATGGGGGGGGGGGTCTCGGGTTATTTGTTCCTTCCATCAAATTGGCGCCATAGTTCTTGGTGACCCGAGGCCAACTGCAACTACACTTACTCATCTGGGGCCAGTGGGCCAATACCCGCAGCACAAATCAGTGCATGTGGGTTTCCCAGGTGAAGGTGTGGTCTAACTTGACTTTACCTTTATGGATTTGATGTAGCTATTGTATTGCATCTTGATTTTCAGCGCCATAAAACGAATTGAGAAAATCATCTGAAAATGCTTGCGTAAGTTGAAGCGAATGCTTTGCGCGAATAGAATGATGATTCGCATGAGTTAAAAAAGACAAAATAGACAATTTTCGTTCACCAAGACAACTTTTCATTACAACACGTTATAAAGTAGAATGTTATACACACATGAAAAGCACAATAAACTGCAACTGAACAATTTTGTCAACGTTTATGCAATAAACAATCACGACACACACTTAACCTCTCGCACACACGACGCCATATTGGAAATTACCCAAGATGCCTCTGTCTTGGCATTACAAAGTATGCCCCCGCTGTAAAAAGAGTGACGCTTTTGGCTGATACAATTTTGTATGACGCCACTATGCTGCAACTGCAGGTGCTGCAGGCTCTATTGCTTGACATAACTACCTGTAGTAAATGTACTGTGATCGTGACGCTACGGTGCACAGCTCGCAACTCATTCAGGCTAATGTATCTATGCTACAGGGTTTAATAGATTTCAGGACAACGAGTGAGCTGCCCATCCTCGCGGCCAGCTGCTTGTGTGAATAAAAAAAAATGTGTGTGTACGGAAGTAGACGCACGTTGGCTGGTAGTATTGACACTTCTGAAAAAGAAAAAAATCCTAATAGCTCCCCGCTGTCAAGACAAGGCTCTTTAACATACTCAGCCATATTCGGCATCACATTAACAAAAATATGTCAAACTCTCCTTAAAGAAGTGTATTTCAACAGCTGTTGGTGGCACAGATGCAATTATTTCTGAGTTTTAGCCATCTAGGTTCCAGCCAACGGCTACGAGGCTTGTTTCCAGCGCCTGAAGAAGCAGCATTATGGTATATGTCATCCGTTGTTTATGTAACTATGGCTAAATTTAGAACAGTGGATACGAATACATACACACTGCAGTAGTCTCAGTGAGTGTTGCATGAGTGTAAAACAATTTATAACCGTTGCAGACTCTGACAACGACCTCAACACACTTCGATTCCACAAAAGTGGTGCCGGGACTACGATCAAGGAAAAATGAAATTTGTATACGCAGAGTCTAGATCAGTATTTCCTACCCATCTCCAAATGATTACCCATAAATGCAATTATCAATTACCCCTTTGAATATGTTGTATCGGTAGTATCGGACATTTGATTTTTCTCGCAGTCAAAGAGGAACTGCTCGGGTTACATATCCCGCCATGGTCAGGCCACCTATTCTCACACATCACATCCATTACCCCGAAATTAAGGGTACAGTACTATGATGTTGGGAAATAATGGACTAGAGGATGTTGCAGTGCGCATTGTGCTGGGCTGCGTACTCGCTATCACCGCTAAGGTTGATCCTCATTACATTACATCCAGATGTGAAATAGTACGCAAAATCTTATCAGAATCAACTTTCCGACCTAGCCACTTCCATACAAAAAAGTGTCTGTAAAGTCCCTTGAAAACAATGAGAACTAAAGTAATAAAGTACACAGAAGCACCTACGAAAAGATATGAGCTGATATTTATTATGTGTTAGTTTCAATAGCTGAGCGTTGGAGTTAAGTTTACGGCAGATAAAACTGGAAATTCCGCGATAACTTCTAGGCCCGCGGTGTTTTTTATCTGAAAACTAATTATCTCATGAATATGTACCGACAATTTTTGATCAACATTAAAACTAGATGCTCAATATTTCATATATAACAATATTTTGCAAAACACTTAGAAAAATAGAATAACATACATTTTGTTATCATTATCTAATTCGTTAAGCCCAGCAGACTAACGGTCTGAAAACATGTATGTTGCCTTGATTCAAGTGTATAATTCCATAGTAATACTAAGAATATTATTACACCCCGTGCCACGGTATTAGCTTAAGAAAACTTTTAAACATAAAATATTCATTACTGATTGGAAAATCCTGATACTTCTATGACATATTTGAGTTAACGGTAAAGTCAACTCTAATTGCACCTTCTACTGGAAACCTACACGGACTGGTTCTTGCCGCAGACATAGGACAACTGAACCAAGAGAAGTATGTGCAGTTGTAACCGACGACGGGTCGCTAAGAACTATGGCGCCGAAACGGAAAGTTCAACGACCCGTCCACACCCTACCCTAAAGTAAGTACCCCCACGATAGCTATGCGCACAAGCAAATTTGCTGATTCAGAACGCCGAGCGCCGTGACAAAGACCGCTCCTGGCCTAGGGATCGTTCCTGAGACCCTCAGCACACCTGTGCAGCATGCAACGTCCGCTGTTACCGTGAGTATTGAATTGAAGCTCATCCTTATTTAAAATCTTTTTCATTTTATGAACGTTGCAGTATTTTGTTAATTTTTCTGGTGTATCACGGTATTAGCTTAATTCCACGATAAATGATTTTAAATGAAATTTCAATTTTGAAAAGGGTTACAAGACTATTATACAGACAAGCAAGTTTTTTGATGGACAAAAACATAAATGATATGAAACAAGACAATACAAAATTTTAACTTAACATAGGAGCCTTTGTTTTGTAAAACAAGTTAAATTCTTTTTTTTTTATCCCAGAATCCTTCGATATTTTTATTTGAAATGAAAAGACTTTGCTTGCAGTCAATGTAAACACTTTCCATAAGTCTTCTTTGAACATGTATTGCTTGTCATCCTCGTAAAAGCCCGTTTTAGAATTCCGCAACATATCTCGACTGGGTTCAAATCGGGTGAAAATGGAGGCCACACCATCAGATTTTTACCACTGACGCCCATCAATGGCAGAAATGCTGACGTTGTTTTTGCAGCGTGAGACGGAGCATTGCCGTGCTGCTATATCAACCTGCGAAGCTGCTGCAATGGTATACAGTATCTTCAAGTCATGGGAACAAAGATGATTCGACAGTAAGTGACCAGTAAACCAGCAGAAGGAATTTTAACGCCATCAGGTACAGGAAGAGGTCCAACTACTTCATTTCCAACAATTCCCACCCAATTCATTTCACCTCCAACACCCTGTTGTGGATGGAAAAGCAAGTGGCAAGCTAGTCCTTTCCAAACCCATTCTTTCCCCATCCGACAGGTCCATCAACAGTTATTCTACTTTCATCTGTGAATATGAAACCATTCATGCATGTTATCATGTGCTCTTGAGCCAATTGCAGCCGTAATTAATTGTGTCGAGGAGTAAATGGAGAAGCTTTCTTCAGGTTTAAGGTTCATACCTACGTCCTTTAGCAATCGACATATTGTTGTTTTTTGCACATTTTGTAGATTAGCCTCAGAATAAATATTCCCACATCTCTCCTGGTTTCATGAGCAATTGCTTCTTCACAGAAAGAAGGTCACGGGTAGTCACTGTATTTAGCACTCCACAATCCGATCTACAGTAGTTTTCCTAGGTCAACGCAATAAGTTTGCCAAATATCTGTTCACAGTGTTAACAAGGTGGCCGATGGAGCGTTTTATCACTTTTAGAGGAATTTCATTAGCTGTATCTTTCCCCAAGGTAGCTTTTTCAGCATCAGTAAGACTGTAGCGTCTACCCATTCTAACGAACTCTCCCAGCAGCTATTTTCATGTCACACCTGGAAGTCACAATACGTGTAGTATCCCGCCAAGAAGACACCGACCACAACGAAGATTGGTGGAACAGGACTCTAACAGAAAAATTGAAAAACTAAAAAATGTTAATGCACCTGAAGCGCTAAATTAAATAGTGCAGCGAATAAATAACATGGCCCGGGGTGTATTTTAAACCCTACTGAATGATTTGGCAATGCTAATAAACAGAAGTTACAGCAAATTTCAATCAGTTTTACTAATTTTGATCCAACCACTTAATTTCAGTTTCATTACCTCGGCAAGGAGGTTATGCTTTCGTCGTGTTTGTTCTCTGTCTCTCTGTCAGTCTGTTTGTTTGCTTGTCTGTTTGTCACCAAGATAACTCAAAAAGGTATGAACCGATTACCGATTTAGATGAAATTTTCAGGGATTGTAAGGTATATTAGGAGAAACATGTGATTAACTTTTGATGAAGATATGTCCATCCGTTTGTTTGTTTGCCTCAATTATTCTCAATGCCATAACTCAAAACGTTATGGATGGATTCTGATGAAATTAACATGAGTTGTTAGGTATATAACAAAGAGTTAATGACCAAATTTTGGTAATGATCCGTTTGTTCGTTCGTTTGTTACTGTTTTTAATTTAATGCTTGTAAGCACAATAACTCAAAAAACAATGAATGGACCTTTAAGAAATTCATAGGGATTGTTATTAATGTTAAAAGACATAAATGATTAAATTTTGGTGCAGATCGGTAAGTTCGTTTGCTTGTTTGACTCATGTTTGTCATAACGTTTGCTAGCAGTATAACTCAAAATGTTATGAACGGATCTTCAAGAACATTGCACAGGTTGTGATTACTATCAAAAGGCACAAATGATCAAATTTTGGAGTCTATATAAAGAAAATTATGGTTTCAGAGCAAATTTGAATTTCTTGTTAACGTTGCCTCGCTTGGCGGAGGTATGCACTCTCAGTGTGCTCTAGTTCTGATTGCAGCTGTTTGCATATTTATGCTAGTGTACTGCTGCGCGTATCTGATACATACTTAAAGTTGTAACATTTCCTTTATTCTAAGTACGTTTGGTAAAGCATGATACATTAGAAACCAATAATCCGACAATGAATGCAATAAACCGTTAAGAAATCCACGATTACCCTGTATCCAACAATTATTTAGGAACCGTAGATAGTTTCTGAGGAGGCCAAGAGACGAGTCATAGCAGTGAAATATGCAATATGCAATATTAACTGTATACGTGACGAAAACAACTCTCTATCACACTGCAGACAAATTCCTAGTAAAGCTAACCGTGGATAGCTCTAGAAACTCACTTTAGATAGGTTCGCACTATGGAGATGGGATAAATACCTGTATTCCCAGCTGAAGATTATTCACTCACCTACTTCAACTCTGCAGACGTAGGGCAAGTAGCCGGCACACACGGAGTCGTACCACTCGGAGGTGAGGGTTGACACGCTGCTGCAGTTCTCGCGATTTAAGTAGTTGTCGGGCTGGTCAGCAGCCCAGTTCACGTAGTCTACTTCTGTCTCATCTAACCACTTGTGTTCTGATTGAATTTTGTAGAAAATAAAACACTCAGTTACAGCATCAATAGAGCACGCGATTTGATTCGATAAGAACGCTATTCTCGGGTGTTTTCAGAGTATTGCAGATCAATATACTGGCAAAAGGCCATACTCTACAAGCTAACTGTACCATATGCGCTCACAACTGAAGTGTGTTTGTAGAACGAACGAATACAATGCCGGCAAGTCCAGTATACTGAAAATGGTGAATAACAAATGAGGCCTCCAATGAAACCCTAATGAAAAGTAATGAAAGATGACAGAAATCAGCCTTCAGTGAAGGTTAATCGCCAGTTCCGCGCAACTCAGTGTGACTGATCACCCTTTCAACGTTATGGGCCCACAGAAATAACAATCATGGCAAACTCTACAACTGTGACCTTATTGAATCAATTAGCTCTCGTATTTTTTTGATTGAGAAGGCAACGACATGATAATAACTACACCACTCCGCCAAGTAAGGCAACGGTTACGAAAAATTAAAATAGGTTCTGAGACTATGATTTTCACTGTATCAGCACAAAAATCTAATCATTTGTGCCCTTCAATAGTGTTTACAGCTTCAGTAATTTTTTTGAGGATCCGTTCATAACTTTTTTAGTTATACTGCTAACAAGCATTATGACAAACATGAGTCAAATATTCAAACAAACCGATCTGCACCATAATTTGATCATTTATGCTTTATAACATTACTAACATATCCTATGAATTTCATAAAGATCCATTCATTATTTTTTGAGTTATTTCGCTAAGAAGCATAAAATTAATAACGGTGACAAATGAACGAACAAACAAACGGATTGTTACCAAAATTTGGTCATTCACTCTTCGTGATATACCTAACAAGCCATATGAATTTCGCAAAAATTAGTTAAAACTTTTTGAGTAACAGCATTGAAAAAAATGAAGAAAACAATCAAACAAACAAACGGATGGACAGATCTTCATCAAAAGTTAATCATTTGTTCCTTTTAACATACCAAGCAATCCCTGTAAGTTTGGTCAAAATCGGTCAATAACTTTTTGAGTTATCTTGATGACAGACAGATAGACAAACACACGGACAGACAGACAAACCAGACGAAAAAATAACCTCCTTGGCGGAGGTAATTATGCAGGTATACAGAACTGTGGGAGTGGTCTGGAAATTCAATTTTTGCCAACACTATCTTCATTACCGCCAAACTGTATTTGCAGCTCAAGAACCAAGTGCACTGCCAAAGTTAAAATATCAATGAAGGATATTGATATTAGGAAAACTGGAAATCTTTCAAACATTGCTCATTTACTTTCGATCAAGAAACATGGCAAAGATGCACTGTGAACATTGCCTATGGTTTTCTTTCACAAAAATGCGGATCGATCATCTCCATGAGGCCCACGCTCCACCGCAGAAGATATTTATAACTAGAACGCCTAGTGGCGTAAGACCATCACCCGCGGTGGGGGCAAATTCAATGAAGTTATTTTTTATGGCCAGCAAATCCTAGTTTTTCATACATATCAATGCTCTGTCCAACAAAGTTAGGGCTGAGCGAACCGCTCCCCCCCCCCCCTCGGCAAGATCTGTTAATAATATAGGGAAAAATAGAACACCTGGAGGCCGCGGTGGAGGAAAATTCAGTGCCGTAATCTTCTATGGCCAGCTAGGCCTAGTTCTTAGGCATGGGTCACATCTAAGTCAACCCATCAAACTCCCTACAAAAAATTATGAAGATTGCTCAACTCTTTCGACCACTTTTTGGGTGGACAGACAAATATTCATACATACTTAAATCTTCAAAGAAAACATGATCACCTCTCTCACTTCGTTCGCGGGGGATAAATAGTGAAACACGAGCAGCCAAGGGTTTAGTTGGTGCTTACTGATTATGGTGACTTAATAGGAGTGAGACAGTCTCGTCATCGTCCAGCGACTGTTCAGTGATTACGAAATTAAGTAAACTGTTGATTTAAAAAAAAGAAAGAAACACACTACTGATTATGAAAAGCGCTGGATCTCCGACAACTAGAAAAGACCTTTCGGTTTCGCATTAAATAACAGAATAGATTACATGTTTTACTAGGAAAAAAAGAAGCGTTAAACGATAGGTTGACAGTGAATAGTGCTGTGGGTGTTCGTGAATGAGTCAAGCTCAACTCGCACAAGAATGTATTGCTGTGCAAGCCTTCTCAGGTGATCGATAAGAAAGGCGATACTTGTAAGCATGTGCATTGCCACGCACAAAATAGATGAGCAAAAAACAAATTGTTCTTGCATAATCATTTCATCCTAATTTACACCTCCCTACCCACAGGAGTAGCAACGATTTCTGAAGAGATAGAAAGAATTGACATCGAGCATGTCGAGAGCAACACTGAGCCCCCGCACGAGAGACGTCCCACATATGCGCATGGGCACAGATGGTAGAAAGAAGAAGCAAGAACGGAGGAAAGCATTACGAGGAATATGTAAAAGAATGGGAGTAAAGTGCAAACGAAAGAAAATGTCCGAAGGACACATGAGAGGCAAGCTGAGGTATAGCTTCCAATCTCTTCTTTCTAAATAAATTCAAGTCACTACGACCCACATTGTGTTCATCAATCTCTTCATCAAAACCCTTCCTAAATTCAAGGGAATCTAATAAATATACTTAGGTTGAGCTAACCATAAGAATGGGAATAAAATGCATCTGGTAGCCATAATATTCTGATACAAAAACGGTTGATGTTCGTTCCTCAGTATTAGGGATCAGTGGCAACTAGTGTCGGATGGAATGGGGGGGGGGGCCGTCACTAGGGAACTGCAGCAGCCCGTAGTATGCGCGATATTACGAAAAACTTTCAGTACAATTAACAACTGTTGGCGCCTGCAAACGAAGTGGGTGAGGTGATTATCACCAGTAAATGAAACAAGAGAAGTGATAATATTTTGGTTCTTACGTGTCTATATTTGCACGTCTTCCCATCCAAAACCTACTATAAGGAATTGAGCTTACCCACAATCTTTGGCCCTAGATATGAAATATGCTTCAATTGATGACGAAGCAGTTTCAGCCACCCCCTCGTGGGTAATCGTCTTATGTCACGAGATGCTACAGTTTTTGCTGCCGGTTGCTAAGTAAGACAAAAAATCAATTGAACATTGAATTTGATAATATGTATAAAACTGCGGCATGCAACAGTTTTGCAGTGCCGCCAAGAGATGGAACTGACAGGGATATAATTATACGTATAGTTATCGGTGTACACACCTCTGCAGAAGTACTACAGTCTCGTCTGACCGCCGCCAAATACGTTTGCTACAAAATTTTCTGTGACCATGGCTACGTAGGAACATTGCTCAACAATAAGCGTCGAGGTGAACTTAGACTCAACCAATATTAAGAGACATATTCGAAACTGTGCAACTGGTACTTGCAGCACTGGGAAAAGTGCGTTAACAGTTCAGCCTGTAGGTACTTTTCTAAATAGTGAAATATGAGGCCAGCCGACGTTGCGGTGGCGGTAACGTCATCAGACGGAGAGGGAGACACGGTTTGGTTTGTTGACTTGCGTGTTTATCGGGCTTAAGCAAATAACAACCGTCAACAGAATAAAAGGAAGCAAAGTGCGAGCGGAATAATAATGTTTCGTAGCCCTAATGAAGGCCAAGGTAACCTTCTGTGTTCCGCTACAGATGCGACACACCATAGCATATTGCTGATACACGTGACCCTATAGCCTATAGACTTGTCATTTAATATTCCTGGTCGCACTGCCGTCAAACTCGCCATTAGATCTGTGTGCGCTCATCACTGTGCGTGCGTTCAAGTAAGCATTCTTGCCGCGCAACAGCCACCAGAAGCACTACAGTAAGCACTACCTAACTTAAAATAGCCTAGTCTAACCTTACCTAACCCAATCTATCCAATCCAATCCTAACATAACCTTACCTAACCTTACCTAACCTGACCTAATCTTACCGAACCTAACCTCACTTAACCTAACCTAATCTGCGATACAGCGAGCAGGCACAGCTCATGAACTTGAACGCCGCCCGTACGTACACCGATGACCGTACACAAACGTACATAGCCCATGGCGAGTTTGACGCATGTGCTTACTGAGCGGTTGCGACCATAGTGCCAACACACTCATTGTCGACACTTACCAGCATTCTCATCTCGTATCATGCCAATCCAAAACTGTGGCGCACTAATGGACCAGTACTCAGGCAACCTGAAATTAAGAATACATTGCAGCGATACCGACTATACAAGTTAGTGTCACGTTATCGGAAAAAATCATTTAATAACCTCACTGTGGAAATGCCATGCGATGCTAATTGCGATGATCATGCAGTCTAAACAGCATAAGTGCGACAGAAAAATAAAATTCGTCTTTCAGATATCAGTGGCGCTGAAAATCCAAGTAACTGCAATGCGAAATTAACCGTCTGAGGAGACAGAAGCTGCATTATTAGATTATTACTTACCTGGTCTAGCTTCACTGTTTTCAAGAGCTTTATGACCAACAGAGAGGGAAAGACAGAGAAGTCACACGCACTAATTCAAGATCAGATGGGAATCAATGCGCTCAAATATTCGTACACAACTTCAATGTATTCGGATCTAGTAAATCGAAAAAGAAGAGGTAGAGATAAACAATGACTACAAGTAGGGCATGGGGCCAAACAAGGAATCACACGTTAACAGGGAAATAGATCCCTGCCGTAAACCTGACCAACAGTGAAACTAGCAGTGTCATCCCACTGCACTGGGTTATGCGGAAAGGAGAGCATGCATCAACTGTTGCTTTTTTTACACGGCTAATAGTTAAAGGTTAATATTAACTTCAGTTTTTGTTAAGATGTAAATTTTACACTTTCGTTCAACATTTCTTAGGGCTAATTTTTGTCGAGCGAACAGGGCTTGCCAATAAGTGCTGGGCCTCAAACTTGAGCTTATGAGTTTGACATTATATTCAGGTTATGGAGTTCCCAAGCATTTTGGGCTCATGCATCATCATGTATCAGCATTTCGCTAGAGCTTCTTCACATCCCAGGAACGCTATCTTAGTGAACCTAACACATTTACTTTGGGGCTCGCTATAAATTCCGCGCCACCCTATAGGGATAAATTCGTTAACAGCTGAATTACTTCCCTGAAAGTTTCTTGTGAACAATTTTAAACAAATTTCCAACCTTTTCTCCAGCTCAGTGCTGCCGTCGTCGTTCAGGCAGAAAGGGTGTGTTGAAGTAAAGATATAAAGAATAAGTGTTTCTATCTCAGTCGAATGAGTTGAACTTGCTGTCGTTCTTTAGTTTGGAAGCAAGTCGAGCAGTGAAGATATCAATCAAGAATAGAACACTCACTTGCGTACAAACGTCTCCTCTTGCTGGTTGTGGAAGCTCGCCAAGTGACCCCCAAACTCCATGCAGCTCTGCTCAGCGCGGTCCAGAGGCTTCGGATCAACCGCCATTACCTATGCACCAATTGACCGGACTATTATTATCAAATGTGAGCCATTTAATATTCTCGTGCGCATCCCTTTGAAGACTTTAGGCCGACTCTGACACTTATATACGACTTTAGCTCACGGTACGGCCAAGAATAATCTGTAAGAATTAATTTTCTGCTTCCTCGAAAACCGTCGGTGGAACGGAAGAGGAGCAAGGACGCAAGATAACAAGTTCCAATCATATTTTATTTTAGTTATTAAAAGACTTTTTTGTTACAACGGGCGGCCATGGCGTAAAATTTGCGTCTTGAAGACGGCTGGAGGATTTCTTTTAAGCGGATCAACTAAGAAAGAAAGGGGTTGCTGAAGAGCGAACAGTAACCGTGGCCACTGGCCGTACGACATCGCTATACCAGATGGAGAAGAGGAGAAATTAACACGATCTGCCTGTGCAAGAAGGTAGCCAATGACAAGAGAACAAAAATGCACGGATCTACGGAAGAACAATGCAACATCAGTCAACACACAATTTAAAAAAAACCGTCATGTGTTTGTTTGTTTTTATATTTATATGTTTATGCAGGGTATTTTCTTTAATGCGGACAAACTTCAACCATAGGTAGAAAAATCCAAAATAAATAGATTTTCATGAATGATAAAAGGCCAAAAAAAACTCCTTTGTTTTCGAGTTATAATGACTTAAAGAAATTGAAAGCTTTATGCATGATACTACGTGCGCGCCAATGTTAGCGCTAAATATTATAGTTCAGCACGTTTTTCGACCTCATTCCTGCCCATGCGTTACAGTGAATAGATATTGACGATTATTTGTGCGAATGACATGGAGATTATTCAGCTTGAGCCTAGTGTGATTATTGTGAATGTTAAAAACCCCACCGCGAGGAAATTACGCTTCATCTGTGAAAAGAATCAGCTTCGAGAAGTTGGCATCCCTAGCTCGCTGCTGCATGAACGACTGTGAATATTGTACACAAGGTCCAAAATCTGGAGGCAGTAATTTCCAATTAAAAATTTTCGGTGGAACAAACGCGGCGTATGGTGTGCACCTGGTTGCTTTTTTGAGCGGGGCATCCGTGAGGCTCGAGTGCTGTACGGTCGCTATGCGCGTTTTTGGGGGGTGGCACGGGCGACCTCGTTCCGAACATAAATCACCCATACAGGGCGCGCTTGCCCGACCGTGTTCCACGGATGTTCAACGTCTTGGCCAAAATAGCAGTATAATGCTACTTCTGCGGAGGCGCGGAATATCCGTGGAACACGGTCGGGCAAGCGCGCCCAGTATGGGTGATTTATGTTCGGAACGAGGTCGCCCGTGCCACCCCCCAAAAACGCGCATAGCGAC
>LQNS02277097.1:6565242-6578637 GCA_001587735.2 Parhyale hawaiensis | reverse complement strand
TGCAACTAATTACATTAAAATCCAACAACAAGCATACCGGTAGAAGGAAATTTTCCAAACACTCAAAATAAAGTTGGTAAACCGTGAAAATTTTCACGGGTCCAGCTAGTACTTATAAACACACGACGGTCATTCTTAGTATTAGATTAGATCTTTGAATCTTGTGTGCTTAATTGTTCATTTACTTGTGTCACGTTCGTTTGCTTGTGTCTTGTTTGACACAGCTTCTTCGCTTTTAGACGGGAAGAAATTCGAGGGATGAAGGTTTATTTCAATTGTGTTTGTGATACGGAAGTTAAACTGAGCTCAGCCCAAGTTCATTTATTACAGACTATAGCAAATGAACCGAAGCTCAGCCTCAATAAAGGGCATGATAAATTCAACGGTGCCATGGGAAATACAACTGAAATACGTAACATATCAACTGACTTTGCTTACAGCCTTGGTGTAGAATATTCGTTATAGAAACAAAGAATCTGTTGATAGTGAACCGTACGAGCATCTCCTTGACGGGCAGGGGAGGACGGCCGAATAGCGGGTGGTCTATGCCCAGCTAAATAGCCTCTGCATTTACGCGAAAACAAAGATGATCGTGATGACGACCCAACGTGTCACGGGCCGTCTAGTCGTACTTAAAAAGCATGAAACATTAATTCGTCTCTATTTCATGTATAAATACTGTAGATGAAAATCTTGCGTTGACGATATTAAAGCTGAACCTTTGCTAGTAGTGAAAATCATCACAGAGTTGAAGGAGATAGCAAAGGTTTCTAAAAGTGGAAGCTTCTATGAAATTTTTGGAATTCCTAGAGACATCAGACAAAACTAGAAGTAGAGCATTTCAATATCGAGCACTTCAGTAAACAGTTGCGATTCACAGACTCAACAAACGCAATGATTTTAGGTTTAGTGTTAGAGGAGGTTTGCAAGAAAACTGGTTGGCGCGCATGGCGCTACTATATACAGATTCAGCAGAATCTAAAAGCAACACAGAGGTATCGTTGCGACACGGTGCAGCTAACAGTCCGAGAAATGTCGTGATGGAAATTGACGAAAAAAGGGTGGGGAAAACCGATAATGGCTCTCGCGTGTCGACAACCAAACGACGTCCACAACTGTGACGATCTGATGTACATGCAGGCAGCTAATTGACTGATGCTCATATGGTGAATTCACTTACATGCAGACAGCCAAACGATGAAAGATTAAATGTTGAGTCGACTTACATGCAGGCAACCAAACGGCGACGGCAGCAGCGAAGTGACAACCGAAGTTTTCTTGCAAATGATGCTGCCGGAGAGGCAAGAGCCCCAGATCCATTTCGGAGAAGCAGACGAAGTCAGGGAGAAACACTGCAGGTCGTTTGGATCTGGAATATATCCGAAAGTAGGAGGTCAAGCACCAAAATCAAGCCTTTGAGGCTTGTCTTGTCCGAAATTTCAGACAGAACCATTGGCTTTGTCAGTCTAAAATGCGTTGTAGGTGTTAGAAGCAACGCGGTTACAGTGAGCCAGCTGAAAACTATCTTTTATTAGCATAATATATTAAAAATGAATGCTCTTTAAATCTGTCCAGAAAAGGGATCGTTCACTGATTAGGCAGATAATTGACTGCGAGATGAAGGTGAAGCATCTGAGTAAATTCATACACATTACTTCTTTAACGGGGGTCCACAGGCCGAAACGTTTAAACTAGAATTAATGAGCATCAATCTATTGTAGAGAAGTAATAAATCAACTCTCTATTATTCCAACATGTCTGTGAAACAGGACGTAATATTGTTTGGCAAAATTTTATTATACTGTAGAAAGAACCTCACCGTCGGAAGAGAAAATTTTTGGAATCTAGTTTCTCATCTCTCAACACAAATTGCCATAATAGTTATCAAGAAATTAATGAAATTTACACACCTATCCTAAAATCATTGGTATGAACTAATGTGCCTGACCTCTCCAACTAAACATTTCTTCACAAATTATGCTTCCGTATCAGTGATACATATTGTGTACACATTATAACTCTCGGGTTTTCAAGTTTTGCCTTAAAAACGACTTTCGGTTAGAATGTCGGAAGATCGGCCAAATATAATTGTAAAGTCTAGTTAAAGTTCACTACACCTTAAAAAAATATGCATTAAGTATTTTATAATAAATAAAAAATAATTGCGTATGGAGTTTATTTCTGTCCACTGGATGATATGCGCAAATTAAACAGAGTATAGCGCGCGAAAATAATGGGCAAGACCCGAAGTCTGAGCATCTCGAACAAAACAGCCAGGGAGAGGAGCCAATAATACTTTAAATCGCTGTAGGGAATACGATTGCATTTTGGAAGAAAGACATAATATTTTGTTTTGAAAATCGAAATTATTATTTCTATATGAGAGTTTTACTTGTAAACCATGCTTGTCACTAATACAAGAGATCACTCGGGAAAACAGTTATTTCGAAACAGACGACTTCTAAGCCCTAACAAAGGATATAATTCCAGCGTTATTTTGACACAATGTCGTTTTTTTCTATTTTAGGCAGAACAAAAGAGCCAAAGGGCTTCTGATTATGGGTTAAAGGCTCCTTCACACGATGAACTTTGGTCGCGGTGTAGCTTGTGGCCTTCCTCAGAGGGCTAGGTTAGGTCAGAATAAGTTATGTTAGTGTTGAATAGGTTTTCGGTTGAGCTCGGTTTAGCTAATATAACTAAAGAGGCGCGCATATTATAGCTGCATTTCACGTAGGTCATGTACGAGTGCTATACCAGCACTGACTTCTGTTGTGGGGCTACTCTCACTCCCGCCCTTCTCCTGCGCTTCATACTTCGAGCGGGAAATTGATTAGCTCTGCGATCCTCCACTCACTCGCTTGGATTAGGTTGAAGTAAAGATATTTACTTATTCTCACACGTAAAATATGACGGACGCCAAATTTTCAAAACTAACCGAAAAAGAAACTCAAACAGCAAGCCACGCAATTTAGAGTCAAGCGCAGTATCCCAAGAAGGCGGGTAAAATCCCAATAAGTGGGAGCCGCGTTGCACAACAAAATTATAGTGTGGAAAAGGACTTCAATAATGGAGTTTACAGTTTAACCCAGAAAGTACAACTCCCATAATGAAGGTGAGTAATACTCTTGCCGTTTTTCTCGCCTTCAATACAGAAATGTACACAATCACTCACGAAACACCATGTCCAGACTTGTGTATACAACCGGGGACCCGTCCGACCAGCTGAACTCTTTCGTGGCAAGCGAGTACTGCAGGCCGATGTGGTAGCTGATGTAGTAGTCGCCATCTGAAAAAAATGTCTTTCTGAGTTAAATTATAATTCTGCCTGAGCGTCGATCCTGCGTGGAGGATGTTTTTTGCAACATGATCTCCACATTTACAGTATTTGCATGAGAAACAGTAATGAAAGGTAAACTTTCCTATCTAAATTTCTATTAGCACCTGCGATTTCAAGTATGACCAATTCGCTTGACGTGAGGTAGATAATCGACCCTTCTAAGTTTCGACTTGCCCCGTCCCTAGTCGGGAAATTCAGCTCACCACTTCAGATCGAATTTCTGACGGCGATCTAAAATAAATTCCAACACTTAAGACGGCATCCTTTATATCAGTCCTGCTTCGAAGTTAGATTGAGCTATGTACCCTTCAGCAGTAATCAATATACGAATAGAAGCCGAATATAATGGCGATTCTTCGTAGGCGTAGCATCGTTCGAAGCGTCGTTTGTGAAGTATGTTAGTCACCATAGGTTTTTTTTTTGTTAAATACATGCGTTAGCAATAAATAATATATATATATATATATATACACCATTGAATTTCAAAAATTTCTGTATAGAATATTCTCCCTGGCAACTGAAAATTACTCGCACCGTGTTACATGGGAAAACTCTGGAGTTAAAAGCTATGCTCTTCCTTCTATTGTTGATTGGGTAGGACACAATCATTGGGTGGAGTGATGCAGTCATCACATCTTGTTTTTATGTACTGTTGTTGTTGTAGTTACGTAGGGGGCGGCTCCGGAGGGGGTCAAGCGTGTGGCGGAAGGTATGAGAAGGAAGGCAGAGAACACATGAAGTCAGTCACAGATAAAGGACTGTCCCATAGAGAGGTAGGAAGGAGGGCGGTAGGGTGGGTGGGACACTCAAACAGGTGGTTTACGGTATGGGGGGCGCGGTGGCACTCGGGGCAGGAGTCGGAATCCGCCAGTCCGATCCTATGGCGGTATGACATCAGGGCTGAGCAGAAACCTGAGCGCAACTGTGATAGAGTGGAACGGGCCGCTCTGGAGAGGACCGCCTCGTCGGGCGAAATCTCTGGCGGGGCAAAGCCCAAAACCATGTTAACGGGTAGGCGGTCAAGTGAGGCTTGCACGGCAGATCGGTGGAGGAAGGAAATCGCTGAGCGGTTCT
Source organism: Parhyale hawaiensis (assembly GCA_001587735.2). Classification (NCBI taxonomy): domain Eukaryota; kingdom Metazoa; phylum Arthropoda; class Malacostraca; order Amphipoda; family Hyalidae; genus Parhyale; species Parhyale hawaiensis. The sequence continues at coordinate 6,574,226 of LQNS02277097.1, read as the reverse complement.
CTGGGGAAGGCATGATATTATCAGTAAGTAGGTGCTTGATGTCAGGTTGAAATTTGGTTGGTAAGTTATGGCGGATGAGACGGGGGCCAGCCTGTGCGGTGACAACAGCGTGGGCTGGGTGTTCGGGACGAAGGGCAGAAACGAGGTATTGACGGCACTGGAAGTCGAGTACCGTCAATTTGGATGACGCATGAAATAATTTTGAACTCAGAAACTTTTATCTTATTTAACTATACAAATAGCACTTTTCATACCGTACAGAAGAATGATATGTGCTCGTTAATGGGTTAACTTCTAGCACGTTAGTCAGCCATAATGCTAGGCAGCAACACAGATTTTGAGTTTTGACTAGCCTTTCGATAGTAGTACACTGCGGAAACGTAGAATAATATTCAAGAGAAAGTTAGAGTTGAAATTTGCCTGTGAGTGAAGAAGCTTTTTCTTATGCAGTGGAGTGTCAACCTCTCTCGACGTGACAAGCAATATTGTTTCTTCGAGTGACCAAGTCTTGACTTGGCATTTTAGCTAGGATTAACAGATTTACGGATAGCATAATACAATACTTTCTCGTATGAACATTATTTTCTGATGGTGTACATTAAAGTACTTGAGCCTCGTGAATTAAACTTTGAACGCATACTGTCCTGCTTTTCTTGATGGTATGAATGTTATTATTCTTACTTGAAGTACAGCATATGTTTACACTACACGTTAATAGATTAATGAATGCTCTGCAGTCCTACATGCATAAAGGTACCCTCCACAAGAGGAGAAGTGCTTCGGAGATGGTCGGAGTGGATAAGCTTACCGTCCAACAAGGTCGCCAGGAAGAGGTTCTCAGCATCGGAAGTGATGGACGGCAGATCGGCCCCATACTCGAGGCACGTGTCCCTGGCGTTAGTGTAGCTCATGTCGTCCTCGTTGATGTAGTAACAGTATCCGTTGAAGAATGACCAGCCTGGGTCACAGCCAGCAACATAGCCTGGCCGGAAAAATGTTGATTGAAGCCATACCAGCAATAGGAGTAGATTAGATTAGCTTAGATAGGCGGCAGTAGGCGAAACAAGAGGCCCATTCCCAAAGAGACACCGGGACTTACACCCCGGCCCTCTATGAGCTATTGCTCATTGTATCATTAGCACCTGTATCACACCCATAATTATGACTTAATTACCTCCCTCCATCTATATAACACAAGACTTTCAATTACAACCTGATTTATGTTAACTCACAATCTTCCTTTGCCCTAATTAGCTTTCAAGATTACATTTCTCTGATTTCAGTAAATATTTTGGAAACGAAAGAATTTTTTCATATCTATTGTTCCATTTTGCAATGGAAAACGCAATTCTCGAGCGTTTGGCACTTCATGAGCTATGAATAACAGCTACGAACTACACAATTACCAAAAAATTTACTAAGTCCTGCAGTGCAGTTCCAGCAGTGTTACATATCCCTCCAAATGAGCTTAACTCTCGCCGCCATGTCGGATGCCGTGGCACCAGCAGTAGTGAGTAATGATGCGAAATCACCGTTTTTGAGGGTAGGTTCCGGTTCCACCTACTTCCGGTTTCTCGGGCCCCGCCTACTTTCGGTTTGCGACCCCTCCCCCAGACCCCCGCTAAACCGGTAGTGCATTGGCCGTTATAAACCGGAAGCTCACGCGCGAGGGGAGCCGCAAGGGTAGCTTACCCTCAAAAACGGGGATTTCGCATCATTACTCACTACTACCAGCTGAAAGTGAGAAGTAGTAAATTCTATGGAGTTTAAGGTCTCGTTCCGTAAAATCGGCTACAAATAGAAAAAAATTTGATGGCGTCATTATGTAGAGAAACATTTTGTTACTACAATGTGTTAGTTTCAAATCTTCATATGGTACAGTACGTTTATAGCGACGAGAATATCAAAAGAAGAAAAAAGAGCGGTTTTGCGACAGTTGGTAAGTTGTCAAGTTTTAATAAAATTTTAGAAGCAAATGACAGCGGAGGTACGTTAAAAAAAAAACAGTGAGTAAAATAATGTTTGCTATCAAGTCTGGGCCCATACACAGCTTAATTACTGCGTTTACTTACAAAACTTTCCCTGTCCTTTTTTAGCGTATCGGGGAAATGGTATTGAAGTTAGAACATGCTGATTCTTTGCCGAAAAATATATCTAATACTACAAAAGCAGCCATAAAAAAAACTGTAGCTCTAGCTCAGCACTAGACAGCCACCCAGAGGAACTGCAGAGTAGACACTAATATGACAGCTCTGGTACAGAGACATAGGTATTAACGACTCCAAGACAGCTTGCGCTGTTGTTTTTCCATGGTATGCTGAAACAGCCATTTCGGACCCAGTCAGTAACACGGTTGCACAGATAATTTTCGACTCACTTGGGGAGTACTGGCACGCGTAAGGGTACGAGTCGCTGCACGCATTATTCTCCAGGAGGCTGTAGTTCGCATCGCTGGGGTCGGTGACGGCGACAGCGCAGTACTCCGTGTCGTTGTTGTCAGGCTGGCCAGGCTCCCAGTGGATGTAGTCCCCATCGCTGCCATCCACCCACTGCCACGGCTGCCCCTCCTCCCGGTACAGACCCACCCAAGTGCGGGACATGGAGTCGTCGATGAGATCTTTGGCAGGAGAGAGAAGGTAGGTTAGTCTTACGTCACTCAGCCACAATATGGTTCCTGGCAGGAAAAAGAGTAATCTGAAAAGTTAAGATGGAACTAGGAGATAAGGGAGAACGCTGAGGAGCCAATTACAAAGTTTGATATCTCATGATAATGATATTGCTTGATTTGTCATAAGAGTACATCGTCATCTTCAACGCATTTGTGCTCAGAAAAAAAGCTTTAGTTTTGTAGCAATAGCACCATTAAAATATTACAGTTAAAAAATTGGAAAGTGTGCGCTAATGTAGGAAGGTTCAAGTGAAAGCCTATGATGAGAACAGCACCATTACTAATGTGCCTATCGTACCTGACCCAATAAAGAACGGAAATATCGCTTTATCGTGCCAATGGAATTGATTAAAATGCCCTTTATCATTATTATCGAGGGGATTTCACAACCCAAAATGCATTGATTGAGCGATGCTTAGCTCTACGCTCTAGCGCCGGGTCGCATCCCGCAACCAAAGCCTCAGAGCGCTTTGCAAATGATGTGCGCTGTTCCAAGTAGAGCGCTTTTCTGGAGGGATCCTGGGTGGAGATGGTAGCACTTCGGCTCTCATAGGGCAGTCTTGACATTCTTGGACATTGCCCCCAGAGCGTCGATGACCACTGGGACGACGTCAACCTTCATCTGCCACAGTCGTTGAAGTTCGATGGCAAGGTCACGGTACTTTTTCGTCGTCACTGTTTCCTTATCGATGATTCTGGAGTGGAAGGGGATTGAGACGTTGATCAGTTTGGCCGACTTCTCCTGTTCGTCTTAGACGACGATGTCTGGTCGGTTTGCGTGAAGTACTCGATCAGTTTCCATCCTCTTGTCTCAATAGATCTGCAAATCTTCGTTTTCAACCACGGGCGCGGGTTCATGCTCGTACCACCTCTCACTGACCGGGAAGTTATGATACGCAGGTGGGTCCAGTGAAGGTGTCGGGCAACTTTATCGTGCCTGCGCTTGTACTCCTTTTGCGCCAGCACTCCGCATTCGCTTATCACGTGGTTGATGGTTTCGTCCGAGTTCCTGCAAATTCTACAGAGAGTAGGGACGTTTCTCCTGCCGATCTTGTTTTGTGTTTTGGATATACCTTGATCTGAGGGCTTGCTCTTGAGCTACCAGGATGGTGCCTTCTGTTTCCCGTTCCAGCTCACCCCTCGGCAGCCAGTTCCAAGAATCTGGTACAATTTTGTCCTAAACAACTTCGAGGTACTGGCCGGACATCTTCATGCTCTCCCAATTGTTAGTCCGATCGAGGCGTCGTCGCTGTTTGAACTGGTCAGTCGTTTCGGTCTCTTTCAACAACTTCGCCTCGATTAAGCAGCGTGCCCCCGGGTCATTGTTCTCTCTGAAGTGTTGTGAGACAGCGCGTTTTTCCGCTTCGACGAAGTCCTCGACGCTGATGAGACCACGGCCCCACTCTCTTCTGTTGAGATAAAGTCTGTCTACGCACGATCTTGGGTGCAGTGCTCGAAAGATGGTCATGAGCTTCCTGGTTTTAATGTCCATGTCGGGGCAGTCCTTCTTGGTTCAGTTAATAATGCCAGCAGAATATCGGACTACGAGGACAGTCCAGGTGTTAATGGCCTTGATGGTGCTGCCCCCATTGACGTGCAACTTCAGGATGAGACGGAGTCGAGTGAGGTACTCCTGCCGAAGGGAATCTTTCATCGTTCTGTGGAGAATGGTGTTGTACTCCATGACGCCCAGGTACTTGTAACCTGTCTCATAGATATATATCCTTGATGGTACCGTCTTCGATGGCGATTCCCTCGTACGCAGTAACCTCGCCACTTTCGATGTAGGAGACTCCGCACTTACTGATGCTGAACTGCATTTTGATGTCTTCAGAGTACTGATGCACTATGTTGAGGAGCTGTTCTACTTGACCGTTTGATTTTGCGTACAGCTTCAGGTCGTCCATGTAGAGCAGGAGGTGATTAAGCTTCATGGTAAGGCTGTAGTTGTAGAGCTGGCCGACCTTGCTCAGGGTATTTTATTATTACTATTATTCAAAACGAGCGAGAGGGTCAGGGGCAAGAGCCATAGAATACATGGTCCTCGCACCACCCAACGCCCGAAATGTGAAACGAAAGCACGTGACACGAAAATAAAGAAAAAGAAATGGCATACAGAATCAATCGCGTAAGAGAAAACGAATGATTTTGTGCTTAAAAACACCCAAATTCCCATCCACAAACACCGAACCATCCAGAGCGTTCCATAGCTGACCACAACGATACACAAATGACCGCTGGTACTGGGTAGTGCGCGCCCGAGGCAGCTGAAGAGCTAACTCGTGAAATGCCAGAGCTCCGGGAGTGCACCGCTGGGGCACATGGGACACTGGCACCAAGGCCACAAGAGGATGCTTATCGGTGTGAAAAATTTTGTAGAACATGCATACTAGCGTCATCGTCATGGGTGTGACCTAACCTGCTAACGAACTAACTCACAATATCCTAACGTATGTTTGCTGGAAATGTGGGTCATTTCACATGGTATCTCAAGTTATACTGCAAGACCCGACATTAATTATTCGGTTAAGGCAGTAAGCCTGCCTAATATACGATGTAGGTAAAAAAGCTAAAATGCATCGCCACAGGCAAAAGAAACCGTTTGCAGTCTGTATATAAAATCGAATAAACGAAGAAGCTTCACGCATGGGAGAAGCGAGTCATTGAAAATGTGAATTTCCGCTTATGAGGGGTCATCGAAGCCACTTAGCTACTTGCTGCCGGAGCGAAACAGACGGAGCGTTCCTACCTTCTGTATCTAACTGGACACAGTTATAGACTTCATAAATAGAGCTTTTCCTACGATAAATGATCATGAATGAGAGTAAGAAAGGATGAAGAAAAATTAGCAGGTGTGCGTCATTCTCCCTAAGCTGGCAAACGCTTCTACCGTATGTTCTCGAGGAAAGAAACGCGCTGATTGTTACTTCTTTGCACAGCTTTATTCCGTGCAGTGACGGTGCATTTAACTCACATTGCTTGTATTCATATGGAAACGCACTTGATTGTTCACTTACCTTGCACATAATCAATAGGAATGGGAATGGTTAACCTGCTTGCCTTGTACGTTGTCAATCACAAATGGATTACGTACGTTTTCTATAAATAATCGATCAGAAACGAAAAATGGTTTATTTATTTTCGTTCCATATAGCCCTTGGAAACCGAATTGTTTCTTCACTTTCCATGCGCCTAGTGATCGGAAACGTAATAGTTTCCTTATATCTCTTGCAGGGAGTCGCTCAGCCACAACAGCGTCTTCACTCACCCTGCACATAGTCGACTTCGTCCGCCGAGTGCCAACTGAGGAGGGTAGCCTCGCTGTCCACAGCCTGACAGCTACTCAAGGCGTCATCCCAAGTTGTGGCGTTCTCGACGACATGGTAACATTTCTCTTCGTTGTAGTCCCAGCCTTGGGGACACGTTTCTGCAAGGAAGATCAAGAACTAAAATTTTACTTACTGAACGTTAATAACTTTAGGAAAAAAACAATTATTTTACATTGCATCATGCAGCGCATATAAATGCATATTGTTTGTTAATATGAATAATTTAATTCCTAATAAATATTTTGTTGATTCAATCATTCATTGTTGGAACTGGATATGATATAAATTAAAGTTTTAATAATTTTTCTAACCTAATGAGCTCATTTTCTTTTTAAAGTATGACGTAAGGCCATCAAGTGATGAATCAAATACCACTGTGACGAACTTCAATTTCTACTATTTCAAATCTGTGTCACTTTAAATGCGTCTGCTATTATTAAACATTTTCAATTTTTTGAATAGAATCGTGTGTGGGGCCAAACTAGAGCGTCACGCTAGACAGTATTTGCAGAATATTGTTTGAACTATAGCGGGACCAGTGCAGAAACCCCATGGTTAATGTTTTAACTTTCTAACATGCAGTAATCCTAAGCTACTGCATTATTTGCAACTTACTTCAGTTTAACCTAATTTGGCTAACCGAATTTACTACGTCTAAGTTAATGTCCGTCCCTTAACCCATACGTACTCCATCTAATCTAAATTATGCTGCTCAGGAGAGTCGAAACACAGGTACGTTTCGAATCTTTGCTGTATTGAATGAAATTGGAGACAGCTAAGTCGTTTGTGGTAATCGTACTCCTGCATGAATCGAATTTTGGCCATGAAAGATCTTGGATAGCTTCAAGTTGTTCTAGATTTTTTCTTGTACTTGGTATCCAAAGTGGAGAACAGTCTTCTATTCTCGGAAGAATAAATTGCTTAAATAGTGTGAGTATTACATCTTCGCGTGACGAGAAAGTTCGTAAAACCCTCCTCACTCCATCTTTTTCCCACTGCGATTACTCTAGCAATACGTAGAATTTTTTCGGCGCTGTTGTTGTTTTGCTTGATGGAGATAAGTGCTCTCAGAATGCTCTAATTAATAGATTCACTTATGCATATAACTCATAACTAGAGACCGGTTTTTATGCTCTCAAAAATATGCATTTCGTGCCTTAAAAATATGCCTTTTATGCCTTAAAAATATGCCTTTTATCCCCTAGATATGTGCCTATTATGCCCTAAAAATATGTCTTTATGGCCTTAAAATATGGGTGCTTTGAACTTATCAGTTGCTGTTATGCCTTTATGATTGCTATTTAGGTCCTATGTCAAAGATATTACGTAAGGAAATTTATTCATACTATTAAGTATGTGCGCAGATATACAATTGCAAATTTTCAGTTGGATTTCATAGCGTTACTTGTGTCCGTTTATTTATTCGTTTGAATTTTATCGTCAATTTTATTGAATGATCCAGTACTTAACTCATAACTAGAGACCGGACTTTATGCCCTAAAAAATATGCATTTCGTGCCCTGAAACTATGCCTTTTATACCTTAAAAATATGCCCTTTATCCCCTAGATATGTGCCTATTATACCCTAAAAATATGTCTTTTTATTATTATCAAATCACACCAGGCTGGCGACGTAGGAACGGAGAAACTCCATGAGGTTAACAAACCCCCACGCAACCAGCCCAGCGGGTGGAGAAAACAAAAGAATGAAAAAAAGAAGATCCGAGTTCNGACGAACTACTTTGTCAAGCAAACACAGATGGCAATCGGTAGCAGAACCCCAGACTACAGAGCAGTACTCCAGAAGAGGGAGGACAAAGCAATTAAAGCAGCGACGTGTCAAATCTACCGAGACAAACGCCCTCCAAGCACATTTTATAAGACCAATTTTCTGCGATGCTCGTGAGGCAACCAAACGAATGTGGAGCTCAAACGTCAACTTTGGATCAAAATTGACACCCAAGATTACCAAATCATCAACCACTGGAAGTGACACACCATCCAATATGAGTGCGGGTAAAGGAGGTCTCACTGTACGTGACTTAGGCACGAGCATGGTCTTAGTCTTGCCCGCATTTAGCCTTATCCCCCACCTAGAACACCAAGAGTCAATCACTCCTAAATCACGGATTCTGACACCTCCAACCTATCACTAGGCTTATTACACAGAGCCAGCAAAGTAGCATAATCAGCGTAACCAACGGGTAAATTATTAACAAGATCAAGCAGGTCCGCTGTATATACGATGAACAACAAAGGGTCCAGAACACTATCCTGTGGGACACAGGAAACGACGTCCAAAACCTCACTCCTCTTCACATCAACAACTAAACATTGACGTCTGCCAGATAAAAACAGACTAATTATCGCGAAAACTGCACCACCAATACCCATCAATCTTAGCTTATGAAGCAACCCAAGGTGATGGAGTTGCATCCGTTGCGAAGAGCAAGACAGAGTGTTACGAGATTTCATGGAGCCATGCTAATTGCATCGAAGAATTGATGAGTTGAGCAATTGAAGTGCCGTTTGTATACTTAACGACTGCTGAGGTTAAGAGCAAAAATTTTTCTTGCTGCGTCCACCCAACCAATTTAACAATTACTGTACGTTGGCATTAGCATGGCCCTTAATTGTTGTCTGTGATTTCGTCGATGGATACCCAAATTCTCTTCCCTTCGATGGCTTCACGGAGTGCCTTCATGACATCTTCATAAGAAGACGCAATGTATCTGAAGTTTGCTGCAAGTAAACTATTTTCTGGATACAGAGCAATTTCATTGCTCAATTTATATATATATATATATTCGTTGGAATAGAGGACATTCAGGTTCCATACTTGTTAAAGGTTTTTTTTAAAACTGCCATTGGATTTTTATTATTTAATTGGCCGAGCTTTCGACCATCTCAACGATAGTCGTTTTCAAGGCAAAAAACTTCAAGACCCGTGAGTTATGATAGCTATATACAATGTATCTAGAATACG
>LQNS02277097.1:6533979-6544673 GCA_001587735.2 Parhyale hawaiensis | reverse complement strand
TTTTAATCGGCCCAAGAAGCATCTGAGCTTAAAGTGGCCCATTTGTCACCCATTTGTTATTTTATTACTGTGACTGACTTTACTTACTGTTCTTATGTGGCAAATAAATTCTATGGAGTTTCTATGGAGTTTCATTCTTTAGTCTTCAGTGAAATGTATTTCAATTTTTCGCTCCAAAGTGTCCGTTCTCACAAGAGAATATTTTCACACGAATGTCTACAATACTTCTTACATTACGAAAAAAAATCATCTTACTCATGTTGTTTCCAAAGTCAAAATACCTGGTACAGATTTTATAGTGTTCCTATAACTTCTCTCGAAAGCGTACATTGGTAATAATGTGATCGTGTGAGCCTCAAATACTGTTAATAGTATCTAGAGAAGCCGTGACTAGCGACTTACACAGGAGAAAATAAGCTACTTGACAATACTAAGCGCAGTTGAGCAGGCTGAAAAAAAAAAAAGATGAAGGCCTCCCATGTCACACGGTTTAAGTCAAACGGCAAACATCTTTTACAAACTTACCTTGCATTTCGCACACGGTAGGCCACCTGAAGTCGCACAGCACATCGTTCCACTGCGCTATGCCGTCATTCAGCATCGCTGCCAGCAATTGAGAGCTTAGTCAAACATTCCTGTGTACCTGAATGAACTTGCTTCAGCTGATTTCGGTTGTGGCTATAGACAGACTTACGGATAGCAAGTGTTCTTCAAGTGCAATTTTTCAAATGGATTCAAAATTTACGCATTTCAATCCATGTAAACGCCGACTAAAAAAAAATTACAACAACTAGAGCACTCTCAGAGCGCATACCTCCGCCAAGCAAGACAACGGTAACGAAAAATTCAAATTGGCTCTGAAACCATGATTTTCTTACATCGACACCAAAGCCTAATAATTTGTGCCTTTTTATTAGTATTTTACACTTTATACAATTTTCTTGCAGATCCGTTCATAACTTTGTGAGTTAAGATGCTAGCAAATATTATGACAAACATAAGTCAACTACACAAACGGACCTACCGATCTGCACCAAAATTTAATTATCTCTGTCTTTGAACAGTACAAACAACTCCTGTGAATTTCATAAATATCCATTCAAGACGTTTTAAGTTATTGTGCTAACAAGCATGAAATCAGACAGAGCGAGAAACGAACCAACGTAGAGATCATCACGGAAATTTGGTTATTTATTTTTTGTAATAAACCGAACAACTCGTGTAAACTTCATGAAAATCCGTGCATAACATTTTGAGTTATGGCGCTAAGAAAAATAGGCGAACAGATGTACGGATTTCCACCAAAAGTTTATCATCTTTTAGCTTCTGTTAGCATGCCTTACAATCCCTGTAGATTTTGTAAAGATCCGTTCATAACTTATTGAATTATCTTGGCGACAGCTAAACAAACAAACATACCGGCAAACACGGCACAAACATGACCTCCTTGGCGGAGGTAATTAAATAATAGCATAATGAGTTCATCGAATGCCCATGCAAACGAGACACTCCGAAAAATACAGTGACCGTTGTTATATCTGCGCATTTTTAACATGTTGCATGTATTGGGAGGACAGCCTCAGCTCTACATAAGTAAGCTACTCCATTATTTAACAGCTTAACCTTATCTCAGCCAAGCTGCGCTGGCCAGCTTCAAATGGATTTTTCCATTAGAACACAATAGGAGGAAGAACACTTGCAGTAAAGAAACACTGGTTCCTCTTTCCAACATTATTGTTTATACGGATATTGATATTTAATTAAGATATTAAATAATCATATAGGAAATACGTAGTCGCCGTATCATAGGCTAAATTACCACCTTAAAATGTTCCCGCATGATAACTATCATTTCATTTTCTCAAATTCAGATTTGCCACCAGGTAGTCGAGAGAATAGTCTGACATATGTCCTGTGTTTTGAAGTCACCGCAATCGAATACACTGTTGTGCCTAAACAAGAGAAAGTAAAGAGTGAGTTGGTTGAAGTGACTCTTGTTAAGCATACTTACTTATAACAAAGCCTTTATAAAACTTTTGGTAGACACTCAGCATTGCCTGCATGGATGGCACAATCGAGGTTCTTTTTTCTCCTTTCATCTCTTTTTCTTATTATCCTTTCTTCTACTTTTTGCTTACTTTCCTCTTCTTCTGTGCTAAGCCCGTGCTGTGAACGGCAGGGCCATGGGGGTTGGTGGAGGCACCCACATGTCCACCGTGACTGTCGTCCCCCATAACCTGGTGAACCTGGGGGTTGTGTTAGCCTTACTCGGTACGCAGCTCTGCCGAGTGGACCGGACTTTTGCTTCTGTTTCTTCTGTGTATGGGATTTCTTTCTTTCACTTTGTATATGTCTGTATATTTCTGTGCATTTCTGTTTACTTCTGTATTTTTTGTACATTTGTGTGAATTTCCGTTTTTATCTTCGTTTCTCTCTTGCTTTCTGGTGACGTGGAGAGTAACCCGGGACCGGGTCATGCTCGGAGGTGTCGTGCCCTTTATTGCAATATCAGAGGACTGCATGCGAACCTCGCTGAGCTTGGCTTTGTGTCCCGTGGTGTTGATGTCGTGTGCTGTTCCGAGACGTTGGTGACGAGTCGGAGGCACGATACGGAGCTTGCCTTGGCAGGTTTTCAGTTGCTTTTTCGCAGGCCATGGGGATTGGGGCCTGGATTCCGGGGCATGGCTGTCCATGTTCCGAGGACTTTTTGCGCTTACCGGGAAGCAGTGCATGAATATGCCCGTCATGAGTTCGTCGTTGTGAGGGTGTGTGGCCGTCTCAATAATTTTTATTTATTCTCCCTATATCGGAGCCCCAGAACTAATGATTCTCTGTATGACTGTTTGCTGACGGCGATGGCATCGATCCAGAGTACGGATCCTAAATCTGCGTTTGTATTTGTGGGAGTTGTCACGGCACACCACAGGGACTGGTTGGGATCTGTGTCACCAACTGATGGTCATGGTGTGGCTGTGTTGGACTTTTGCACCTCATCTAGTTGTGTGCAGTTAGTTCGTGGGTCCACGCAAGATGCTGGTAACTGTCTCGACCTTGTTATGACTGATGTCCCGGATTTGATGACTGTGTCAGTTGCCCCTCCCCCGTTGGTACTGCTGAACACTCACACCTTGTTATGTCCCTGGACCTGAATCAGATGGTTCCTGCGGTAGACACTAGGAGAGTGGTCTTTGTTAAAAGCAGGGCTAACTTGGAGGCTATTAATGGAGCAGTTAGGGCGTAACCTTGGCGTCAGATTATCTGCAGTGATGATCCTATCTCTGTGCTTAATGGGTTGACTGTGTCTGTTTTGGAAAGGTTTGTCCCGAAGAGGACTATTATTGTGAGGTCTCGGGACAAACCATTGTTTGACGACCAGTGTCGGTTAGCTTTCGAAGCTAAACAAGCGGCTTATCGGGCATGGTGGCATTCGTGTGATCGCCCGTGGTGGCTGACCTATGTTGATTCTGGCGCCGACGCTAAGCGTGCTTATGAGAGGGCACAGCATCGTCAGGGGCAGCGTTCCAGAGAGTCGTTGTTGAGTATTGACCATCCACATCGTTGTTGGAATGAGCTAAAGGGTTCAGTTTTGAGGGTTGAACCTTCATTGCCGCCCCTTGTAGGTTCCGGAGGAGGTATCATTGCTGAGCCCTGGGCTAGGGCGGAGCTTTTGTCGGTTCGTTTTTACGGAAAGTAGAGCAGAGGCGTGTTGCCATGTCCCCATGGATGTCAGCCTGAACCTCGTTTAACTTTTTTGGCGTTCAGATCTGATACACTCAAGGTGCTGCTTGAGGGCCTTGATCCCTATGGCGGTGTTGACCAGGTAGGCATGCTTCCGCTGATTTACAAACAGCTTAAAGGCGTTCTTGCCCCTAAGCTAGGAGTGATCTTCCGGCGCCTCATACGGCTAGGACATTTTTCCCGTTGTTGGCGTACTGGGAATATTACTCCTATTCCTAAAGGTCCAGTGTCGCCCCATGTAGCCAACTACCGACCCATTACGCTGACACCCATCTTGTCGAAGGTGTTCGAGAAATTGATAGCTTATAAGCTTGGCCATTTCGGCGAGGTTACGGGTTTGCTGCCTGCCGGTCAGCTTGCGTACATAACTGGTTTAGGTTGTTGTATGCATTGTTGTCGGTGTCACACCATTTGCAGTCTGCGCTGGATTGTGGGTCTGAGGCACGCCTTGTACATTTGGACTTTAGTGCGGCGTTTGACAGGGTCAACCACAAGGGTTTATTGTACAAGCTTGAGTCTTATGGTGTGCGTGGTAGGGTTCTGCCAATCATTCACGAATTGGTTTCTGAGCGAACGCAGATTGTATCTGTTGACGGCGTTTTAAGCGCCCCACTCGCGGTGGAATCTGGTGTCCCTCAGGGTAGCGTACGGTACTTGGCCCGCTGTTGTTCGTTCTGTATACTAGTGATATGTCCTAATTGCTGGAAAACACAGTGATCAACTATGTCGATGATTCTACTTTGATAGCAGTGATGCCTACACCTGCCTGTGTTGGAGTATTATTCACCGGTATGGGCTTTAGCTGCTGACAGTCACTTGCGTCTGTTGGACCAACTTGTTATTTCAGCCAGTAGGCTGTGCGCTGGTAATAATTTGGTGAACCTGTCTCACTGGAGAAAGTTTGCCGTACTCTGTATGTTTTATAAGGTGTACAATAATGAGAGGCATTGGTTGTATTCGTCTGTCCCTGCACTTAAAGGCGTTTAGGAGAGAAACACTAGCTGCGGTCGGTGCGCATACTTTCGCGTTGGAGGATGTTAGATGTCGAACTAATCAGTTCGGTCGGTGCTTCGTACCCTGGTCTGTTGGGGTTTGGAATTCTTTGCCGGCATCGGCTTTCGGTCGCGTTGGCCTGCAGGCGTTTAAGAAAGAGGTGAGTGACTTTTTGTCGGGTTTCCTTTAGCAGCGCTTCGGGCTTTCCGGTGTTGCAATGTGCTTCATTTCGGTTGTGCTACCTGTTCGTGGTGGCCCGTGCTTGAAGTTTTAATAATAATAACAGAACATTCGGTTGCTGTGAAGTGAAGACAAGGCGGAAGACTTTCGCTTATAGTTTGTTCTTGAAGAGGCTCAGATGTTCCCTTCCGCTCGACCAGCTCTATCAATGACATTACCATCCAACTCCGTCCCTGAATTTACCGTTGCAGTATTCTGTCCTTCTACACTCTGTCCCTGAATTTACCGTTGCAGTATTCTGTCCATCTACACTCTGTCCATAAAGTTACCGTTGCAGTACTCTGTCACAAATCAAGGTTCTTTCCCTAGTATTCTGTCCTTTTATACTCTATCCTTGAAGTTACCATCGCAGTATTCTGTCCTACCATCCTTCTCACTACAATTACCATTGCAGTATTCGGTAAAGAATCCATTGGGTTCGCCGTCGGCATAGTTCAGGTAAGTCACAGGCTCGTTGTTCTCCCAGTAGAGAGCGTTAGAGTTGGTGAGGCCGATGTAGAGAGCTTCGTCCTCCACCTGTTCGCCGGCCACCAAATCTATTAGGGTACATAAACATCAATAGGCATGCAAGGTGAACAGTAATTATTTTGTCCCCAGACAAAATGGCACCCTGTATGATACCATGACATAAAAGGCTTTGAAGAGAAGATCACCTCTCCAGAGGAGCGTTTTCTAGCATTTTGTAGTAGCTCCTACACAGATATAAACATGAGATGTATAAAAACTTGAAAAGATTGGCTCACTACATAAGAGACAGAGAAAAGGGCTCAAGTCTTAATTAATCTCCCTTGTCAGTGAAGTAAACCTGACAGTGCATACGGTGCACAATGTATGCAGATTATTTGCAAAGTTCAGATCTTGTGTCGCCAGCTCAACCCTCAATTTTTGCTACAGCTAATTCGACATAATTATGTCATTGGATGTCAGAACGAAAGATAAAGTAATAGCATTTTTAAAATTAACTTCTGTAGTTCTGAATTTTCATATTTTGTATCTTCAAACAGAAAAGATAAATTACTTTTGCGTTAGTTTATGAAGAACTGAGAAGGATTCACTATACTGATTTAGCGCCGTCAGGGCTCGTCACCCGACAAATGTCGCCGGAACTCTGGCGTATGACAGAACTGAAGTGTTCGACGGAGGAATGCAACATGTCAACTTGTACAGTTTTTTAATACCGTCGGAATGCGATGCTTTGTGTGTAACAAGCAGTTAGCTATCACAAAACTAATATGTACAGACGGTTTGGGACTTACTACGATATTGTCGAAACGAATTACTTCTTAACAATATTCAAGGAACGAACGACTAATTGTTTCGCTTTTCATAAACAGAATGTAGAACACGAATAGAGAGAATTTTTAGAGCTGCAGTCACAATCGCGAGATAGCGAATTATAACACAATATGCTTACATTGGTATCTGTCGGTTGCATTCAAATACTGCGTTACTGTGAGGGTTGGAATCAATAACATTGCTATAAAGAAGAGGGCATTGGTTTTGCAAGTATTGGCTATGGGCCATTGCTAACAAGATTATGATGAACGTAAATTCAACGCAGCCTGTTTTTAGTAAATGCCTTACCGACAATACTAGTTCACGTATGCGTAAGTTTTTGGTATTCGGCTATGTTTGCAGTAGTCTCAGTAAGTGTAAAGTTATTCTTACTCTATGTTTATTAAGGGTGAATTTGGTTATCAGTTGTCTCTATTCTAGTCAAAGTACGCCTAAGCGTATTGCTCAGCTATTTATCTTGTGTTTGCCGCAGTGATGGTGTCAAGTTGGTACATAGATAGTACACAAATAAACTGTAAACTCCTTTTAGTGCAGACACAAAGACTCACTTTGGACGAAGACCTGCTCCTCGAGCGTACTGAGCGTCACAATCACAGGCTCGGACTGGTCGTCTCTGTAGTACTGCTCCTGGCAGGCCAATTTCGCGTCTACGTAAGACAGCTGCTCAGAGATAAACTTGTAGCACATGCCAGTGCTGGGATCTTCCTCCCATCCTGCGTTGCAGTTGGTGTCGTCTGGCGGGATGGTGGTGACCACAGGCTCGATAGGTTCGTCTGAATAGTAGCGCTTGCAAGCGAAGGTCTTCTGCTCCGAGCAGGCCAGGTCGTTCCAGTAGCCCAGGTCCGCCTGCATCTCCACGCAGTTCTCGTCGCCGCCCGACGGTTCCGCTGCAAGAGTGATACCAAGTGCAATACATATACGTGAGATGTGGCAATTTACAGTATCTTACTCTGGCAGGGATATCTCGCTGCCAGGGCTCGATCTTCCACAATAGGTGAGAGAATTCTCGCAATAAAGTAGCACAATCTGAATAGCATAACATGATAAGCTTGCAATTTATATTTAGAAGCCTCAACTCTCAAGATCTAGAACGAACGTTGCCTGTGGCTTATTGCGGTCACCTCTCTACAGAATTTGCTCTATAGCGGTACCTAACTTATTGCATTGGGTCAAGGGTCAATACCTGAAATTCAATTCAGTGGTTCAAAGATAGTGCATCTGCCTAAAGCTGGAAAAAAAGTCGAGCCTCGAAGGCTTAATTTTGGTGCAAAATCGAACTTCCTCTTGATCCCTTTAAGACTTTTGGTTCTATTGAGGCGCGGCCCTATTCTTTATTGTTGCGTAAGCGTGAACCGGGACCTGCAGCGCTTGGCTGTGGGACCGAAATGCAGAAGCCTATTTGCTTCATGCGGTCACGCTCCATCTTTTTAGATGGTACCCAACAACAAACAGCCGATGTCTCATTTGCACCCTATATATGTTTTGGTGAAAGTAACATATTTAATGCTCCACAGGGGCACTATACTCCCTATATATGTAAGGCAATGGATCCCAGAAGCTAAAATTACAAAACAGTTTTGAGGCAACGAGAACTGTTGTTAGGGCAACTGGAGAAGCTCCCTCCAGCAGGAGAGAGGCGAGTAACGAGAATGGGTTGTTTGTCTGGCAGCCAAAGAGACAATTTTGGCTAAACCATGTTTTGACCGATGAAGTTTTTTTTTCTTTGCAGATTCTGATAGTGTAGACTCCATATAACGTCACCTGGGTGGGTGTGGAGCTCTGACCCTTGAGCAATTTTCTATATGTGTGAAAATCCAATATGGCCGCTGTGCGATGGCGACAAAATTTAGAATACCCATAACTTTCTGAATATATACGAGAGAAGCCTGTTTTTGTTGTCTATACCTAGGTTTTAGGTATAAGGATTGCAATTAGATAAGTGTTTGCCTTGTCTGATGATATTAACTTCTAAAACAGGATGCACCATAGTTATTTGCACCTTATTTTTCAGATATTTTAGATAAAATTTTACTGGCTATTCAGTATGCATAAAGTTTTATGCTTAATTATTTGAGATCATTTTTCAGAGACTTAATAAACTTCCAGTTTCTGCACAGGAATATACTAATACAAGTATGCAATACACAACTTCAATAAACATGAACAGATATGTATAAAATACATTATGACGTACATCAGAGCAGAGAAATTATCCAACTGGAATATACTCCTTGCAGTTCTCGAGATGATTTCTCTCTATTTTTGTCTGTTGCATGGCATGTAAACTACGCAAGTTGTGCCTCCTAAACATGGAAACCGTGAATGATCTACCAAGTTGATTACTGCAAGTCTGCAACAGATATTCACAGGCCAGCAAACCATGCACTACATTTCTGGGCTATTGAATGGCACTTGCGCTATGGCCGCAGCAGGCACTACATCATTGGCATCAATTTTAAAATCAGAAGCTGTGTAGCCGAGGGCACACATTTTACATGCCAGCTACAATTTCCAAGCATCCTGTACGAAATGTGCAATGACCAGTATACGTTCATCCATATATACCTCACACAAAGACTCAAAGAGTCGTCAGGGCGAATGAAGCGTGACCAAACAGACAGGAGAAATCTCCGCACAATAAAATTGTGCTATCTTCTGACAGTCTAGACTCTAGACCTAACAGAACTTCCTGATAAGCTTGTAAATGCAGTAACTACACATATAACCAAGCACATATCTGTCAATTCTAATAAACAACTTGGATGACAACAAATGGAAATTTTTATATAAAGTTCACGGGAGGGCTTCCATCAACCCATGCCAAAGCTGATTCACTCCATGGCGACGACTCGCAAACACATTAAGGTTGGCGAGTACAAGATCGTTGACATGGGAGCAACTTATGCCAGAGCAATGACAGAACACCTCAAGATATTTTGAAGATCAAAATTTCATATCGTAGGAATTGACACTTATGTTAACTGCATTCTTTAGCGATCATGGACTTGGAGATGCGCTTGACAAACCAGGCAACACGGGAGAGCACTTGCAAAGTGGAAATCGCCAAGAGAACACAGCCCAGGCCACTGGGTGCCTTTGTACTGGATAAACGAGCCATTTTGTGGGTCACTCCATGGCCACCGAGTGGTTCAGTTGGCCGAAACTACGTGAAGAAAGTTTGGATGTACCCTCACAAACGATTGAAACAGGCTGATGTGTTGCTGATGCTTGATTGCAATACACAGAGCAACACAAAGATGCAATAATATCGTCTAGGCAGAATAAATCCAGTAGGGTACATGAACCTATAGGTTGACGAACACAACTCGTCTTCCAGTAGAGTTCGTTGTTCTGACTGTGTCAAAGAACAAAGCTCTGCTGATTGACATCATTGATAATGATCTCAGGATTCATGTCAATGAATTTCAAGGAAAACTGTTATTTTTGACAAGCAAGGATCCAATTCGCTATAAACTAAACTGTGAATAAATAACACAGCGACATGATATGTCAACAAGCCAGGAAGAAGCAGACACAATCATAATACGGCAGGTCTCACGAGTTACGAAAGAAACTGTCCTGGTTATGGCTGATGATACTGGGGCGTGTCGCAATCACGCCAAAACCGGGTGCCACAACCTGCAAAAAGGTTATCGTAACTCAAAAAGTGGCTGTGTTAGCGCCATCAAGCGACGAACGGTGTAAGCTCAAAGATACTGTAATTCTATTTTATTCGAAATATTGTGAAGGTACGTTTCAAGTAACTGATCTAATTTACTTATTTTGGTGTAAGAAGCTTATTTGTTGCGTATTTGAATGAAGTTTGTGCTCCTTTTACTCAAAATAGACGTTTGTGCTCGTGCTCGGTGACCTACATCGCTGTAACCTGTGTTGCAGTCGTCATTTGAGCTATAATCTTAACACGGGTTACGACTGGCTGGGTCACCGGTGTAGCAACGGTAACCCAGAATGGGCCAGAAATGCTGATTGCGACAAACCCCTGGTGTACATATTTCTGCTGTATTAGTGGGAGAGATGCGAGATCTCTTTCACAGTATTCACGACTGCTCTTATTGAATGGGGATGTTTCTTGGACATGAATGCATCAGTGGAGACTTGCAGTATACCAGATACGTAGGCCGCCAACGCTCTTACTGGATGCGATACTGTCCAATCGCCTCGCGGTATTAGCACCATCACAAGCCAGAGGGTATTCAACAGTCAGACTTGTGGGCACTTGATGAAATGGGTTAAAATAATTACCTCCGCCAAGGAGGTTATGTTTTCGTCGTGTTTGTCTGTCTGTTTATCTGTCACCAGGATAACTCAAAAAGTTATGAACCGATTTGGATGAAATTTACAGGGATTGTTAGGTATGTTGGGAGGAACAGATGATTAACTTTTGGTGAAGATATGTCCATCCGTTT
>LQNS02277097.1:6522034-6533031 GCA_001587735.2 Parhyale hawaiensis | reverse complement strand
CATAGCTCTGCTACTCTTCTCCTGTGGGACAGGTTCACTAGATCATTATCAGCGCACAGCCTGCTGGCTGAACTAACAAGTCGGTCCAACAGACGCAAGTGAGTGTCAGCAGCTGAAGCCCAGACCGACGGGCAATACTCTTACACAGGCAGCAAAAACGTATTAAAACATCTGCGGGAAACATAACTGTCACCAAACACAGAATTTACCTTAAGCAGGAGCCACTCTTAGTGGAAGCACGTGACACCAACCTCCTAATATGCGGCTCAAAAGTCAACTGCTCATCAAAGACAACACCAAGAATTTCCAAATTAAGGAGCTAGACTCCTGAAGCAAAGTGTCATCAATCTCCAGTTGGGGATGCTCTGCGGTACAAGTGTCAGAGACCGACGATAATCATTGACTTGGCTATATGGGCCGAGCACCATGCACTAATGCGTGACATATCCCTATTCAGAGACTGAGCGACAGCATCAAGAAGGCGAGGAGCAGGTATAACTGCCATCAAAGTTGAATCGCTGTCATAGTTGTAATCATCGTGTTTTCAAGCGAAGAGAACATGTCACTAGTATAGAGAACGAACAACAGCGGGCCAAGCACACTGCCCTGAGGGACACCAGACGCAACCCCGACCTGAGGAGCTCAAAACGCCGTCAACAGACACACTCTGCGTTCGCTCAGACACAAAATCGCGAATGATTGACAGAACCCTACCACCCACACTAAAGGAATCCAGCTTGTATAATAGACCAGGAACAACTATTGACACCAGTTGCTGAAAAGAAGCTTATAACATATCTTTTTGCACGGTATGGTCTAAGAAGCTACCAGTCTCTCACTGAAGCTCACAAAAAGACATAGATCAAGAAAACTGCCCAGAGACGAGCTGCTGCCGGCAGCTCTCATCATTACTGCTACTAACGAAGCTACCACTAGATAATATCTCTCGAATTCAGCCGCAGGTATCAATCTGGTGATATGCATTGGATCCCAATCACTGGACCTTCATGCCATATATCAAATAGATGGTCAAGACGTCTAGCAACGGACACTTTGCACCCAGTTACTGTTTCTGAGGGGGCTGCTGTGATACCCCCAAGAAGTTATCAAGTGTTCCAGTGAAGCGGAAAAACTCTACAGATCACAACGTACGTAGTAGCTACCAAAATATTAGTCTCCCATGCAGCGCTTTCTGTACCTGAAAAAGCAAAGTTTTCTGTGAGAACATGCAGTTCTCCGGTGAACCTTGAGTTAACCGATGTACTCTCTTTGATTGAAATATAAATATTAACTTTACCGTGTTCAATAAATCAAACGTTAATCTTTCAAAAACATTTGATGCATGTTGATACTGGGCACTCAGTGGAACGCACACTACTTCCAATTTCAATATATAATTTCGCAGAGCCTGCACGATGGCCATCGCCGATTATACGATGGCGATGGTGTGTAGACCATCGTCATCGGAAAAACTACGATGTTACGATGGAACATCGCAAAAATCCATCGGCGATAGCGATGGTCCGATGGAAATCGTATCAAACAATCGGCGATGGCCATTTTCTCCATTGGCGAAAAAAGGAAGAATTGGTCCGATGAAATGACTGAACACACCATCGGTGATGTCATACAATGGGCATCGTCATCGGTTGTACATCCGATGTCGACGATATAAGCCTAAAACTACAGATAAACAGCCTTATGAGTTTGAAACATTCATTTTAATTAGCAACAGTAAAACAAAGGCGGGTTACAATGTTTATTTTAATACATTTTCCAGATCTAACAATGTCATTTAATAACCTGGGCCCTACATTTCGCTAGGAATAGTATTAGTGGTTTGAAAATTGCACTCAGGCCGAGATTGTAAAAAATGCTGCTTTTATTCGATGTTTGTGGTCTGAGATGTTTGAATTTTTAAATGTCTTAATTTGATTGTCCATCGCCGATTGTGACGTCCCACGATGGCCATCGCCGACGGTTATTTCATCGTAGGTCATCGCCGATGAAACTTGGCGATTTTTGGTTCCGATGCCGATGGAGCGATGGTATTGCAATCTCCATCGTAAGAACGATGGCGATGGCCATCGTAACATAATCGCAAATGCCGACCTCTGTGGTTTTGAAAATACCAGTAGTGCATGTAGGCATAGACACCAAAATCAAGTTTCTATCAAAAGCATTCACAAAGTTCTGGATATGTCAATTTTTGTTGACGCTACACGGCGGCCACATTGGATTTTTACGATATTAAAAAAATTGCTCATAGGTGAGAGCTCCACACCCATCCAGGTGACATTATTTACATTATAAGCCACCAAAATCTGCAAAGAAAAAGCTTAATCACGCAAAACTTGGTTGACCTCTCTGGCTGCCAGACTATTTCTGTTGCGGTCCGTGAAACGCGATTAGTAGAGTTCATAAAATATTCGGCGTTATGATCGCACTTTAGTTTTTTTTCACCACGAGCAGATTCCTCAAAATGTGTATAGCACTTGCTGGGTATAATCTGAATATGAATAACAAACTTGGTCAAGACATAAGTTACTATTTAGCAAATGCTGATCTAAATATGCATAGTCTCGTGGACGCATTGCCGTAATTTACTATAGCTTGTGAATGACAAGGGCAACCATGTTCAGTTGTACGTTTCTGAAGAGAGATGCTGACCATCGAAAATTGTGTTGCAGCAATTCTTCCTCTTAACAGCAATGGCAAACAAAGAATAATATGACGTTTACTGCAATAAAGTATATGCTGTTTCGGTACGGAAACATGCGGCATTCTTCAAGTTCACAACATATACAGATAGAGTATTCTGAGAGAGTATACCTCCTCCAAGCAGGGCAATGTTAACGAAAATTAGAAATTTAAAGTGCCTTGAAACTAGGATTTCCTCCATCATTACTAAAATTTGGTCATTAGGGTCTCTTGACAGTAATAATTTCCTGAATATTTGTTCGTAACTTTTTGTGTCATACTCTGACAAGTTATATGAGGAACATTGGTAAACCATACAATTGGTGACCCGATCATCACCAAAATTTGTCGTTTGCCATTTCTACCACTTATTATACATTTCATGAAAATCCATTCATAACTTTTTGAGTTATTTAAGTGACATCCAGCATTGCATACAAACGCTAAAAAACACAACTTTCTTGCATAAAAACATATCTAGTTACACCTTAGCCGCGGTAACTAGTGAGGGGTATGAAACTGATGCAAAGTTGGCTATAAGAGATTGTGAACGCGTATCGGCAGGATAGAGGCATTCGGTGGTACTGGTACCTATGTAGTAGGAACTTTGTGCTACGACGGGTGCATGTGAGGTATCTATGTAGTAGGAACTTTGTGCTACGACGGGTGCATGTGAGGTACCTATGTAGTAGGAACTTTGTGCTACGACGGGTGCATGTGAGGTACCTATGTAGTAGGAACTCTGTGCTACGACGGGTGCATGTGAGGCTCAATCGTCAGACGACGAGGTTCTACGCAGTAGGGGTAACAAGACCATCAGTGACACTTAAGATTCACTGTATTTGAATGTTTTCAAGTTCACTGAGTAATAGGGATAATAAAAATTGGTTTACGTCCATTATTAAAATCTTAGAATGCAACGCGTCGATGCACAAGTATCATCATTAGGCTAAAAAAAAACGTACACACCAACGTAAGTAACCATTCAGGATTTTAATGTGTACCTCCGACAAACTCGCTATACTTAGTTTTATGTAGCTGCTATACAGTATGTTCACGTCTAAAATTTAAGGACAATTAAGAGAAAGATATATTTACACGTGTCCTAGTAATGTCGAAGAGAAAAGAGAAAAGCAAGGAGCAGGCACGAATGCTACACACTACGTCACTGCGGTGACTGCACCCACTTCCCCAAGCAAAACGAATCAGCGAAAATGGTCCTTCCTTGGTGTGTACGGTTTTTTTTCAGCCTGATAATGATGCTTGTGCATCGAAACGTTGCATTCTAAGATTTAAATAATGGACGTAAACCACGTAAACCAATTTTTATTATTCCTATCACGCAGTGAACAGGAAAATTTTAGAAAAGCTGAAAATTTAGATACGAAATTGTATTAGAATGCTGAGGTTCAGGTGCTGAGGCGTATAGTTCTATATTGCTTGACATGTAATCAGAATATAGACCGTGATGGCAAGGGTCTAGTTGAGTAGTGAGATAGCGCAGCCTGTGTTAGTGAAGAAACAAAGTTGGTGAGTTTTGAGTTCATTCTCATCACACGAAGCAATAGTGATACACTGTAGGAACGATAAATACTGCCCAGGATAGAGCAATGTTTCCGTCTCTGGATTGAGTACTAGAAAACAAAATTAGCACAGCTTGAATCCATCCAGAGATCAGACACTGCTGAACTTTGAGGCATGCAAGAGCTCGACCATCACAAGTGAAGTGACATATCGTCTCCATTTATATTCAATACAACGAAAATTTGAACGTTCCACTATCATTCATGTTTAGAATATTCTGGATCGCATCAGTGTGAATGAAAGAATTGTTGCATACACTCTGATGGCTTGGAAGGACTTGTAATATACGCATTCCAAGCGCAGATGCTGGTAGCGCAGTGGCGACAAACTATTTCAAAAGCTTGAAGTGTGAGGAATAGGGCTTTGTAACCAAGAGATAAGCGGTTACATGCACCGTAAAGACAATTCGCTTCTTGCAGTCCTTATGGGCGCAAGAAGCGACCCAACGGAAGAGAACTTGCTGTGTGGCACTGCGCAAGTGAGACAACGGGACTAACGTCACAAGGACCGCCTCCAAAGACGCTCAAGGTATCTCAAGTCATGGTAATCATTTAGTAGTTTACCTCTTTTAGGCCAATGGAAACTCTTTGGTTAGGCGTCAAGTAGTGCTGGCATTCCTACACTGTAAAAAAATTCCGTAAATTTTACGGGAAAATCACTGGCAATGCCAAGAAAATTCCGTAAGATTTAGGAAATTCCATGATTTTTCCGTAATTTGCCCAGATGTCGGGCAAATTACTACTGCTGGGCAAGTTAGGGAGAAATTTACAAATTCCGTAAATCTCACTGAATATTCTTGACATTATTGCTGCCAGTCATTTTCCCGTAAAATTTAAGCATTTTGTTTTTACAGTGTAGAAGAAAATTAGTATTTGGACGTTAACTGCATTAACTAGAAATGTATCACTCAAAGATTAAAACACAATGAGCTGAGCTTGATTAATACTTGAATCAAATACGAATTATACGAGTTGCTAAAACATGAATCAGAGATCATTTTCCGTAGGAATGGCACTCTTTGAGACGTACAGAAAAGGGCGCAATAGTAGTTGAACTCAAGCAATAATCAAATAAATATTTCGGCGTACAATACTTGCTTCTCTTGATTGCATTTCGTTAGGCGAGCTAAGAGGAATGTGAAAGATAACGTAGAGCCAGCACTTACTGGCGCCCCAGTTGTCCATTACGACAGCGTTGCCGTCCGACCAGGAGAACACAGCTTCTTCGTGGCGGTCGTTGAGGCCGATCCAACTGTTCTCTTCCAGAGAATCTGCGGAAGTAAGTTAGGCAACTTATTTACCATCATTGAGAGACGTCATTTGACGTCAAAGGTACAGAGTTGAAAACCTCTGTTCAGTTGACTTCTCCCCTAAACTATACAACCTGAAAGTCCGCTCATCCATTGTCCGTCCGTTCACTAGTCCCCAGCGCCGAGTCAGCTATTGCCTTCGAGGGACTCGGATCGACAGTTTGAGGCCAGTCTACAATAATTATATTTAATCGAGGAAGCTGTAATAATA
This sequence comes from Parhyale hawaiensis, assembly GCA_001587735.2. Lineage (NCBI taxonomy): Eukaryota > Metazoa > Arthropoda > Malacostraca > Amphipoda > Hyalidae > Parhyale > Parhyale hawaiensis. The sequence goes on along the minus strand of LQNS02277097.1, from coordinate 6,527,227 downwards.
TCAATGGATGATCTTACAATGAATATGCCAGTTAAGGTGGAGAATAGCACACTAGAATAGTTCTAACCCCGAAACCTCAATAAAACTACAGAATGTTCCACACTTGTCTGATTAGATCGGTGATTCCTCAACATAGAGAGCCGGAACTCCAAAAGCTTTGATGGGTACTTACGACCCCTTCATAATTAAAAAAAAAAACATTTTTTTTCTTACTTTAAACCAATGGTAGATATTTTATCAGCTCAAATACGTAGTATGAGTGTGTGTCCTGATCTCCGCTGAACCTCTGAGACTGGCTTACGGAAACTCAGGGGTTGGGCCGGACACTTCAAGACCTGTGCCCACCGAATGAGATGACTCCGAGTGCAGCTCTGCATATATTTACAGACTATCGAGTTCTGAGCTAACGTTCCACTATAATTAATACTACTAATACTAATTAAAACTAACCACTACACCGTGGCGTAGTGGTTAGAGCGCCCGCTGCTACATCAGCAGGTTGAGCGTTTGAGTCTAACAAGCGTCATTGGTTCACGGCCGGAAGGGCATCCGGTGAGCTAAAGGCCTGAGCCAAGTCCAAAGTCCTGGCATTAGCTGGGCATCATCCAAGCCCGTAATCCTTAACTAGGAGATGCGGGATATCGTAACGTAAAACCGATTCATTCAAGTAGCAGTAGTTATTGTTGTTAGTTACAAATTTAGAGTGACATTCGCTTAGCAACATTAAATATAGCATAAGAACGAAAATAATTTATGTAAACAGTTAACGGTTATTCTACCACATAACTCGTATGAATCTATAATAGTACTTTTTAACACAAGAAAAAACTCAAATTGAATTAATTAGTTATACGTCATAGTCACATGGATTAAACTTTTAAATTAAGTTTGTTGAAGAAACAAGTAAAAAAATTAGTATAATGGAGCTTCGTGCATCCTGATAAGACAGTGCGTTAGCAGTTTTCAGTACCAAACTAACGATAACATAGGATGCCCTGAAGATAGTCCAAGTTTTGTAATGAATATTCCCAACGTACGTAGATGAGACTCACAGTGTCATATCATCTGCGTTCAACAGTAATTTAAGAGCTAGCTCAAAATTTCGTCCAATCGTGTCCCTGGCAGCGGAGATGGTTGGTATTTTCATTGAATATATTCCCTGTGATGGGGCCGAGCCGTAGGTTCCGTTTGTGTGGACAAAGTCCACGGTTAGGTTTCTTTTGGTGTGATGGTACCCATCAGTGGGTTCCCTATGCTGCAGAGTGACCCACCTGTGAGTCCTTGTTCATAACAAGAATTCAGTAAAACAAAGCCTTTGCCATAGACGCCAGACTTCACTTTCGATATCACAGGCAATGTGTTAAAGTGTATCTTAGCAACGGTGTGCCTTGTAGTCCACACTAACATTTACATCAATAGATGTATATTTCGATTAAAGTACTCAAAGGTGAAAAGAGTGTCTGTTAAGGACTAAGAATTCCTCTTACAGAAAATATGTTCCTGTTCCTCCACAGACGACACTGAAGCCAAGTGGCCTCCGTTGCTCTGGCAGAAGCCCTCGGCTGAAGGCCAGGACAGCTGCTGCTGAGACGTGTAGTAGCAGTAGTCGTTGTGCAGCTCCCAGTCCTCGGGGCAGTACTGCTCAGCTGCCCGATGCAAAATGCGTTGCATTAAAGAAAAAAAGGTACGTATACTGCCGGATGTCAAGAGGAGAGAAATACACCCAAACAAAGACGCTGAGAAAATTCACTGCACCCGACACGCCGCCGAAAGGTTCTACCGAAAACAAGATCACGACTGATATTACAGATCTTTACAGATCCCGGCACTGAATTTCACGCCAGGACAGCCTGGTAAAGCATCAATTAAACTAAGAAGATTAGCATCTAAGAGTGACCAGGGTGCAGTGGTGGACCTGTCAGACGGCTCGTGTTTTGCTTCCGAAGACATTTAGGAGCGGGGTTAGAGGAATGTGATCAATAGCTCTCATTATTACCTCCGCCAAAGAGGTTATGTTTTCGTCGTGTTTGTCTGTCTGTCTGTTTGTCTCTTTGTCTGTCTGTTTGTGTGTTTGTCTGTCACCAAGATAGCTCAAAAAGTTATGAACCGATTTGGATGAAATTTACTGAGATTGTTAGGTATTTTAGGAGGAACAAATGATTAACTTTTGGTGAAGATATGTCCATCCGTTTGTTTGTTTGTCTGCCTCATTTTTCTCGACGCTCTAACTCAAAAAGTTATGGATGGATTTTGATGAAATTAACATGNTTACTGAGATTGTTAGGTATTTTAGGAGGAACAAATGATTAACTTTTGGTGAAGATATGTCCATCCGTTTGTTTGTTTGTCTGCCTCATTTTTCTCGACGCTCTAACTCAAAAAGTTATGGATGGATTTTGATGAAATTAACATGAGTGGTTAGGTATATAACAAAGAGTAAATGATCAAATTTTGGTTATGATCCGTTTGTTTGTTCGTTCGTTTGTCACTGTTTTTAATTTTCTGCTTTTTAGCACAATAACTCAAAAAATAATGAATGGATCTTTATGAAATTTATAGGAGTTGTTAGTAATGTTGAAAGACATAAATGATCAAATTTTTGTGTAGATCGGTTTGTTCGTTTGTATGTTTGACTCATGTTTGTCATCACGTTTGTTAACAGTATAACTGAAAAAGTTATTAACGGATCTTCAAGAAAATTGGACAAGCTGTTAATAATATAAAAAGGCACAAATGATTAGGTTTTGGAGTTTATACAAAGAAAATTATGGTTTCTGAGCCAATTTTAATTTTTTGCTACCGTTGCTTCACTTGGCGGAGGTATGCGCTCTCAGAGTGCTCCAGTTTGAATAGCAATTGTAGCATGTGAAGCAACAGTCCGCCTATTATATAAGTTCACCGAACTAATTTGGGCTGACGATGAATTGGCTATTGGCCCAGTAGGTCACCAAGGTGACTGGCAGCAGCCGAAACTGGGTTGATGTTCTTGTAATATACTGTACTTGCGGGCTTTCTCGTCAGCTTTTAAGAAAAAAGTTTATTATTATTATTATTAGCAACACCATGGTGGTAATATTTTATCGAGTTTGTCTGTTTGTCTGCAGCAAAATAACTCAAACGTTTTGGACGGATCCTTACAAAATTTACAGGGATTGTTAGGCATGTTAGGAGGAATAGATGATAAACTTTTGGTGAAAATCCGTTCAACTGTTTGTCTGCAATTTTTTTTTTAGAACCACAACTCAAGTTACAGACGTATTTTTATGGAATTTGTATGAGTTTGAAGGTACAGCAAAAACTGCTAGTAGACCCACCTCCTATAAAACAATATTCCTAGTAGACAAATAAATTTTAGAGACTGTACCCGAAAAAAACTCTCAAGAGACAAAATCTAATATTGGTGCTTGGTAAAATTTCTGATAAAATTGTGAAATGGGTATTATTAGCAATGATTCTATGGCTACAAGCAAAACTTTTGGATTTATATACTACCATATTTATTGAAGTCATGGTGACAAAAAATTGTAATACTGAGATACGCTGAAACGGTACCATATAGAAGTTTGAGCCTACAGTATTCTATCTGATGAATGGAAGCGAACTTAAAAATTGGCTAATGGGACGTCAAGTAAGACTGTTGTTTTTTGTGTTATATCTGGTAACATTCCGCCGGCTATTCCTATGAATCCACTCTACATGACGGTGAGGTTCGTTACTTACATCTGAGCTCTAATATATTTTTGCCCACGCTCACGGTTGACATTCCTTCCAAAAAATAATGCGGGAAAACTCTACGTGTAACAATGAAAAACAACAAGGGTTTGACAGGAAAGTATCCACTTAGGATATATTCAGCGAGGGCATGGTGGCCTGTGATTAAAGTACGTATCATAGTGTAAACTGTTCTATTATTATTATTATTATTATTATTAAAACTGCACGCTCGGGCCACCACCCAGGTAGTGTAACCCAAATGAAGCATTATGCATTATGTCTGTACGTACTGTTTATTGCTACAAGAAAGAGCAAAAAGGAAATGAAAAATTATTTTTATTTAAAAAAAAATTGTGAACAAAACGTGTAAAAGAAATTTATAAAAGCAATTCTATGTTTAATATTACACTTGCTAAGCATTTGATTGCAGGCATTTCACAATTATGAGTGCGCTCTTTGTAATGGAAACATGAAATTATTGCAGTATTCCCTTCACATTACAGAAAGCTGCTGTTCTGTAATGAAACTGTAACAAAGCTTCTTATGAGACAAGCCATGTCCGGAACACAACCCTTGCTTATTAGCAGTATTGGCTCTGTTTTACGATGAGTAAATGACAAAATTTTTGTGATGATTTATTATTTCGTTTGATCTATACTTACCTCCCGTCGGGTTTGTATGTTTGTTTATCTGTCTGTCACCAAGATTACTCAAAAAGTTATGGAAGGATCTTGACGAAATTTATACAGGGATTGTTGGGAACGAGAGGAGGAACAGATGATTAACTTTTGGGGAAGATCCGTCCATCCGTTTGTTTGTTTGTTTGTTTGTTTGTTAGTCTGCCTCATTTTTCTCAATGCCATAACTCAAAAAATTGTTGACGGATTTCTAGAAATTTACATGAGTTGTTTGGTATATCATAAAGAGTAAACGACCAAATTTTTGTGATGATCTGTTTGTTCGTTCGTATGGGTGTTGTTGTGGTTGATTTTATGTTTGTTAGCGCAATAACTCAAAAAGTTTTGAGTGAATCTTTATGAAATTTGCAGGAATTCTTAGTAATGTTAAAAGATGTGAATGATTAAATTTTAGTGCAGATCAGCTGATTCGTTTCTACGTTTGAGTTGTGTTTTTCATAGTGTTTTTTACGCAATAACTCAAAAATTTTCAAACTCCACTTAATGAAATTTACAAGAGTTGTTAATAATGTTAAAAGGCAAAACTGGTTAAATTTTGGTGCAGATCGGCTCATTCGTTTCTATGTTTGAGTTGTGTTTGTCATAATGTTTGTTACGAAAAAACCTCAAAAACTTTTGAACCTTTCTCTATGAAATTTACAGAAGTTGTTAGTAATGTTAATAGACACTAGCTGGACCCGTGAAACTTTCACGGCTTTGCAAGGCCTTTCAGACAGACTCGTGAAACTTTCATATTTTAGCATGGAGACACCACACTTGTTCTTCAACACCGAGACTCGAT
>LQNS02277097.1:6497327-6513532 GCA_001587735.2 Parhyale hawaiensis | reverse complement strand
ATATATATATATATATATATATATATATATATATATATATATATATATATATATATATATATACCTTAGCAGCTCAAATAGTGTGAGAAACCACTTTAAAATGCTCGGCTTCCGTGAAGGTAACAAATTTGTGTTGGCCAGAAGTGTTTAGTTTTTTATGTGTTTTCTAATCAAATAGTTATCAGTCAATATGCTGGTAGCTAAAATAGAAGGTTTATCTAACTTTCATTCATAGTTTTCTTCGCAGTAGCAGACTATACCAAGCTACTAATATTACAATATACCACACGCGTATGCATTACATCTCACTAACAAAATTTCTAGATACCCAAAAGCTGATTTATGGTCTTAACTCCTGAAGTCGCCAAAAATTCTGATAGGGATGCGGTGTTTGGAAATAAAATATTCTACAGGTGCGGTAAATTATTATAGTTTAACTAGCCATGCAGTGATTTAGAGTACATCTCAATCACTCGCCGCTTTGAGAGCCACAAATAATACTAACGTCCGCCGCGCCTTACAAACTGACGACCAAAAGTGCTTTTTCACCCCTGCCCGCGCCCCGACTCTGGCTCGGCTGTGAAGGATATGATGATCGCTTACGACACAAGGGACAAAAACTCTGTGAGGAGTTCTTCCCGTACCTCATGGTGAACCTTTCGAATGGGCTTTCATCGGGAGTAGTTGTAGCTGAGACTATATATATCTACGCGTTCCAGTACCAGCAGCGATCACTACAACTCCAAACGGCTCCGCCTGGGCTCATCACCTCCTATATAAGAACTGGCTGTCCAAGCGCTCCGTTGCCTAAATTAACTAAACGTCCCGGATCCCCGCAGACCTGCCCCAACTATTTACACGTGCATGATTATCTTTTGGCTCTTGTTTTCCCCCGGACAACTATTTTATTTGTTAAATAGCAATAGCTCACTTAAGGGTCAGAGCGTGAGTCTCCGCTCTTCTGCAGAATTGGATCGGTTGGTAGATATGTCTTCTGCTAGTTATCTAAAGTGATGTTATTATTCTGTTTGTTCTTCCCAACGTTCCTTACATCCTTAATTCCTAAGTTCCTTAGTATGACCCTTACGCTTTCGACATAAGATAGTGGAAAATTAAGGAGATTGAATACGTTCGCGTAAGAGATGAATAGGATTACAGTTTCATATTTTATGTTGCTATTGCTAGCACGTCATAGAATGAAGATTTGCTGCGAGGTTCACATTATGAGGGCGAAAAATCTGACCAAAAGTCATATTAGGATAGTTACCAGGCATTAGGATAGTTACCAGGCATTTGTGCGGAGACGCATTTCCTCTCACCAGCCTGGATGGTGGCATCTTCGTCGTCTCCTGACATGTGCGTGAGGTTGCGGGAATATTCCGACCCGTCCACCCACTCGAACTTGTCGTCAGTGTCGCTAACTGAAATCAGAGAAAGGTAGAAATGCTGAGCTGCATCGAGATTTTGACATTGTTTTGCTACAAGCATACAGCTGTCTTCAGTGAAACAGCTGTTGTTGTTTCGGCGTCCCCGTCAACCGATATTATAAGGCCGATTAATTGTGAACAAACTTGGTGGGCAGCGCTTATATCGTGTGGGGCATATCGATCTGCTGCAGAAATTCTATGACTTGCTGCCATAAGCCCTAAGTTTGATAATACTAAGATTTTTGCCTTTGCTAGTCCACCTAGCAAACTAAGCTATATTTGTATTCAATACAATTTCTAAAGCATTAAACGATTTGACCAAATCCTTGAATACACGTTCTCTTACAAACTATCCAATTAAAATAAAGCTCTTGATAAATAGAATTACAAAACGCTGAAGTGTATCTTTGCAGTATGCCAGCAATTTTATGAAGCAAGATCAGAAAGTGCAGTTTTACATCGTGTAATGATCGCAGGAGGGCCAAAACAAGCAATTAATTAAATAATTTCTAAGAACTCCCGTTGGAAAATATGTCGCTGACCGGCCCACCTCACTGAATATAAGGAGAACGCAAACAAGACATAACCAACCCTGGAAATTAACTTCTTCATTAACTGAGGCAGATGCAATGACGGTCAATGTTGACAAGTGGTGCTTCCGTATTTTGGCTATTTACGGCGATGTTTTCAGTGATATTAAAATTTAGTAACGATTATAAGTGTATTTAAATAAGGTTGCGGAAAACCATTTGTGAGGTTATCGGCAATGCAATCAATATAATACCTACACAAGGCAAGAAAATTCTAATGTTAAATATGAGTCGACGATATTGAAACTTAACGTTTCAGGATGAAAAATCCCATCTTCAGAAGGAAGAAAATAAACCTAGGCTACGATCAAAAAATAAAAATTTCTTTATTGTTAATAGGTAAGATGAGCGTAGGTGTTGTTGGGGGCAAGTCTAAAAGGCAAATGGACGGAGCCGCGCACAGGAGCCGGACCTCAGCTCCTGTACACTGTACAGTCGGCAGAATTCAGGCTAGGTATATACAGTATAGAGCGGTACAGCCGTGGTGATGATGTTGAGGCTAGGCTTGGTGTTATGTGACACCTCTCTGAGATTAAAACGCTCGAGCTACCCTAACCTTCTCAGATACTACCTTTTTAGTAAGGACGACTATCCTACCAACAAAACAAGTCGTACATCCGCTCCCCGACTTACACTCCCGAAGCGCTCGGGCTGAATGTGAGGGCTTCGCGAGTGTTAAACCGGAACGGCTGGATACACCTAAATGTTGGTCAATACGGGCTGTAAATTGTTCCTTGGCAAACTGTTTGATCCCGGCATCAGCAAACCGTGGATCAGTAAATTGGATTTCTTTCACTCGCTCCCGTACTACAACAAGGCATCTGTCAACACGGTAAACAGTTTGAAAACGTTCCTCTATGAAGCCTACCCACATATCAACTTCAAATTTTCATACAAAAGACCATTTACCATAAGGTCCTACTTCAAATTTGAAGACAAGCCCCCCACAACACTTTTGTCCAGTGTTATCTACCTCTACCGATGGCAGGCCTGCAGCGCCTCATACGTGGGTAGCACTGGACAACACTTCAAAGCCCGTATTGACCAACATTTAGGTGTATCCCTTCGTACCGGTTTACCACTTGCGAAACACTCACATTCAGCCCCTCGCCTACATGCTGAGCAAAACAACCATCCTATCAGCAGGAATGATTTTTCCATCATAGACTCTTTCAATCCCATCGAGCTCGCAACACTAGAGTCTCTCCTCATACATAACACCAAGCCTAGCCTCAACATCATCACCACGGCTGTACCGCTCTATACTGTATGTACCTAGCCTGAATTCTGCCGACTGTACAGTGTACAGGAGCTGAGGTCCGGCTCCTGTGCGCGGCTCCGTCCATTTGCCTTTTAGACTTTCCCCCAACAACACCTACGCTCATCTTACCTATTAACAATAAAGAAATTTTTATTTTTTGATCGTAGCCTAGGTTTATTTTCTTCCTTCTGAAGATGGGCTTTTTCATCCTGAAACGTTCAGTTTTAATATCGTCGACTCATATTTAACAATATAATACCTGTAGACGCGAGAAAACCTTTCAATTCATTGCTCCGACAACGCTATCCGCCATGTAGCAGCAGCATGTGGCGCCATCTAGCGGCAGCTTTGTTTACAAACATGGAGCGCGTAACGCAACACTGCTCTATGCTGTTTTCTCATGTATTTCTCGTAAGATATTAGTAGAACCAGTCCTTGCCTACCAAACTTTTTGAGAAAAGCCACGTTGTAGCCGAAAAACTTTTTACTGGGCTTCGTTTTTAGTAACGAAAAACTCGTTTTCGTATCTGTAAACAATACTGCTGCTAGATGGCGCTACATGCTGCCGCAACATGTGGATCTAAATTAGTGGCGTTATCGGAGCAATGAATTCTAATGTTGTTTGCTCGTTCTACAGGTTTATTATCGTGAGAAATGGTTTTCCGCAGCCTTAAATACGCTTATTATCATTATTAAATCGAAATATCACAGAAAACATCGCCGTAATTAGCCTAAATATAGAAGCGCCACTTGTAAACATTGACCGTAATGACTCCAATAGTAAAACACTCGCTTTACTAATGAATACTCTGGGTGCGAGAGGCTCTGAGATATTATGGACGCAACAGGACCTGTCACTACATATATCCCATCACCGCTCTGCAGCACCGAAAGCAGCTGCACGTAGCGCACAGAAAATAAATTGGAAACTATAGAGTTGAATTAGAAACGTTTCCAGACTGGCAATACAGGACGTCAGTCAAGGTTTAGGCCATTGGAATTCATAACGAATTTATTAAGGGCTTCAAATGTCTGGACTACACGCTAGTCGAAAGGACGTGTTTCCTCAGTTAATCGTCCCAACGTTTTGTTGAGCCCTCGTGAACACAGATTTGAGTTTACCAAAAAGGGGGTAAAAATGTAAGCCACTAGTTCATTTTGCTAAGCACGTGCCGTTAGTTAAATTATGGATATCTTTTCAAACTTAGAAGGAATTATAACTAAAAACTCTCTACAGGTGTGAGCTATTAGGCTGCACACATCAACGAATCCCGATGTGGAGATGACGAAACTCGTTCTTTTGACTAGCGCGTGTACAGGCCTTAAGAATTGTACTAGGAACCATCCCAAAACTATATACTGGGTGCTGGGACTTGGAGCGACACTCACAGAGAAGTCCAATCCACAGGGATGCGTTTTCTGGCAGCTGGCTTCGGATGAACTCGTCCTCTTCCTCGGTGTCAATAACCACGAGATGTGTGCTGATGTTGGAGCAGAACTCGGATGCTGTGTCCCAAGACACCACGTCGACATCCTGAGTGTTGAAATAGTAGCAGGAATCTCCCAGCAGCTGCCAGCCTGACAAACACGCTCCTGGATAAATGGGATAATAAGGGCTGAGACAATGTGCTCTTACAGACAGAGAAGTCGATGATAACTCCAAAACAACAAATTGCATCAAGTATATATAGGCTCCTACAGTGAACTGCTCTTGCAGGTTGTGTTACCGTCATAGCTATATGTCCGAGCTTTTTGTCGTGTTGGAGTTATCACAACTTCTCTGTCTATAAGAGCATATTGTCGCAGCCCTAGTGATAATGTTGCTTGCAGACGATGAAAAATGACTAAGTATTCAAAACAAGTAACTGAGCTGCATTCTTATTGTTCTACTACAAACTTAGTATGTCATTGCTGTTTTCAAGAAGATTGTGGTGCGTATGAAGTAATAGTTGGCTAACTTATTGATGTTCTACGCCCCACATCTTAGCGCCTGTTGTCATTTCTTTACTCTTTCTAGAAAATAATATAATAATTAATAATAAATTGGACATTGCAACGAGATTTTTACACATTTTACTGGACTGAAGTGCTTCATTATCTTCGAACTACTATGAAATATTCATAAATAAATTTTCTTATAATCTATTTCGTCCCAAGTCTTTACCTATGTGTGGATAGTGATTGATGCGAATGACAAAACTTTTATCTTAACATGATACCAAAACTACAGTATCGTAGATAACTGATGAATCCTATTCAATTATGAATTAAATGAGAGTTAGATTTGTACGAAATACACATGATTGAGAAATGATAATACATCAATATAAGCAATTTCACGTTTGTTCTCAACGGCTTTTGAGTCTTTGAGACTTGATTCCAAACATACTGTAGATATCATATTTTCACATAATTCCACCCTATTTTAGCTGCACAGTTGTTTTGGAGACAATCATGGCTCGCACTCTTCCCAGAGTTTCGCTATCTGGTTCAATTATTTCCTATGGGATTTCGATCAGGAGAGCTTAGGCCATTTGAAAACAGCAATTCTTTTTTCATTGAGCAAATTCCAGTTTTTTCTCACTTATGGCCACAGTTCATTTACAGAAGACAGTTGTGTCAAATTTGAATTTAATCGCTGCGCCCCTAAATTTTCAGGATTGTGACGTCACAATTGCGTCACGCCGCTGTTGCAGCGAGGAATCTTTGATATTTCCACAGTGGCGTGACGTAATTTTGACATTTCTGGAATTTTTGAGGCATAGCGCATACACTAAGATTTGACACAACTATCTTCTGTAAATGAATTGTGCATGTGGCAGAGTGCCTCGTGAAAATCTGGTACGGTCGTGCCGTAGAGCAAACAAGCACTTATATAGATGCTCTTTCAGTATTTTATACATTCGGTAGACCGCAACAGTACTTGACTCCTAGGTCCAGGTTGCCTCTGACGCTGGCGGCCAAAATGGGAAAAATGTTTTTTCTCAGTAGCTATTATGAACATGTCCAGACATGGTCATGCAGGCAAGCACCCCCGCCGTATCCAAGATACTTTCTCCGCAAGAAAAATGTTATGTACCTTGGAATTATTTTCTTCAGTATTAAATTGGGGGAAAAGAATAGCTCTTGAGAAAATCCCATTTTTCCGTTGCCGACTTTTGGCCGCCAGCGTCAGACCTAAGAGTCAAGTACTGTTGCGGTCTATGGTTTATATATAGTGGTTTCAGTTGATTATAGTGTACAGAGGGTTTGCTGAGGCACTCAAGGGTTTTTGGCTGCACAGTAATTAGATGAAGAGTTACCTTTGGCAGCCTCACAGACGTAGAGATGCTCGTTGGCCTCCGACTCCGTCACCCAGGTACCATCGGGTTCCTGGTACGTCACGGCACCGCACGCCTCTCCGTCCAGCGACCTGGGCAGTAGCAGCCAGTGTGAGCTGGAGCACTCAAGGGAACCCACAGCCCGCAACATATCAAATCATTACGAGACAACGACTGAGAGGCACCGAGCCCTAAATCAGATTCTGAATAAGGGTTATAGGTACCTAATAGAGAGTTCCAAACTGTCACCAATGCAACCTCGCTCACGCAGTTAACGTGAGAAAAGGTTCACACGACATTACAATGACCTAGTCGTGTCAGCTCAGCGCCCGATTGTTTTGTTGCTCCTTGAAATCAAGAGAGTGCTTCTTCCAAGTGATTTAATAAAATGTTGACCGTCCCTTTAGCTGACGTAGCATGGATCAGAATAGGAAAGGTTTGGGTATCGTTTGAGATATACCGTAAATGGTGATAAAAAATTTAAACCTCACTTTTAAATGAAGATTCAATAAAAACTATTGATCATATTTTAACATACTTGCTCTCTTCGCATACAGAAATTAATTTTCTAGCAAACAATTATTATTATTATTATTATTATTATTATAATTTCTCTTTTTTTTTCGACTGAAAAATATCTGCCTTCAGAAAACAACAATGCACCAAGAAGTGCAAATGGGTTTTCTCTGGAATCCAAACATATAAGTTCCTAAGTAATTTAAATTTAATTAGAGAATTTTGATATAATTGGATATTATTACTTACAGCAACAATGATTTTTCTAAATAAAACCATCGATCTATCATTTTTAAGAACTTCAGGATCTCATGATCTCACCCCGTGCGATTTCTTTCAATGGGGTTGTGCTGAAAACAATTTTTTTTTTTTTTTTGTTCTTGGACCAAGTAGCCCAGCAGATCTAGTGAGAGAATTGAACACGAGTTTGAAGTTCAAACTAAAAGTTTTATTTAGAAACTGTTTTAGTCTAAATAATAATATCCAATCATATCAACATGCTCTAATATAATTTAAATTACTTAGTAACTAATATTTAAATGGTGTTTACGAATTCCGGAGAGAGACCATTTACACTACTTAGAGCATTGTTGTTTTCAGAATGCAGATATCTTTCAATCGATAAAATAATAATAATAATGGTTTGCTAGAAAACTAATTTCTGTATCGAAAGAAGAGAAGTATGTTAAAATCGGTTCAAAAGTTTCCATTTATTAGCATTTAAAAGTGAGGCATAATTTTTTTAATCACTCCTTATATGGCTAGTCACCGGACACAGCAACACGTTGTGAAGCTCAGTAAACGGGTTGGGCCAAAACAATATTGACTGTAGTCGTTTTAAGGAAAAATACACGGTGATCATATAAGTTCTTAACCCTTTACTGTCCATGGTAAACATATGTTTTTACTGGAACAGTTTTATTTGGAACGGGGTCACCTATGTTCTTTGTACGCTTTATTATTTTATTGCCTATCCTTCATCCCATTTGCCATCCACTTTTTGCCAATAAACAAAAAACGTCGCTACTAATGAGTTAAATTTATAACTTATAACTACGTAATATGTCAGTGAGCTGCAGAGTATGCAAAGCCGCCAGTACATTCGAAGCTCAGCCTCCCGAATGAGCCTCGCACCGCTCAAGCCTGCAGGCTTAATTCCATATCATATGTTTATTTAATGTCTTTTGTACATCGATGATCTGCGCATGGCAACAGTAACTCGTAAAATTCCTAACATTTTCTGTAAATTTAACGAATATTCGTTAATATTTTTCTGAGTTATTTTGCTGAGAAAAGACAGGTCGACGAGCGAACAAATAAACGGTTAACGGATCTTCACCAGAATTTAATTATGCACATACAGATCCGTTCCTAACTTAACTTGGTGGAAGATAAACATAGAGCCAGGCAGACAAACTGCGACAAAAACATAACCTCCTTTCGGAAGTAAAAACTGCCAAGCTGCCTCAAAATCTCACCGTAACGTTAACACAAAGTTAATAGTCTAGATTAATGAGAGAGACGCTGACTCCTTCTTACTGAGGCATGGTGTCGTTCCAGTTGGAATACGAAGAATTGCCACCAACCCAGGCGAAGATGCCATCATGTCCCTAAAAATATTGAAAAACAATTATCTCAGATATATTTGCACACGTGTTTCATACATGCTTGTCCAAGCTTTTCTTCTCCGTGCTTTAACAGAAAAAGAACGGATAGTTAGCTTCGAAACAAACGAGTAATACCAGCATAGAAAACATTTAAAGTGATGAGTACGGCTGGAGAGAATGGGAAGAACAGAAAAAACTGTATTAAATAGGAGGAAAAGTGGGGATGGAAACAGAGTTGATCAGAAAGACTACTGCTGCAGTGACTTATGGAGCTGGGGCACTAATGGTTGTGAGTCTCTTCCACTCAAAGAACAAGCAAGTCAAACAAATCTACATTAAAAGAAGAAAATACTAAGCCTTGATGAATTTCAAATTATCAAATGTGTCGACTATCATCAAAAGTAAATCTAACGTTTCAGGAATGCGTTACTTCTCATCTTCACAGTATGAAATCTAAACCTATCATTTATGAATAAAAGAATATACATGTATTTTTTTCCTTTATTACAATTTTGGAGGGGGAGGAATGAGAGTGTAGGTCTTATCAGACACTATCAGAGGGGAGTTTAAAGTGTGAATGAACAAAGCTACCTAGAGAGCTGGATGTCGGTGCCTGTACAGTCGGCGTATGCGGGGCTAACTGTGGGCTATACGAAGCGGCACAGCCGAGGTCATAATTTTGAGGCTGGGTCTCGTTCTATGGATGTGGAGTGACTCTAATGTTGTGAGCCCGATTGGGTTTGAAAAGTCTATGATGGAGAGGTCATTTTTACTGATGGGATGGTTGTTTCCATGGGCTCCCCACTAAGTCCATCTCTAGCAAATATTTTTCTCTGCCATCATGAAACTATTGGGCTTAACGACTGCTCAAATGACTTCCAAGCGATATACTATAATTGCTACGCAGATGACACCTTCCTCATATTCAACAATTAAACGCATTCTGATTTATTTCTGCAATATCTGAATAGCAAGCATCCAAGCATAAAATTTCACTGCCGATAATCAATCAAATAATTCTTTAGCTTTTTTTATATGTTTTAGTAACTAACCAAGACTCCACACTAACCATTGGGGTTTACAGAAAATCAACATTCTCAGGCCTCGGGACAAGTTTCTTCAGTAACTGCTACGATCAATTTAAAGCAATGCAATAAAACATTACTATTTTGAGCTTACCATTTGTCTTCCTCATACCTTGCATTTTCAAACGAAGTTGAGTTTCTCCGAACTTTCTTCAAAAATAACGGGTACCCGCACCACCTCCTGGACCACAACTGCAAATTGTTCCTAGACAGACTGTTCAATCCCGGCACAAGCAAACCCTCGGTCCGTAAATTAGACTTCTTCTACTCGCTTCCGTACTACAACCAAGCCTCTGTCAGTGCGGTAAACACGTTGAAAACGTTCTTCTCTGAAGCCTACCCACATATTAACTTCAAGTTTTCATACAAAACCACATTTACTATAGGGTCCTACTTCAAATTAAAACACAAATCCCCTACACCTCTTTTGTCCAGAGTTATCTACGTCTAACAGTGCCAGGCCTGCAGCGCCTCATACATCGGTAGCACAGGACAACACTTCAGTGGCCGTATTGACCAACATCTAGGTGTATCCAGTTGTACCGTACGGTTTACTACTTGCAAAACCCTCACATTTCAGCACCCCGCCTACATCCTGAGCAAAATAAACATCCTATCAGCAAAAATGACTTTTCCATCATAGACTTTTCAAACCCAATCGAGCTCACAACATTAGAGTCACTTCGCATCCATAGCACGAAACCCAGCCTCAAAATTATGACCTCGGCTGTACCGCTTCACATAGCCACAGTTAGCCCCACATGCACCGACTGTACAGGCACCGACATCCAGCTCTTTAGGAAGCTTTGTTCATTCACACTTTAAACTCCCCTCTGATAGGACCTACACTCTCATTCCTCCTCCTCCAAAATTGTAATGAAGGAAAAAAATACGTGTATATTCTTTTATTCATAAATGATAGGTTTAGATTTCATACTGTGAAGATGGGAAGTAACGCATTCCCGAAACGTTAATTTACTTTTGATGATAGGCGACACATTTTCACCTCCGCCAAGGAGGTTATGTTTTCGTCGTGTTTGTCTGTCTGCTTGGCTGTCTGTCACCAAGATAACTCAAAAAGTTATGAACCGATTTGGATGAAATTTACAGGGATTGTTAGGTATGTTAGAAGGAACAGATGATTAACTTTTGGTACAGATATGTGCGTCTGTTTGTTTGTTTGTTTGTTTGTCTCCCTCATTTTTCTTGATGCCATAACTCAAAAAGTTATGGATGGATTTTGATGAACTTCACATGAGTTGTTAGGTATATAACAAAGAGTATATGACCAAATTTTGGTAATGACCCGTTTGTTCGTTCTTTCGTTTGTCACTGTTTTTAATTTTATGCTTGTTAGCACAATGACTCAAAAAATAATGAATGGATCTTTATGAAATTTTTGTGGGTTGTTAGTAATGTTAAAAGACATAAATGATCAAATTTTAGTGCAGATCGGTTAGTTCGTTTTATGTTTCACTTATGTTTGTCATAACGTTTGTTAACACTATAACTCAAAAGTCATGAACGGATCTTCAAGAAAATTGAACAAGTTGTTATTAATATAAAAAGGCACAAATGATTAGATTTTGGAGTTTATACAATGAAAATTATGGTTTCAGAACCAATTTGAATTTTTTGCCACCGTTGTCTCACTTGGCGGAGGTATGCGCTCTCAGAGTGCTCTAGTACAATTTGAAATCTAACTTACATTAACCTACTGGCCCGGTACCCAGTCCATATCCCAGTCTCCAGAGGTGTATACGAAAAATTTATTTGTACTGTATTAGGGCACGGAACGTTGTTGCATGTTTTATGTTATCTACGTTTGAGGTTCAAACGCTCCTATGCAACGCTAAGCTCGGTTACTAATGAGTGGTAACAGCAACACATACTTTTAACGGTGAATTCATTTCTAGTTATTGGACTAATGAATGGGATCAGAAACTTAGCAATTTTGTAGCCACAAGTATCGATTGCAGATAATTGGGCGAATCGGTACATTTTCTTTATGGACTTTTAAATTATCAATAACGACTGGTTCAAACGATAATTAAGCAGGAAGACAAAGTCAATCGATTCCTTTCAAAGCTCAAAAATGAAGGCGTGATTGATCAAGATCTATACAATCATCTGTATCTGTCTGACTCTAAACCTGGAGTTTTGTATGGGCTTCCTAAAGTCCATAAAGAAAATGTACCGATTCACCCAATACTATCTGCAATCGATACTTGTGGCTACAAAATTGCTAAGTTTCTGATCCCATTCATTAGTCCAATAACTAGAAATGAATTCACCGTTAACGACTCGTTCATATTCGTTAAAGAAATATCAATACATACTGTATATTATAAAGTTACCGAAGGAACTAGGATATGTGATCATACTCAACTATTTCCGTAATGCCAATCCAAATGTTGTCCTTTTGGGTCAAGGCTGCATCGAAAATAAGATGTTGTTCCTCTTGGTCGTTGATGGTGACTATGTCCCCTCCTAACTGCGAGCACTCCAGCGCGGCGCTGAGCCAGGAGTCCTTGAAGCTGGAGGTCTGGAACCATCACAAGTTCTTTAAAATAAACCTATCGCTCTCAATAATCCTTATCGTCTGCTGTTAACATCAATATTCGCACGGGAACAGTGCTGATGGAGAGTCAGTGGCTGGGCCAGCAAATTTGTATTAAGGAGAAGCTGAAGAGGAGCAGGGGGTAGAGCAAAACACGGAGAGACTTCATTAGTATGGGATACATGCGTGTTGGGTTGGATACATGGTGCCCATATTGGAGGGTGGGTGAGAATGGAATATTTTTGTGGTAAACGAGTAATCGACGACTGGAGAGCCTAGAGAGAATAAAAATACTAAATTTGAGTTTGGTCACTTGGGACTCCAGCTCAAAGCGATATTCACTCCAAATATGAAGACATCGGAACTCTTCGGATCCGTATTGTCACGAGGGGGGCCAGCTGGAATGCCCGAACTAAACTCTTCCTGCAGTCTCTAAGTATGCCTAGGACTCTGGTACTCTCCGACTCAGGTCAATTGTCCTGTTACATGACCGCTGTCATAATACCTCATATCCCATTCAGTACTGACGGCACATGCACGTCCCCATCACAGTTTGGATTATTATAACTCGTGCGTTGTTTCTTGCTCTGGAAATGTGGACAGCATATTTAACAACCCGTCTGAAGAAGTGATTGTATTTTATCTACTACTGAACTGAACTGGCGATGAGCTCAAGTGGCAACAATGATAATGTCTTTCATGAGCTTCTTTTAGAGCCTCATGACAGAGCAAAGGGTTAAGTAACTCTCCTCACCATGTAGCAATGGTCGCTGTTCATGCGCCAGCCTCGGTCTATGTCGCAGAACACCGGCTCGTCTGAAAGAAATAAAAGGACACGTTCAGAAAAGAGCAAAAAAACATCCGCGTATTATTTGACCTTAGCATTCAGCAGTAACATACAATGTGGTCACGTGATGAAAGACTTGCTGACGGTAGGTGTTGGGAATAACCCCGCTAGCACACGACGTAGAAGCAACGTTGTGAGCTGTGGCTCAACGTGCTATGCACGTTGATTTGTAGACTCCAGATAACGTTGTTAGCACGTCGTATCCTAACGTGCTAACAACGTTCTGGGAAAGTCTTTAGGACATTGTGCTGAGCGGTACCTTAGCACGTTGTGATACAACGTGCTGGAGACGTCCTTAGAATGTTAAGATGCGACGTGCTATGAACGTGTTCAACACGTTGTGATACGACGTGCACAACGTTATCTGGAGCTGAATTGACAATGTCAGGTAGCTATGAATGTTATCATGACGTTGTCAGCAAGTTGTATCACAACGTGATTGGCACAACGTGCTAACAACGTTGTCTGGAGTCTACAGCCCCACGTGCGTAGCACGTTCAGCCACCATAACACGATGTGCTATCTACGTAAAAGCAGGGCTAAATTGTAAGCTGGGTAAGTGCCTCTAGACACTTTAGAGACATAAGGCAGGACGAAACAGAGCTAGGCTAAGCCCAACAGCCTTGACTAGGCCGGTACTTCAGAAAAACTGCTTTGGTTTCATCGCTTTAGATCGTGCTGTGGGTGTTAGAATCAACTCGATATGCTTGGAACGGACAAAATCACAGTCTTGCGGAGCAAGGCGGATTTGGCGTTGTCTGTATCTGTTCAAGGATTAAAACTTGATTGAACTGGACGAAGGCCACGAACTTATCTGAAAATCCTGATAATTCAAACCTGCTGTGCTTGACGTTATTCGTTTTCGCCGTGCCAAGCAATAGCTCCTTATAGTTTTGAAGTTCAAGGTTAGCTTTCAGCACTGATCCTAGAGTAATCTATTCAATTATAGCTACATTTTTTCAGTTCTTATCGTTATTCAGTATGAAGCCTATGCTTTAAACTGCTTTTTAAGTCGACTTTAGGTGACGGGAACACAAGCAAGTCACCCAACACCCCAAATGGCCACTGGCATTCTTAAGTAATTAATCAGTATAGTCTTCGCGTGTAGTGCGCGACATCAGAGGAAAAGTCTTGCACTCCCTTCGACAGTATAGCTCGAGTTATCATACGCCTGGAAGCAAAAGCTGTTAGAACCACCGCTTGTCGAGATGAATGAAAAGGTGTGATTTCGTAGATTTGATATCAGCTTGGTGCCCAAATAATGTCCGATATAAAAAAAAACATATAAACAAAAAAGTGTGTTTTAGTTGGCGTAACCCTGTGGAATATGCTACATTTAGGTGTTCTGTTAGTTCCTTAATGGTAATGATAGGGTTCTCTAAAACAAAAACTTTCAGTAACGCGGAATGATGTTTTTTTATATTTTCGATTTTTCTTTCAAAGGTAAATCAGTCACCATTTCGGAAGCGAGAAAACCATCTCTTGCAACTTCTTTCATTCACTAGATGAACCTCATAAGTGTTCAGAATAGATTTTGCTGCCGCACTTGCTTCAACACAATGAAATTTGTCGGTAAACCTTCACTTATGTGACAAATGGGACAAATATGGGGGCAAAGTTTTCGAAAATAGAGGCCAAAAGTTAGATAATCTCAATGAAAATGGTATGAATTAAATACAGAGTTACTTTATATGTACAAGGCGAGGTTAAAAAATTAATACGTTCGGTCTGAAAATTTTGTACTGAATATCGGACATTACTTTTACACCAACCTAACATTTTCACAAAACTATAAAAATACTTTCATATTAACACACAATGTTCACAGAATCTTCTGTTGAGGGGTTGCGTGCTCTAGTTTTAAGTTTTAAGTTAAGAAAAAATAAAAAAATCCCGCATCACAAGAGTATTTAGCGTCAGCAGACGGCAGAGCATGAAACAGCAAACGCGTTAGCTATCAGAAAGAAGTTTTTTTTTTTTTTTTTATCGAGGGTTTTTGCTTTTTGACAATCAAATACTGAATTTTTAACATAATTGTATTTTTAGGATTCTGCGAGAGGTAACTGCAAGCATCGAAAATACCATTCATTTGCCAAGTATTCTACTCAGTCACGGCAAATGAAAAAGAAAATGGATCGTCTAATTAGACATATGCTAGCTAACATCCTCGCAAAATTCCAATAGCGAGCAGCCTAGCGAATAATACCAGGCGATAACGCTCTGAAAGGCACTGAGCCCTTAGCCCTGATCAAACATTATCCTCGGGGTGTGGACTGAAGACGCACGTCACACGCACCGTTACCTAGTCAGTACCGCTTTGGTAAGCCGTACTGTAAAAATGGGAACTCATAGACGGAAGTGCACTTATAATATGACACCGTATTCAGTGGCAGCTTACATGGAGAAAGTACATAGGAAGAACAAGGAATCCATCTCTCACTGAACAAAACCTTTCAGCACTTGAGTTTTCACGGCAACCTACAGCCCACAGTACAACCGGCGGCAGATTAAAGCGTCTGACTTTGACTCTCAAGGTCGCTGGTTCGTGCCTTGTTCCCAGCTGGGCATCTTGTTGGCGGCACTTGATGTGATCGGTTAGCAGTTTTTGTTTTAGAGAACCCTATCAATACCACTAAGGAACTAACAGAACACCTAAATGTAGCCCATTCCACAGGGTTACGCCAACTAAAACACACTTTTTTGTTTATATGTTTTTTTTGTATCGGACATTATTTGGGCACCAAGCTGATATCAAATCTACGAAATCACACCTCTTCATTCATCTCGACAAGCGGTGTTTCTAGCAGCTTTTGCTTCCAGGCGTATGATAACTCGAGCTATACTGTCAAAGAGAGTGCAAGACTTTTGGAGACTACAGCGCGTGATGTGCGCTTCTGATATGACTAATTAATGAATTCTTACGGTCACCGGTAAACCCCACAACCCACTGAACGAACACAAGGGCAGTGGATTTCAGCTGAATTTTTCGTCA
>LQNS02277097.1:6469438-6484064 GCA_001587735.2 Parhyale hawaiensis | reverse complement strand
TTCTTTCGTCTTCTCCACCCGCTGGGCTGGTTGCGTGGGGGTTTGTTAACCTCATGGAGTTTCTCCGTTCCTGCGTCGCCAGTCTGGTGTGATTTAATAATAATAATAATACACTGTTCTGCACTTAACCCCTACCAACTTTCTACACTGCCCTGCAAACAAAACCTCTCACCTGGAATACTCGGCCACAACTTCAAAATACTCACAACTGATCTCAATTTATAATAAACGTATTGCCAAAAAATGGAGGGTGACACTTAACAGTACTTAACACTCGCTGATACCGAGACAGCTGGTGGTGCTAGCAGCTGAAAAACAGCACCCAATACTTGAAATGAAGCAGGAATCGTTAGGCTAATTCATGACTTAGAGACAGAGTGAGTATATCGTTTAAGTCTGTGATCAACTGAAACTTTTTTGGCACTACCGAGTACCAATTATACTTTGAGTTTCAAAGTTGCGGGATGCTAAACTTACATTCCACGATCCAAAGTCAACAGTCATCCTTACTGATTTTCGTACTTGTATTACCGTTAATGTATACATCAAATGTCAGAGATTTCCCAGCTGAATTCTCGAAATGCTATCATCGTTACCACAGCTTCGCCCAACGTAATGTACTAGGTACCCTGAATATGCCTGTGTAGCTCTTGAATTAGATTAGATAGGCGGCAGTAGATTGGCCAATAGTCCCATTCCTAGAGACCCGCCGAAACTTACGTCCATTAGTATAGGCGGCAGAAGATTGACCAATAGGCCCATTTCCAGGGACCCGCCGAGACTTTCGTCCAGACCCTATATGAGGTATTGCCATTGTCAGGATCATTTAGATGACTAAGGAAAAAAGAAGAAAAGGGGGGATGGAAATTCAGCCAAAGAAACGATCGTGCAAGTACGATTTATAGCTGCAGGTATGAGGAGCTGAGAGACGTCAAGTTAGTTGGAGTGGAAGAGAAAAGGTTATAGATTAAGGTGGTCTCCGAAGTTTAGCCGTTAAGAGCTTGTAACTCCTGGAGGACGTGTTCTTAGCTGTGTAGGGTGTCTATCCCAGTGTTTGTCAAGAGGATTTTTAAACGCGTTATAACTGTCTCCGCACTGACAACACCGGAGGGCCGGGAGTCTATTCCACATGTTTACTATGAAGTGCGGAAATCTCGAAAGTGCGAAGAAGCGGAGTTGAAGGTACCTCATTCGTCCTTTTTGAGTTTATGTGTTGAGTTAATGTTTTCTATTGCCTTGTGATGCGTGATCTACGAAACCTACGATAGCGGATTTCAGAGACAACGTGTATGCATAGTTTTCTGTTTGAAACTTTGGAAAATTGCGGAAGACGTTTTAATGGCGACAGAACATCAATTGCCGATGATCTTCATTCAGGACGTCGATAACCGACATAACGCTTGAAAATGCTTCCTCTCTTTGGAACATTGGTCTTGTAAGATCGTAGTCTGACCATCCAAGAATCTCGCCGTGTTGTGGGGCTTTCGTCTGGGACGAGTAAGATTTTGTTCGAGAAACTGGACAAGAAGCGAATTGTCGCCGGACATAATGCCGCACGCGGTGTTCATCAACCAGGTGTTTCTGGCGAAAAATAAAACGTCAGATGCACCTGGTGCCCTGCATTCAACCCGACCAGACACCGTGGGATTTCTTCTTATTCCCGAAAATAGTAATCAACGCAAAGAGCCCCCAGGATTTGACGCAGTTGAGGAGAATAAGTGAAATCGCGAGTGGTACTAAATAGGGTTGCGAAAAAGACATTCCAGGGAGCTTTCAGCGCAAAGGAAAACCGCTGGGAGCGGTGCGTGCTCTGCCACGGGATGCTGGTCCGTAAGATCACGGTAATGTGTTAAGTCATTTATTAATATATTCGGGGAGCTTTTGGTCAGCGCCTTGTCTGAGATACATTTGCTAAGTAAATACGAATGATAGGGCCTGGCTGGCGGCGCCATCAATACGAAACTGCTGCTAAAGCGTTTACGTTGTCAAAGTGTACATTTAATTTAGTGTAATTTCTTCATGCAACTCATGCTCTAAAACGGTTTTTTCCAAAGTATGTATATATATATATACATATATATAGAATTTTTCCCGAATGTCACAGTGCTACACAACTTTCTAAAACTTAACCGTCTAAAAGGGTGTTATATTGAATCTGCGGTTCCGGATGCACGATTTTTTATTTATCTGCCACAAACATCAAGTCTGACCAATCCACACTGCATGTTGTGGCTCGAGGGATCTCGGCGGTGGTACAAAAATTGGCATTCTAGTCAACCTGCGGTGCATCGCAGTCACGCCAAAACCAGGCTACCGCAACCTGAAAAAGGTTACCGTAACCAGAAAAGTTGTAGTGAAAGCGCCATCTAGCGACGAGCGCAGAAAGCTCAACTACATTGAAATTAGGTTTTAATTGAAATTTTCTCAATATAAGTTCAAGTAACTGATCTGATTTGCTTCTTTTGGTATACGGTGTTTAGTTTGTGAGTATTTGAATGAATTCAGTGCTCTTTTTATCCAATTTAGACGTTTGTGCTCAGTGACATGCATCACTGTAACCTGTGTGGCAGTCCTCATTTGAGCTGTGGTTGCGTGCGGCACGGGTTGCGACTGACTGGGACACCGGTGTAGCACAGGTTACCCAGAAATGATGACTGCGACATGCCCCTGATGTGGTGGTAGTACTCACCAACAATCTTCGAACACATCTACCTGGTTGAGAGCCCACGTCCTAAAGTACTGACCCGTACTCGCTATTACACGTTAACAGACTCACCCGCAGATCTCTGGACACAATATCCACCAGGTGGCCGTTCTCGTTAAGGCAGAAGGCACTGGCTTCCTCCCAGGTCCTCGTGGCGCCGCTGTGGAAGAGGTAGCATTTCTCGGTGCCTCCCATCTGTACGTAGCCTGACGGACACCGCGCCAACATCTCGGCCCTGCCTGCTGCACAGGACAAAATTAAGTAAACTGTAACACCTGTTTTACTATGTCAGTATTTACGGATCTGTCTCTTACATGCTGTGACATCCCTAAACACTTCAAGTTTAATTAACAATATGAGCTTCACATTTTATTAGTGAACTTTGGCTTACAAAAGGACTTTTAAAAGTTGGCGATAATGCTTCCTTGACCACACTTCTGGTACTGTTTCAGTTACGGAGGATGCACTCCACCATGGCAATTACTTCAATAATTAATTAAAAATGTAATCGGAGATACTTTCATTGTGCGCGAGCAGCACTTCCCCCCTCTTCTGTAACAAATCAACGAAATTTAATTCCACATATAATACAGTAAAGCATGTAATAAAAACATAGGGTAATTTTGCTAAATGTGAACTGCAGTTTTGTGCTGTGAATTTTTTAATACGAGGAGAGAGGGTACTTCAGTCGAAATTTGGGCGTCAATAAAGAATGAAGAACTGAATTTCCAATTGAAAAGCTTAGGCAAATAAACGGTCAACACCGATAATGAACAGCAGAAACACAATCGCGGCAGAGGAAGCAATCCTTGGACGCAAACGTACAGCGCGCAACTTCGAGTGCAGCATGTGGTTTGTAAATGGCTACTTATAACGAAAGTGCAAGCTTATGACGAAAGTGTAAGCTTAAGACGAAAGTGTAAGCTTAAGACGAAAGTGCAAGCTTATGACGAAAGTGCAAGCTTAAGACGAAAGTGTAAGCTTAAGACGAAAGTGTAAGCTTAAGACGAAAGTGCAAGCTTAAGACGAAGGTGTAAGCTTAAGACGAAAGTGTAAGCTTAAGACGAAAGTGTAAGCTTAAGACGAAAGTGCAAGCTTAAGACGAATGTGCAAGCTTAAGACGAAAGTGCAAGCTTAAGACGAAAATGCAAGCTTAAGATGAAAGTGCAAGCTTAAGACGAATGTACAAGCTTAAGACGAGAGTGCAAGCCTAAGACGAAAGTGCAAGCTTAAGTGTAAGCTTAAGACGAAAGTGCAAGCTTAAGACGAAAGTGCAAGCCTAAGACGAAAGTGCAAGCTTAAGTGTAAGCTTAAGACTAAAGTGCAAGCTTAAGTGTAAGCTTAAGACGAAAGTGCAAGCTTAAGACGAAAGTGCAAGCTGAAGTAGCTACTACATGCATTGACGCGGGTCTCGAAAGTCTCAGTTTTATCTTTAACATGCCAAAATGATGTGAAGGTTGGAGTACCTATGTCAGCGTGGGCAAACAGCTTCGTTGGCTATTTCCTCATGGCTCAGATAACCATATTTCCCAACTAATCCCTACATAGCTTGGTCAGATTAGATTACACGGCTGGCAGTAGACGCCCCAACGGGCTCATTGCCAGAGAGCAGCCGGGATTCACGCTCCGGTTCTCCATGTGCTATGGACATTACGTCAAAAGCATTTAGTCATCTGAGGAAGAAAAGAAGGCAAAAAAAAGCCTCAGCCAAGGAGCTGATCATGCAAGCACGATTATTTGCAAGAGACGAGTAGGGGCTCGGAGACATTGAATTAGTTGAGGTATGGCATAAAAGATAACACTGGGCAACAATTTTTTACTTTTTGAATGTTGTCTTGCTTTTAAAATTGATTTAGGGTAGTTTTGCGCTGCTGAATCAGGAAATAACATCCATTTGTCTCCATCAGGTCAGGTTTATGTGCCAAGTTGATTTGAAAAAATAAGATCTTGTGACAAAATCGATTATATTTTTCTGGCACAATGAGCAGATTTTTGTCAACACATATCATCATAAATGTGTTTTTAAGAAAAAAAACTTTCTTCAACAACATTTATTAATTACTTGATAGAAACATTGACTACTTTAAACTGAATGGTGTGCAATGATAAAGGTAAGTACACATAAATTGCATGTTGTTTCACAATTGTTCAAACTTTAGGGCTTGAACTTCCGTTTCTTCGAACGCCTGCAATGCTCAGCGGCAGGGAGGTCTCTCTTCAGAGTCCAACAGTAGTCAGCCATCATGACTGCGTCCCAGCGACCCTGGCACCTGGTCTCCATCTCTTAAATGTCCTGATGGAATCTCTCCCCCTGCTCGTCACTCATTGAACCCAAGTTCTCAGGAAACCGGTCCATATGCGAAAACAGGTAGTGTATCTCGACGCTCATGTTGCAGCCCAGGTTTCTAAAAGCAGTCAGCATGTTGTTGACAAGTTCTGCATAGTTTCTGGCCTTAGTGAACGGTTCTTTCAAAAAGTGATGGTCTTGTTTACGGAAGGTTCGAAGGTCAAGGTGAAGCAAGTAACTTAAAAGCTTGAGTGGATCTCTGATGAGCTGACGGATCTGAGGACCGTCAAAGATGCCAGTTTTCAACTTTTCCATGGTTAATCCTGGAAAAGTCTGGCAAAAGTAAGTGAAACAGTCACCATCCTTGTCCAGAGCCTTGGTGAACTGCTTGATTAAGCCAAGTTTGATGTGCAGAGTTGGGAAGAGTATTCTGTCTCTGTCCACCAGAGAGTCGTTGATGACGTTCCTCTCCTTACAAGGCACCAATTCCTCCCGCACATCCTTCAGTGTTTGTCATCTTAAGAAATACAAATTTTTTGTAGTATTTCTTGGTTTTTTGACTTTAGACTGATCTCTTTTCGAAATTATCACCTAAAACTAATGGACCTGAATACTTCTTGTCATTAAAACAATAATTTCCAATCAAAATAATTATTCCACATCGCATTTTACCCCACCAATGTCTTCTAAAATGCTCCACACGTGCGTATACAGTATGTGAACAAAAAAGTAGAAAATGACACGTGGCCATATCTCAAAAACTTGACCTAATTGAGCAAAACCAATGTGATTTTAGGATTCAGCGCATAAGATTCGTCCTAAATCAGCTGAAAAAACTCAGACAACAAATTTTTTGTTGACCAGTGTAATGGATTACGATGGCCTCTTCAGATATGGCCGTTAAACGGTTGTACGTCATAGAAGTGGAGTTGGTAGCTGTGGAGGGGGTTGCTCCCGATGATCGTGAATACGATTTTTATACGCTTTGACTCTATGTGCACCGCCAATTTTGGAAAGGAATATCTTCTATATTGATTATAAGCATACATTTACCCTCTTCTAAATTTATATAATACTGACATTCGTGTCAGGGACTTGATTTGGTGACCTACAAATCACCACACCGTCACTCTGCCACTAAGCCACCACAGCATAAAAGTAACGCAATTACACAATGTGCTTGTGTTACCCGCTGTAACTTGAAGAAGATATTAAAGCAGAGCCGTAAGCGTAAAATGAAGGCGGCATCAGTTAATAACCTGAGAAACTTGCAGTTTCTTGGCCCGTCAGCACCTGGTACTATCCAGACAAGGGGCTAACGGTCCGCATTTGTGTTTTAATAGAATAAATACAGAGAGTTCAGGCGTGGACTCGATTTGGGGACAAGAAACTATTTAATGCTGAATATGTAATAGATTTTTAGTCCCACTCGCACCTCGAATTATCCAGGAGGAAAGCTCACAGTCATCAACCTCGTTCGAGTGAGATAAATATATCAAGAGTGTGTGGGAGCAATATATTTACGTATATATTAACACGATAGTAATTATTTCGAGCCTACTTATTGCACTATTACCTTGCACCCGTACCCGTACAATTTGCTCATTATCAATTTTGTTGAATCGTCCTTACAAAATTTCACGGAGATAGAAATCAATAAGACGTTTCATTTGCTCCACACAAATAGTTTTAAAGAGGAAAACAGCATCATCCACGTATAGTATACGTTCTGTGTCTGGCAAAGCAATAATATCATTAATGTACAGTATAAAACAGCGATCCCAGGACCGAACCTGGGGGAACGCCTATGTCAGTAAAGCCGTGTCTACACGATCCATTACTTCATCAATCACAAACACAAAACTTAACCAACAAAATACAAACACTTCGCTTCCTTGTTCCAACGGCGTCAAAAACAGAAGCCCCGAGCACTTCAAGGTCATTATACGCGAATTCAAAATTCCATTACTATTAATCGATATTCCACCCTCACTTTACCGGTCAGATATTTATTTTAGTTGTAGAAGCTGATTGGCGGGTAAAACATTATATATACTGGCGAAAAGTATGGCTAAAAATTACTCACAGGCATCCCCTCAAATGCAGAAATGCAGACGATAGAACAATAATTTCTAATTTTTTATTTATAAATTTCTTTATTTTCTATTGCAATTCACACAGTGCACATCCGTTTCTTCCATTAAAACGTAACTCTTGCTCCTAATTGTAGCTTTTACTAATGAAAAAAAAGAAGGAACAGACGTAGCTTGAGAAATATACTACAGTTATTACTAATTGGCAACATATAGTTGCCAAATGATTCCCGCTGTACAGAAGTTCGAATCAAACATAAACAAAATTCGCTATGCAGGTAAATTTAAATAAAAAATGATGCTTTAATTACTAAATACTATAGATAAATAGATACCTATATTTACAGAGCGAAATATAATTTGCAAACTTTTTGTTTGACAAGCTCTGCGTGATCGTGCTCAAAGTTTTACAGCACTGCTGACCAACAAAAAACACAAACTTCGAAGGCTCTCCGCGTGTGTTTGTCAATCAAAATCGTTCCGCGATCACAAACTTCGACAAAAAGATGGATCGTGTAGACGCGGCCATAGGCAATGTTCTGATAATGTACTGTCATTACCGCACCCGTGTTGTTCTTGGCTGGTGAGGTACCTCTGGAAGACTTGGGACTTGGTCCATCTGATACAGCTAGTAATGATTTAACTTATCGATTAATATTTCATGATTACACGTGTCAAACGCTTTTCTTAGATTGAGAAAAAGACGCACTGAATAAGCTTTATCAGAGAAAGCAGGAAGTATATTGTGAATTAGATGGAGAATAATCAGTGTTGTACTATTTCCCTTCCTGAAACCATAACTACTGATTTGTGATTAGAACCCGCTGGGCCTCTATGTGACTTGATAGTCTAGCATGGATGCCGCTCTCGAATATTCTGTTAAAAATTGACAATATTGATATGGGTCAAAAATAACTTGAATCGTTTGGGTCGCTTTACCTAAAAACAAGTATAACCCTAAGCAATTTTCCCATATCTGGATAACCGCTCAGGGCAAAACATTCATTGAAAACTGCACACAAATAGTTGTCAATCAAATGTAACAGCATTCGCAACTTCGGTTGTAGTTCATTTTTGAGATACCGCTTTTTCTTCAAGAGTTTAACAACGCGATTTCTATCGTGAAGAAATATGGGCTCAAATGCAAAGTCATCTTCATTAAAAGGATACGAGAGATCATATAAATTCGTAGTGCTGGAAAGATCAGGTAATAATGTCAGTGCAACAGAGATGAAATTCATTTTAAACTTATTAACTTAGTTCCATTAATTAGTTCTCCATTGGCTGATATTATCAATCTGTTGACGATGCTGACGGCCGAGCCACCCATTAATAAACAACCCTCCACGTATTCCTTGTCTCGCCAGAAACTTTCGCCAATTGCCTCTTGAAATGATTTTTTTCAACAATTGAAATGGTGACTAGAGCACGTTGTAATTAATGTACAATAAATGATCGTTTGGACATGACACTATGACGATTCAGTTTAAGAAGGCGATATTTTTCTTCAAGAGTGCTCTAAACTCAACCGTATTCCATGCTGTTTATTTCCTTTTCACCTCCCTCACGGCGCGTGGGTAATGGAGAGGCATAATAGTATTCACCATAAATACCCCCCGAAAGCAGCCCTGGAATCGCCATTACATGAGTGAAAGGAAAGTGAAGGTTCCAAATTTTTGCTAACAAACTGCACAGCACAATGCCTAATATGGCAGTTGCGATAACGAAACTTACGGGTAGGCTCTGACGTAGCAAGTCTAAAACGGAAAAAGCTGGAAGATGATCTGTCAGATTGTATTCTACAACACCTGACTGTTACCAACAAAACAATTATCAGTGATGAGCACTAAGTACTGTACATTAAAGTACTTTAATACTAAATAAATCTGTAAAATGTAATTGAATACTGTTGTTGTTTGTTACCATCGTTAGAGGCTACCAATGCCAACTTGGGGAGGAGGCTTCGGAGGGGCCCGAGGCAGAGGAGGGAGAAAGTTGAAGAGAGGAAGAAGAGAAGCGAGAAAATGTGCACTGTGCAGCCCCAAGCGGGTGCAGCCAGAGACTGTTCACCTAAAGAACAATGGGGTGACTAGTACACGAAAAGAGGCGACGGACAGACTGTTCATCCAGTTTTGAAGAGTTAATAGGAGGGATCATCGATCTGTCCCACTCGGAACTATAATCCGCTAAGACCGAGCAGTGGCCAGAGAGTAAATGGGAGAGTGTAGTTCGAGAAATCTGGAGAGTAAAGACCGAACATCGAGGAGAGCATTGATAGCCCTGGTGGGGGATATGCAGCTGCTGATGCAGTTGCAACAGCAGTGGTGTGTAATGCACTCAGGGCAATGCCGAACTGCTCGAAAGGGAGAATCCCTTCTGAAGATGGGGAGTTATGTCGGTTTCAAAATTTGATTGAGAGTGTGTCGAATACAGCACGGGCCGGAGGGGCCATGATAGTACCGTGGGTAGGATGATGTACCCGCGATGCGCTAAAGAGATATTGTTTTGACAGCAACCACAGACTGTCGCCAACTGTTAGGGTTGAGGTCTGTTGGTGGAGGTGATGCGCCGAAGCCATGCTGTGGGATCCAGTCGCCTGCATATTACTCACGGCTATTGTCGAGACATTAGGAAACCAAACCGCGTCAGCGTAAAGCATGACGCTTCTGATGAGGACCCGATAGGTCAGTAGTAAAGTCTCTTTCTGTTGTCCCTATATTGCGCCGGTCAGCGCGGCGAGAATTCGCAAGTGGGAGCAGCATCTGTCACGAACATAATTTGCGTGCGCAACAAAAGTAAAGTCAAACACCACGCCCAATATTTTTGGGTTGCCCTCCAGGGTGAGGTCCGACGCACACATCTTGATTGTTGGGTCCGTCCTGGATTGATGATAATCTGATGTAAACAATGTGGAATGAGTCTTAGAGTGAGAGACGGTCAAGGTTGTCTCTCCGACCCAGGCCTCGGTTGTCAGGGCATGGCGTGACAGGCTCGTCACTGCCTCCGGAACACCAGTAGCCGAGGATAGGACGGTAATGTTGTCTGCGTACGAAGAGGTGACGTCAAGAACCTGGGGAAAGTTGTTAACATAGTAGTTAAAGAGGAGCGCCGAGATCACCGAGCCCTGGGGCACTCCCGCGTACATGGGATAGAAAGGCGACCTTATGCCCGTCCATAGGCAGGAGATGCGGCGCCCACGTCGGTATACAGAGATCCACCTAATGAGGATATTAGATAGGCCGTATCAAAGCCCTCTGAGATGTCCACTGTTAAGGCTATCATCAGAGTGGGGCGCTCATATTGTTTAAACCCCAATACAATGTTGGACTAAGGGAAGAAGAGCTGAGGGGGTCGACCGCTTAGAGCAGAACCCATGTTGGGAGTCTGGCATCTCCAAGAACTCCGCAAGAAGCGGAAGGAGCAAGGGCTCCAGGATCTTCACCGCCGGACACAGCAGGAATATCGGGCGGTAGTATTTACTGTCGGAGAGTGGTTTGCCAGGTTGAGGATGGAGATAATGTTGGTTGCCTTCCAGACGCTCGGCAGGGTGGCATGCGCCAGGGAGAGATTAAAAAGAGTGGTCAGGAACAGGAGACTGTAGGGGCCAAGATGTTTGATGTGTAGGGGTACCAGTCTGTCAGGGCCCACGGTCAAGGAGTTACTTGAGGCACGGATAGAGGCAACTTCTTGCTGAGGAGTAAAAAACTCCTGGTCATGGTCCAAAAGCAGCTAACGAATTCTTCTCTTAAGGGCCTGAATTATTCTTTTAAGAGCTCGGTCCAGAAGCGAACGTGCGCCCATGAATTGTTTGCAGAAGCCGGTGGCTAGTTCAGGGGCTGATGACACCTGAGTGCCAATTAAATACTAAATTCATGTAATGTATTTAAATTCTTCATTAAATACTTTTATTTTTTTTAAGCGCCAGAAGGTATATTTTTAGTATTCATGAATTGAATATTGATATACTAGCGCAACATGTGACATACATTCTGCAGAGGTCGCAAGCAATAGGTACTCTAGATAATATGAAAGCAATTCACAGGCGAGAGCTTCCAATGACACCTGCTTTCACTTCACTAGAGAATTGATTTAGCCTTTTTCAGCTTCCTGGTTAGCTTATGGGCATTGAAAATTAAATCACCCGTTCATTGAAATGATTCAAACTAATAAAACTACGGTTTGTAGGAACAAAATACCGTCAGGTTTTACGTAATTATTCTCCCTATATCCCTGAAGCACATCAGCCTTCAGTCTTGGGCCATAGCTCTTGATGAACTGTGGTGAACCGCAGCCGTGCCCTTCTACTATATCTGTAGAACGAACTAGTCCTTGTGGATTTTCCAGCAGGGGCTGGCGATCAGGGTGACTTTACCTTTAAGAAGCACACAATCAGACCTACCCCTTACCTCAATAATCAAGCATCGTGCAATAACAGGAAACTTCGGTGCTAATATCAGACCCGGACTGCGTAGGTTTGAGACTGTCGTGAGCAGGCGAGTTCTGCTTGGCTTTTTAAGGCAGTATTCGGTGTTCAAATGCTGTTGCGGGGCTATTGGCTCTAACCATACAGGAAATTGTCGGGGGCGAAGACCATCGTATAGGAGGTTCTATAGCTTTTGACGATCTGTGATCGATCGAAGCCGTCCACGCCTAAAGCAAGGCCTCCCAAAGTGCTTTAAGAGGCCTTGCTAAAAGGCACATATCTCCAGCAGCACGTATGGGCTTCCCAGTTGGGATATCCGGTCAGGTTGACTTTGCAGAAGTTAAGGCAAAGGTCCCATCGATAGGGAGGCGAACTTAAGCCCATTAGACATAACTTGCCCACAACTCAAAAGAGTGAGTTGACTTCCACACTTTCAATCCAGTTTCAATGTATTAACTCTTATCTGATTTCATGTTAGACTTTCAAAAAGTTAGTCTTGCTCCCTGAAATGGAGCTTGCAGTCGTGATTAGGTTAGTTCTAACACATGTGAAGCGATTCAGAGAGGGGCAGTACGTGGAAGCGCGGTATTTGAAATTCTGGACAAGTCCAGCCTAGCGGCCCAACTGAACTCAACCATCAATTCTTAGAGCTTTGCCAAAATGCTACCAATATGGAATTTACATTATATGTAAAGGAGCGTACAGGCCGGTAGAGGAACAAAATAGAGGACAGAAAGTGATCATAAATTCCACTTAAAATTACGCTGAGAAGTTTCTCACACCTGCAACACAGTTCAGAATGATGAAAGCAGAACTTCTATTTTAAGTTCTACGCAAATGAAGCCTTGTCGGTTTATTTCGGTCCTAGTTTCATGAGTCACTCGAGGACGCCTTAAATCCACCCATGAAGTTATAAACGACAAATCCTAATTCATACGATCAACTGCATGCATCGCTCGCTCTGGACGCTTCACTCCACATCTCGAGAAATCAGGTGCGGAGCCTCATTAGCGTAGGAGCCATTTTTTTAAGTTCAATCCGGAATGATAGACACTGCCTGGATAAGGTGTTATTGATTGGCACAGCTTATCGTGTTTAGTTAAGCCAAATAGTCCTCGAACTGTCCAGACCAGGACAGTAGCGTTGGTTGTGGCCCTTTGAGTCGTTTTGCAAGTCAGGCACTAATACCAGTTATACATGAGACGACCAAAACTCTAATTTACAGAGCAGAATTGAACGTTGGCCTTATCAACGGGCGTAATCAACGCACAGTTTGAAGTTCTGGGTAACTCAGACCTATAGAACTGTCTTAATCAAGTTTGTGACACTGGAGTTAGAGTGCCAAGAGTAATCGGTCCAAGTTCATTATCACATACTCTATTCAATTTTCGAAACCAACACTCAGTTTTGAGTTTTTGATAATTCGGACCTAAAGGACTGTCTTACTCAGTTTTGTAATCGTGGGTTAAGTAATCTCCTAGGATTGACTTCAGTAGCATTGGCGGGATGTTACAGCGCTGTGCTTGCTTGCCCAGCTTATAGTAGGCGAATTTTTGTGGTCCTCATTTGCTGCGTGAGCGTATCCAGTGGGAGTTCTCTGTCCCCAAGCAGATACGGAGATGATCAGAGGGTCGTAGTAATCTTTCAACTACTCCGTCTCGGTTGTTACACCTTCGACAATAATTGACCGGGACCGCGCAGTCATCTGGGCCAACCGGGCAATGCGCATGTACTGTATCTGCAGAACCAGCGACTGCATTTACGCTGTCCAGTAGGGTCGCGCCGTCAAATAGGTTCCACGCACTTTTAACTTGTCCGAAGCTTCAGACGAGAGCTTCGGCTTCGCCTTTCATAATCATGTTGCAAGTGTAATCAGGAGCTCGATTACCACGAGTATAGCTGAAAAGTCCATTTTACAACGTCTAATAGAGTTTTTTAAACTTGGTCAAGAGTAGCAGGTTGTTAAAGTTAAATGCTTGAAGCTCTATTCTTGATCGTGAAATCAATGAACCCTATTTTATTTGAACTGCAAATGTAAAACGCAAGTTGCAGTGTTGCGTTCAAAATATGTAGATAATTTGCATACCTTGTAAACCTCTTGCTAAAGAAACTTAAAGATATGCCATCGAGTTCTATCAAAAGATCACAGATGTTTTCGACAAGGGATAATTTCAATTTTTAACCGGAATTGCTGCACGTTGGCCATTAATGGAGATGTAATAGCACCGTCTGCTGTTTTTTTTCACTTTAAATAGTGAATACAGCATTCAACTGCTATACTGTACAGTATCACTAAGCTATTCGCTTACATAATTTTTATGTCACACATTTGAGGCGTAACAGTTAAGCAGTGTAAGAACTGAGGAAAACACTATTTGCGAGGTCTTATTACGAACCCTATCTATCGTAACTGCAAGTCATTAACACATGACAAGAGCTGCGGGTATACATACGAATACGAGAAATTTAAAAATAAGATGAAACGCATTCAAGGTTGAACGCAGAGCAGAAATATATAAACTAATACGAAATGTGTTGTAAAAAATTTAAATACATTGTATTTCAATACATAAGAGTGTACTTAAATGCAGTATTTTCAAATTCGTTTGATAACATATAACTAAATACATTTTCAAATAACCAAATGTATTTAATTACAATCACTGACAATTATTAGCCTAGACTAGAAGTTGCTTGCCCCAGAGCGGTTACGTAACTTTAAAAAGTATTGCATTATAGATCAATATGTTTCTGTTTACCGTTTCAGTAAAAGTTCAAGCAACCAAAAAACCTTGTGTAGAATTATTGCCTCCAGAGGGTCATGTAATTAAATGGTAAATTATTTGATGCGCAAAATGAAATTTGTGCACACTTATCTCTTTCAAAAGTTTATACACGAAAAACCCTAATCTTAAAAGAGCAATATATATTTTATCCAAAATTGATGATGCATAATTTTTTCGTCCATTCGATGGATCTTTTATAATGCATACGTTTGGAGACTCTTGCCCTGGATTTAGGGGTTTGGCTGCTTACGTTCGAAAGGGTGTTGTTGTGTCCAGGCAGAGTAAATATGAGTGTCCGTGCTGCGAGGTGATGGTGCTGCGAGTCTGTGGCCC
>LQNS02277097.1:6442885-6465107 GCA_001587735.2 Parhyale hawaiensis | reverse complement strand
AAAAGCTGCTCGCAATCTGCGAAGGCGAAGCGAATAATCTTTGTGTTGAATATAACACAGCAAAAACAGTCTGCATGTATATTAGGCCTAGGAGAAGTAGCCTTCCCGGTCATAAACATTCGGTTCTCAATGGTGCAGAGCTCAAGTACGTAAGCAGCTTTTCTTAAATGGGTCATAAAATCACTGATGATTTTCTTGATAACCAGGATATAGAGAAAAAAACGCGGAAGCTCCATGGAGCTGGTAACACGTTAATTAGAAATTCAGTCACTGCTCTGAAGAAGTAAAATGTCAATTATTCCGAATCTGTTGTTACCCCCTGTACTGTACCACACTTTGGGGTAACTTAAAAAAAATCTATTCAGCGCTTACGGGTTGCTTATAATGACATATTCAGCAGATTAATTGTGCCAAGGTCTAATAGCGCAAGCCTGATATTTGCTCAAAAATGCACCGATCGTCTCAAAGTCAGGACCAGGAAATGCGCATGGAGCCTAAAACACAGGATTGAAAACTCCAACAACTCATTAATAAAAGCCATCCGTTATAGCCCTGGCTACAAACGGTCTAATATGTATATACGATGGCAGCGCATACTGTTGCCTGACGGAGGCCAAGCAATGGGGCGTAATGATGTCTAATATGTATGTAAAATCACTGTGACCTGTGCTGTGTGTAAACTAGAAACAAGATACATTCTCCTGTGTATCATATATCATTCCAATTTTATAATGTCTATGAGTACTTAATTAAGATTATTATTATCATTATTATAGTTCATTAATTAATATCGTTGTTCCTAGGCTCCTTCGCGTGTTACGCTCTTCATCAGTAACAGATAGGAGGAAATTAGATATATAGTTCGGTTGTATGCATGATGCGGAAGATGAAGTAGAGCTCTGCTACATGAACGTGCACGTTAAATTTAAAAGTGATACGGGCAATACAATTGGACAATACATCACATATATATTTCCCTTGTGCTCAGGCAGTGTTGAATATAGCTTTCAAAGCAAAGATGCTGGTGATGGTGACCCACACAGCCAGGAGTGAACGGGGACAAATAGCGCGTTGTCTATGATCAGCTAAATAACTCTTGACTTCTGTGAAAGGTAAAGAAATGGTGATAACGATCCAACGGGTCACGGCAGCATAGGATGCTCTAAAACTTGGTAATATTTGTTCATTACTGTAGAAACTCTAGGGGTTCAACTTGAAAGGCCCGGCCAGACGGTGAAATTTTAACGGGTGCAGCTAGTAGTTCATTGATTGCTATGAGCACAGCATCGCCGAACTGAGTATACGATCAGACACCATATTTGGTATGAAGTGCATTACCCAATGGTGCACTAATGTCGTTCTTAAACGCACTGAAGGTCAGTGGGGAACTCAAAGTGGGCTTGCTTTCTACAATCCCAGACAAGCTGCACTCACTGAAGTTTTCTGTTATGAACAGACGAACGTATCTTTCTTCTGACATTGAAATAATCAAGTTCGCGTATTGCTGCTGTAGGTCCCGTTCAGGTTGAATGCGTCAATTGAACTAATCTTATCGTTCAGAAGAGAAGACCTCAGTCTATGGTTTTCAACCTTCGCCGGGCGAGGAGCAGGTTTCGGAGATGGCAGACATGAAACAGGCAAATTGAAGACGCATGCAGAGATCGTATAGGTGGCGTAGAAACACCAGACAATTTAGCCAAAAGAGGGTCAGCAACCCAGTGTTCCTCTTGAATGAAAAATTTGTCTGAATCATAAATAAGATTTTCCCATCAAGCCCAGACTGTTTTTTTTTTTTTTTTTTTTTTTGGCAGTCGAAACACTCATTACCTGTTCTCCTCATTGTGATTGTCATTACACATCGCAACACCATAATTCTTCGGCATTTTGAATACACAGCAGCAGCTATAAATTTTGAAAACAAACACTGTCACCCCACTTCAAAAAACAGTAATCCTATTCAAGCTGAGCGACAGACACATACAGCGCTTCTATACCTCCACTGCTCGTCACACACGGCGCGGCGAAGTTCACGCTGGCCTTCGCGAGCGGAGCCAGAAATCTGGTTGTGCATGTCGTGTTTCGGGTTGTCCTTAGTTCTCTTATAAATCGATTTTACTACATTGGTTGTGACCTGTAGGGTAAGCATCGGTTAAGTATCACGGATTTGCACTGATTGTGGGTTGGCCTATCGAAGATCACCTCATAATGCTACGAAAGCAATCTCTTTCAAGGAGATAACAAACGATTTGAAAAGGTCGATGGGAATTGTGTTTCGAAATAAAGTTTACTGCTTGACTTACGGAAGGAATTGCTGCTAGAAGATTTCAAACAATATTCTTGGACTTTCAAAAACCAAAGTTATTCACGAAAGTGTCGATTGGAACAATTTTCAGCTACCGACCGCAAAGACAATTCTGTTGCAACCATAGTCTTCAAGTGGCTCACCTCTGAGTGACAAGAACGCCACCATTACGGCCAATGAAAACTTGTACGCATTTTTCCACATTGTCGTGCATCTGCCGTGAGCGTAACCAATAAGCAAAGCTTTGAGATCTCAAAGCCAACTAAGGTGGCCCACAAGTCGCAAAAGCAACATTGGCAGAGTTTGTAGATGATCTGAAGTGCAGTCTCACGCGATAGCGTCGCGAGATAAGTTCATGATAGCCTGAAGATGCTTGTCAGCGCAGTAGGACAGCTCTCACTGTAGGGGGGGACTGTATATGCACTGGAGACTATTTATTGATTGTGTAGCTGATAGAGAGATACGACTTGTATTGCAACTGCAGCAGGAATGTTGTGTACAAACAAGGACAGCAGTTAGTGCAGCTGGTCGGAGAAATTTGTGGCAACATGCAGCTCCAGATGTGGATGCTTTCAGAACGTTTGAATCGCATCGTTGCCCAAATTACTCTAATTGCTAGGGCACCCGCGCCATCAAAACGACGATGAGGATTGTGTGATAACACTGCTTCTGTGCTCATACTTGCTTAAGTTTTCGTTACCGAAATGCATATGGCGGATGCACTGGAACTGTCAACTCAAATTATCGTAAGAGGCTCGCGTCCTCGGTTTCAATTCAAATGAAGAGCACTATCCTTCCTTCCCTTAGTTGGCTTGTAACCACATTGAGTTTTCTCTGCCGAGCAGTCACGCATCACAGAATTGAAATTTCACCCCCGTATCTGGATGCACGACTATAGAACATCAGTATATCGAATTTTATTCCTCAACCGAACAGCTGCTTCATTAAAAGAGGAGAGTAAGCTGAAAAAAAAAGCAATTGCGACGACAAAATTCTCATTTTCTTCCCTGGTTTACGTTGTTCCACTGTACTCTGGAAAATATGTAACACATTGCTTCGTTAATCATCTTCTCTACTCGCACTGCTCGAACTCTGAGTAAATATAGTTTTGAGGGCGTAAGAAAGTAAAAGTCAGGATTCATGAGCGGTCTCAGCGAAGCTGTAAAGCAAGAAGGGCATTCAACTTTGACCATCGGTTTCATGAAAAGCGTGGCAGGTTCAACTCAGTCTTCAACCGGGCATATTTTTCGAGTAGCTATCTATTTTCTTCAAAGCGTGAAAGTAAAGATAGAAATCCACTGATACAATGTAACAAAGTGTATTTATCTGTGCGTTTATGTATCTGTCCATTTTCTGTCACTCTGTCCAGTTGGGAACTGTGGTCATTCTGTCAAGCTTCTTCGCAAACTTATTGATGCAACATTGACCAGGCTACAGCTAATGGCAAACGTATTTCAATCAGCGACAGTTGAAATTCAAGCAATCATTGTACCGAAAGCATCTTTTAGTGCTGCCATGGAGTCTGATTTATACGAGTATTACCTTCTCCATACATCAAATAAATGGCAAATTATAGAATGATCTTATCTGACTGCACTTCTTGCATTGCCAAATTTGAAATCGAAGCACTGATGATATCGAACGCTTCCATTAGCACTCTCATGCAACTTGATTCTTACTTTTTTCCCGCAGATAATTTCGTTGCACCACTTATTCTTCCATCTTTAATGCAATCGTTGACGAAACCGCTTTCGCTAAGCAAAAGTAGTTGGGCATATATGATATCCCAACACACAACACGACTCCAAAATGGGACAGCAGAGTTTTCGCTTACAGATAAAAAGATCTGTCAAACATTAAGTTCATTTCGCACGTATCATATCTACCGCTTTTCACTTTTTTCGCATCCTATTGTTTCCACTTTGCTGGTGACGCCGACGTTCTCAATAGGAGCATGTGCGTATCTACATATGCATTTGGCGTAATTGAACCAAGGAGCTTGTATAGAGAAGGAGGGAGCCAGCAGCCTAGCCCGTTGAAGTTCAGGAGTCTCTTATGGCTGTCAGCCAGTCGCGTAAGCACCAATCGCATATCAGTAACTCGGTTGGTCTGCTGCTCCCCCGTGAAACTCAGTGCTCCCCCGTTTTTTCCACCAATGAGCGTCTCACAACCATAAGAGATCTGGTTGACTCGCTGGCAAGTCTGTAACTGGGACACAAGGCTCCCTCCTTCTCTATTGAAGCTCCTTGAATTGAACAGCTCAAGGCTCTCTAGATACATGGCCTGTTCGACCGGTGGGTGGCGATCAGTCCGTGACGTCACAGCCAGTAGCTCAATTTTGTTGTTCGATTAACTACGTTAATCTACAATATTCCAAGACCGTGTATGATACCAGCACGTTAAAAAAAGGTCCTTAACGGTCCTGTGACAGGGTTTGATTCGCATTTTCCACCACTGGGTAGACTAAGGGCGCTGGCACACTAAACACGGTTCAGTAAGAAGCTGGCAGGCAGGCAGTATCTGAGAAGCACGGAATGCATTGGAGAGTGTACACCGTACAGCAGCAGTTTAGCAGCAGGCAGCTGCCGCCCAGAGCAGCCAGCGCTGGCGGCGGGCGGTGCGACCAATTCCTGCTCTAACTGCTGCCGTGTGCCTTACCAGATGTGCGATACAGGGCTGCCACTCTTTGGGAATTTCCTCCAGACCTTGGGAATTTGAGAGCGTTCCAGGAATATTCACACCAATTTGGGGAATTTTTTCCAAGCCTTATGCTAAAGAATTACATAAATAATTAACTGTTATCTATTACCACATACATTGAGATACGCATGAAAGTTTTATTTGTATTCTTTTATAACTATCTGCGGAATTTTTTAAGATGTGGGAAAATCTAGAACGCCCATATGGGAAATTTGGGAAACTCTGAGTTTCATCGCTGGACTGCGATCAGAGTCCCCCGGGACGTTAATCGCACAGGTTCTGTGTTACGTGCGCACTGCTGCTCAGTGTTGCCAAATGAAATTCGGACTTTCGTGTAAAATCGCCGCAGAAAAAAATCAATATCAAGTAACAAAGAACGAGGGAAAAGATTGTGATCCATCGATTTCTTGCTGAACTACAGTTCCAATGCAATTTCATCATAATTGACAGACGAGCTGTGCATTCTGTACGGGGGCTATGATCATCTTGTCATAGAAATCCATCTATCTAATTTTACTGATGGTAAGTTTTGGCAGTTTGAAGTTTTTGTAACATTTGCTATACCTCTTTAGGCCATATTTTACCGCATGAATGGCTGACAGCATAGGCAGTAACATTTTTCTAACTGCGTTTATGCTGCTCAATAACGCTCGACTTCGGCATTTGATTGGAGTAAAAATAGTTTTTAAGCATATACTGCCACATCCTTAAATTGGCCCCCTCCGGAACTACAAAAAAAAAAAAAAAAATGATGTGTAAGTAGGGCTATCATTAGATTCATTTAGTTACAAGCTAAATTTACAATAAGTAGGCTATTTAAATTTTCATCGAAATAAGTATCGATAACGATCTCCACTACGTTTGCACACATAGTGCGATGTGTCACTGCTGTAGTATCGGTCCCGGATTTGGTATTTTTGCAGAAGTCGTCCAGATGACCACAGGAATTCAATGTTGCATGGCAGTAAATATATACATGGCTGACTTGACTTCCACCGTAGATGTCGCATCTTTTTTATCAATGTACAAAACTCGTAAAATAAGTACTCAGAAATGGACTATAGAGTTTGTACATTTTGTTGAACTTTTGAGCGTGCTTCGCTTTATCTTTACTCATTGCGAGGCGAAGGATATGCTGAATTACTTCATAAGTTCAACCGGCACTAAGAATAAAGATCATAATGTAATAGATATGGCATTGCACTGAATAGCTCCGGCACAAACAAATGACGCGAATGCGATGATGCGATCTATCTCACAATGAACGAATTTAATTAATACACGTTTGGTACGGCTGTCACAGTTACAATTTTATTTCATGCTGCACTAATCAACGAAGGATAATTTTATCGCAAATGTGTTTGACGTTGTGTCAATATCATTAAATTCGGCATATAGTGTTGGATAAGTCAGAAAACTGTAAAAATGCTAAAAATTCGAACCTCCTGCTTTTTTTCCTGCTAAATGGTAAATCAATTTTGGAACTGTAAATCTCCCAAAATTCTAAATCTAGCATAAAAATGCCAAATTTGGCAACACTGCAAAGCTGCACCTTCGCACTTGCTCTACTGCTCGTGTTGTGTAAGGCATACCGCCTGCCATGCCTGCCAGCCAGCCTGCCCGCCAGCTCAACTGCTCCTGGTGTGGCAGCTCCCTAACACTCGAAAAACTGGAACTACAGAATAGCTTTTCCAGCACTCCCGCACGCTGTGTAGCCTGGCCACTGATGAAAGAAATTACAGCGTATTACACTTGAATCGCTATTATTAACAAAATCGGGAATAGAACAACTGGAATACAGTATATCTTGAATGAAGAACATAAATGTTACAGAAATACCACAAGCAGGATACATTGTTTACTGGTGCAGCGATTGTCCGAACTGCTCAGCTTTAGGCAGCATTGCCATATGCT
Source organism: Parhyale hawaiensis (assembly GCA_001587735.2). Lineage (NCBI taxonomy): Eukaryota > Metazoa > Arthropoda > Malacostraca > Amphipoda > Hyalidae > Parhyale > Parhyale hawaiensis. The sequence goes on along the minus strand of LQNS02277097.1, from coordinate 6,458,191 downwards.
GCTCAAAGTATTGATGCGACTCTATGGAAAACTAGAAACTTAATCCTGAAAGAATTAATATTCTCATTCTCACGGGTGTATCTATATCAAGAACAAGGCTAAACAAATAATGCACGTACATGTCATTTATATCTGTTTCTGGGAGGTCCTGTCGTTGCTAAAAGCGTTGAGCTATCAATGGGAAATGCTGGACAACTGCGATACTCACAGGGCTCCCTCAGACTGAGCATTTATCGTAACAGACGTCAGAAGCTCAAGGCATGAGATTCAGAAAAGGCTTAGAATTACTGTATGTTCGTAGTGGTGCACGAGCACTACAGGTAATGACAGCGAATTTCTTTCTCTAACGATTACAAATCCCTTGTGAGTGATTTTATTTTCCGCCTCAGTGCTCAGCGACCTTCTACTCAAAATTTTGAAGGATGATGTTTAAGCGAAGGGTCAACTCTTGAATGAAGTTTGTAGTACTATATTACATAAAACAAATGTAAAGAGACAGATGACAAGTTTCTGACAACAAGGCCACAAAAGAGTGGCCCCAGCGGCTTACTGCAAATACCCAGCTGCTGGTGGCGTCAGTAAACGCTACTCTCATCTCTCCAAGAGTGGAAGCACAATTCTGGATCATTGTAATGATTCAGGCCAATTCGACTTCACCAATAAGGTGTGTCGATCCAATACCGGTCCTTCCCTCAGAAGACTATTGAAAAGTTCCAGCCTCCAACAGGATACCCTATCGGACAGTTTACTTTGCTTCTGGAGGATCCATCTTTTCCAATATAGCCGTTAATTCTCTCACGTTTATATCCATGGGAAAACTATGTAGCTCTAAGTCATATACTACATGCTGCGTTCCAGCTAATCTGTCACTGTCACGGACCCTAAGTTTGCTGGCCAAGAAGCTACCTCAATGGTCCTCCCAATGAAGAAAACTCCAAGCTCTCTGACGCCGTAAATGCCAAGTAATATATCTGGCAGCTTTTCAAAGACATGCCACTCAAATAAATATAGAATATATGACACTGCGACATGGGGAACCATTTATATACCACTCTGCGAATGCTGAAATAAAGGTATATTTTAATGGTGTTGAGTGTCGAATCGCGACCTTATTTGCCTCTCCCTTATCAGAACGGGCCGACTTCTTATATAGTAGCGGCCACAATATAAACATCATAAAGAACAGCGATATTAAACAGTGGCAAGTAATTAATGAATCGTTTTGAAATTTTCATCAAGCAAATTTACGCCCTAATGCATAAATGCACTGAAAATGTAAAAGATTTTGCCTAGTAGTTTTTCAAAAGAATTTAAATAAAGATATACTATGAAATCAAACCTGGCAAAAAGTTAAGGAACGATGATGGAAATTAGCGATTGCGGACAAAATGGGAACGAAATTAAATATTTTGTAAACATCTTATTTTCAATGACTTCCCTGCATCGTCGACCAAAAGGCCTAATTAATGCCTTGCAAAAATCGACAGTTTCCCTTCCCATTCTCGTTTCAGTAAATCGGAAAAAATCCCATAAATGATTTTGATATTATGGGTTTCTATTCCGAGCCCTTTCTGCGCTAATCTTCCATACATTTTCTATGGGGTTCAAGTTGGGGGTGAGCTGGCCGGCTCATCAGGGCAATTCCGTCTTCTTCAGAAAAAGCCATAACCTACCTAGCCATGTGGCAAGGGGTATTGCCACTCCATGAAAATGGGGGATTCACAAGGGCTAAGGCATAAGTTTGGTGCATCTTACTACCGCTTGTAAATCTCAGCATTCATTATTGCCCGCGAGAGAAGTGAGAGAGGTGAATATATAATGTTTGCGTTGAAGATTTAAGTATATATATTTGTCTCTCCACCAGAAAGAGAGTGAAGGAGTTGAGCAATGTTAATAATTCTCTGTCGGAAGTCAGGTGGGATGACCTAGATGTGAACAATGCAAAAAAAAATATAATTAGCTGGCCATCAAAATGACGGCGATAGATTTTGTGGTCTGTCCACACAAAAAGAGGCAGGAGTACAGTCATAATAATATTTTTTTTTCAGGCAGTCAGGTGGGTTGACTAACAAAAATCTTCAGTTAGAAAATGACGGTGTTGAACACTCCACTCAAAACGAGGCAAAAGGAGTTAGCCATCGTCACAATCACTTCCGACAGTCTGTTGGGTTGACTGAGATATGAAAAATGAAAAACCAAAGAGTAAGCTGGCTTCAAAATCGACAAAATTGAATTTGCCTCCCGCCGCGGATGATGGTCTTACGCCACGAGATGTTCTAGTTTTACCATGAATACGTATGATGGGGCTATCTTCCGCTGAAGAAATCGTTCTCACACCATCACACTGCCCCACGCCACCACCACCAAACTTGACTGTTTTCTTGATGTACTGGGAGACAGTCTTTCGCCTGTTTTGCGGTGTACATGAATGTTGCCGTCAGAACCAAATAGGTTAAACTTGGATTTCTCACTGCAATGAATTGCATTCTATTGCACGACAGTCCAAACAACATGTTCTCCCGCAAAATTCAGCCGTACCTTTTGTTTCGCTTTGAAACCAGAGGCTTCGAGGCTGGTACCCAGGCATGCAATCCTGCATTTTGCAACCTTCAAAAACCTGATTTCTTGAAATGTTATTCCCTTGTTATGAAAACATAGATTGGCAAAAAAGAAAAAAAATATTTACATTTATGAATTTATATTTGCACGACTACATATACACATAGGAAAGTAATTAATGTCTCAAGAAAATAGGAATATCAAGTAGGAATGTAGTCTTCAACATTCATGCTTGAATGTACAATGTTCGACGCGAAAAAAACCCTTATGTTCAGTCGAGACATGTGCTTGATGGCAGGAGGTAGAAGTGCTTCAAGCTTGAGCTCTAATCTTAGGTAAACAAACTGTGCATGGTCTCGGCCCAAGACCAAAGTGTGGAAAGGTGTGGACTAGTCCTTAAGATGTAGAGGGTAGATTGTAGGATATAGTCAGTTATAGCAGTGAGCTTACAGAGCGAGCACACATTTTGTGTTCTCTCGTCCCCTGGGGGGCGAGACGCCTCATGCCTATGCTATTTGGATGAAATTCACCTTTTATTTTCCCATCTAGCTCAAAAGTCCTTGTGAGCTATAGGCACAGCCCTCAGCATTTACTCAGTGTCGTGCGCGATTTAACAGCAAATGTGTGCAATACCAGAACTCGTCTCCTTTTGCTCGCGGAGTGATATAAGCTGCGCCCCGCGCACGAACAATTTGAGTTTATGGCAGTGTGTGCACCGTACGGTACCCTCGTCCGCGTGCCTGCTGGTACATCCATAATCGCCCGTGTGTCAACATTGTGTGCCATTTGGCAGTACCTAGTCGTCAAATGCTTCGTTTGTCCATTTGAGAACTATGTCTTCTAGTCTCAACGGTGAAAGTATTTTCAATTCGAAATCTCTTCAATGCGTTCAGTCCTAAGTTGAAGTAAATGCAGACATATGAGTTATGTTGCCTACGGTATGATGACGTGTTGCACAAACAATTTCAGCAGTGTATATTCATTAAATAAATAATGTCGAATAGGAACCGTAATGGGATAAAATTAAATTAATGTTGTACTGCGATAATGTCTCATGTGGTGAAACGAGTTATTTTATACTTGCGAGAGCACGCACTGATCTATGGTTAGTCAACTATCTTAGTAACCTAAAAATTGTGCGGTCTGTAATACATCGGAGGGTCAGCGAACACAGCATCGATATGATATAAATGTTTGTTTACATCCATTGTATTATATCTTCGCCGTCTGAGAGCACCGTTTTTGCCACCTGGTTCAATATTTTGACGGATTAATTTGCGTTTCTGATGGCACTCAACCTTTCAAATATTTGCAGTCGAAGTCATACATAGATATATCTCCAGAGAACTTGCCAGGTTGTTCAATTATGACCGGTATCAGTTAGGATTCAAATTTGCCACTGTTTCAATACAGCTTAATTAATTCTTACTTTCTTGTGGTTACCTCTTTGTACTGAATTCCCATGCCTTTTCCCAATATAATGTGAGATCTTTATGCGTGCTTAACTGATCCAACTGCAGTATGAGACCCAGTCGCTAAGTCTTTTAGTTAGGTAGGCTGGGGAATAGCTCGCCCCTCGGAGACATACATGTCTAACTTGTTATGTGCATTCTTTCTATATTATTTCATAGTCACAATCCTGTCATGTGCTATTTTCAGAGACTGATCAACTGGATCATTCGTAATTAATTAATCATTTACAGAAGGAATATCATTCGTTCATTTATTCATAATTATTATCAATATTAATTAAATATGACCACTCTTACTTCCATATACACCCCGTAACAGCCTGTCCCTTCACAAAATTTACAGGAAATAGATGAAGCAGCGTCACAACGGTTCTTTGCAGATATTTTAACAATTTTACGATCTTCCCTTTGGAATGTTTTTGATTTGAAGGTCTCGAAGTTTTTGGTGTTTGTATTTTGCGTGCTGATGTCGCGATATTGCTTGAAACTAGTTCCAATGACATATGCATGCCGTCGTTGATTTCGAAAACTCTACTGAGTGGTTGAAAATGAATTACAGAAATATTTAGCATCATTCCTCAATTTTTGGCCAGGTTTTAATTCCTTTTGCAGCTTTTCATTTAATTTTTTAAGGAAAACTCTTATGTAAAATCATGTAACTTTGTAATTAGATTAGGCATTATGACCTACTATTTATTCATTACTTTCTGAGTTAAAATCTTATTTAAGTCGGTGTGGTTTCCATTCCTTATATTATGGCCACTAGTGTATTCTTTAAGATATATGCTTTCTGGCAGACTGAAGCACTGTTATTGCTTTTACCCAAGAACAATTAGGTGGAGAAATGAACTTCTGGAGTCAGGTTCTAACAGCAGGAAATTTTATAAGCTTTCTAACTGAGCAAATGTGATCATATACTTCATTCAAATATAAGTCTTATGTACTAGGTATACTCTGTCCATTTTATCAAGACAGCTTGGGCGTGGTCAAATTTCTCTAAAGCGTTGCTAATTCTATGGGCATTCCTAAGATTTTGTTCGGCCCATATCTTAGCCCCGCCCACTACCTTCATATAGAGCCAATTATTATTTAAGTAAAAAATATGATTCATGCACAATCTCTTATGCCCCGCCCAGGGTGTTTGCATAACTTGGATAGAGTATAACACATCAACATTGAAATCAATTTTCGAAAGCAAAATGGACACGAGGGATATACAAACAAGCGGAGAAAAACTGAGGTTACCAGACGCATGCTTCACAACGTTGGACACCAAGACCCAACCACTAACAAAAACATAGCATATCAGCTCTGAATAGATTAATTGATGGAAATATGCTCCCATAATATAGTTTTGGTCCTTATATTTAAGCTACTAGTCTAGCTTTGGTAAAAAAAATCATGTGTCTATTATGAAGAAAACTAATAGAAGCACAATTAGAGATTTTATTACCCATAGAAACTCCATAGAAATTTGTTTGTCAGAGCAATTAGAAACATATATGGTCATAATTAAAACTTAAATGACAAAAGGTCGCTCTAAGCCTAATCGCTTCTTGGACATAAAAACAGGTAACAAAATAAATTTCAGAAAATCTTAACGTCTTCAGATTCGACCATCTTCGACCCTACCACCTGATGAGCCGAGGTACGGCGAAGCGCGTCGTGCGTAACAAAATTTCTAATTGTGCTTCTATTCATTTTGTTCAATATTTGAAATAATGCTACCTCAAGAAAATGATCTACATCAGAAGCCGTGGCAAGTAAATGACATCATGCAGCTGGCGGAGGACTGCAAATGTTTAATTGGTATGCTGCATTTCGGATAGCTTTTAACATCTCAAGAGGCCTTCCATCGCTTCAAGCTACTGGATGCTCCCGTCAAAATTTAATCATCGTTGTTTGTTGTATTTTCGCCATCTACCGCGCAGATGTGCCACACACTTGTTACTTGCTTAAGAAATAGGGTGAGCCTGGTCACCCATGAACACAAAAAGAAGGGTAATCATTTCCACACTATCACCGCTGTTAACTGTGCGATGCAAAAATCCGTTTGCTTGAAATAAGGCAATAGAATGTCAAGCGAACAGGTTGACAGGCGAAAAAATCAATTACAACAACATAGCCACGGCTTCCTAAGTACTGATACGGCTTATTTTGCAATCATCATATTTTCATTTTACATACTAGTACACTTCGCCATGAAAAATTACCGCGGAAGAACATGGCTTACAGGGGAAAAAAACCACAGTTGCATACGTATCATCAGGGCAGTGTTAATCGCTCTAGAAGTAATTAAGTTTCAAATTTATAAACTATACTTGTGAAATTTGTATTTTAAAGAGCTTTTCTCGTCAAAGTTTTGCAAATGGTCAAACGGAGAAATGTTTTCTTTTACTAGTTAAAGCTTCATGTATTACTCGTTCAAAGGCGATATTTCATGTGATTTTAAACAGTTTCCCCGTCAACACAGCATTTTATTTCGACTTTCCTGAGAAAATCGTAATTATTAGGGTAACTTAGCTAGACATGCGTTCAGAGTTTAACAAGAAAGATTTCGTTTCAAGTCTAATGACTTCTTTAAGAGAAATTGGCGTTTTTTTATTTTACATGGAAAAATCTGGAGGAAAAACTGAATTACTGCTAATTACTACGTAGTATTTATCATTTTATAGGGGCAAAAAAATGTTTGAAGCACAGTAGATGTCACCGGTGAGAGCGAAAACTTAAAATACCTACTCTTTTGCTGCCAAAACCCACTGTTTTTCGCTACTAAGGAGCTTTAGGAAAAAGAATAAGGTTCACCAAGTTATTTTTTCCGTGTTCAAAATAGCCGAACATCAATTATCAGCCCCTGGTAGCGGAAATATTGATATAAATGAATAAAGAACACTATTGACACTTGTGCAACACCGACGATCTTCGCTCTACCAGACGTCACACGAGTAGATGCGCAGAACCGTCTCAAAATGGTCAAGCGATGAGTCAACCTGTTAACGTAGTTCAGCCATGCAAAAACTATTCAATAATCACAGTCATTCAAACCTTAAAAATACTGAAAGTCAGGTAAAGCTATGTTAAATTTTTCATCCTTTAGACGATCACTTTAAGTAAATCATTATAGCGAATTTTAGAGCATACAGGACATTAGCTGTTGCACTTTCCTACCAAACGATATCTTGTACTATACACAACATTCGATGTAGCGCAGTTAAGTACCAAACTGCGTGCGATTTCGTTCCCGCGTAGCTACATATATCGGTATACCCACCTGAACACTCTGTAGTTAATATCCTAATCAGTCCCCGAAAACCACTAGAAAATGTGTGTACGACTTATAGGAACTATAGGCTCAAGGAGAACTTTGTTATAAATTTAAGAGAAGACTGCACAAACTCTTTGAAAGAAAGGTAGAGTCAACTTGACGGCACCCTCAACTAGGAAACCGACATGCACTGGCTGGTTCGTGCCGCGGATATAGACCAACTGGCGTCAGAGGGATAAGTATGGCTGCAATCAACCACGGGTCGCCAAGAACTATGACGTCATCGACGGAAGGTTCATCGATCCGCGCCCCCTACTTTCCCCATCTCTGAAAAAGGTAAGTGCCCAGAGCAGCTGCGCAGACATACATATCTCAGCTGAGTCAGTGGTACTAGCGTGGCAATGAGCTCGTAAGCCTGGCTAGAAATCAGACCTATCGCCACTGGCATCTGAGTTCAGCACGCAAGGCTGCTGTTTCCGTGAGTATAATATCTTGGGAAAAAATCCAAGGTACATGCAATAGCATTTTTCATTGTCGAATACAGGCGTTTTATTTCACATAGGGGTTAATGCTTTTTTACATTTCTAAAACTAGGTTTCTGTACATTGCTTATTAAGAAAAAGGTAATCATCGAACAAAAACATGCTCATGCTATGCAAAACACGTTTCGGCCATTTTCCACTGGGGTCATCGCCAGGTATCTAGTTAAAAATAAAATAAAGCACAATTAGCAAGATTGATGATGAATTGATTATACACTTGATCCATCTAAAGCACAAAATAACGGGTAACACTACTCAATAGGGGTGTGCAGCTGCTACCATGATCTGAGAGTGACTGGTGGAAAGCGCTGATGGGTGATACCTTAATACGATCCTGGCGGGGTTCAGAATTCCCGTTCGCAAAGTACAGAAGAGTTTCAGTCTTTATAAGTCAGCCTAATTTAAAATGTTATCAACGGAAGAGCAAAAGTATTCACCCAAGTTATCAAGTGAAAAAGACAGATTCATTTTACTTCAATAAATAATAAATCGATGGTACATAAAATTAAAAACGAGAGAAGTGCCATGCGAGCGGCATTCCAAGAAGTGATGGAGATTGTTGGTGGTGCCTGTCACGTGATCTATGCTCGATCTCGTCCCACGCTGTTGTGACGAATCAATGGACCGCGTTGCACGAAATTTGAACCTACATCTCCAAGCTTTTTATTGCTTGAAACAAATGTGAAGAATTAGTAATGGTTAGTAAATTACTAGCTGTTGTTATCATATAGATAACTGCAATATTTTTCATATTTCTGCGATTTACTTGACGACTAGAAATATTATCAATTTATTTAGTGACGCAAAAATTATCAAATATATTACTTTCAAGGTATTAGCAATAATAAGTACGTTACTAATGACATTTTCAGCATGTCGGTACAGTGCTGATTGCGTGCCTCTTTACTACACTTACAGCTACAGAATACCATTGAAAAAGAAGCAGGATCAAAAGCTGTGAGTAGTACGGCCGCATATGACTGGAGCACAGCCCTTTTCTATAAGTTAGAATGATCTTAAGATTTTAAAATATCCATGTCAAACCCTTTAAATTCATTGAACAATGGTTTATAGTAACTTAATTCCTTATGTCACCTAATGAATGCATGGTCTGTTCGTTGTTGCTCTTACCTCCAGCCAAGCGGAATCTTTGTTATAAAATGTGTCTTTTACTGTGCAGGTAAGGTACATGACATTTCGTTCTTTCATCGATAAGGCACGAGAGAGTAGTTTCATTGTCTGACCCAGGTAAGAAGCTTTATATGAACCAATTATTATTCCTTGGTGCATTCGTCGCATCAGTGAAGTAGCATTGGGTGGTAGGAAAAGTACCTTTACAAGTTGAACCAATCCCCTGACATTGCGAGAATGCCCACATGCATTGTCAGGTAGAAGAACGGCTGAATCGGTTAGATGCTTTGCCCAACGATGCTGTCGTTTAACTATTTTTTATGCTACGTACTATATAATTTGATTAGGGCATCGTACATCTTTAATTGTAGAAACCAATTTTTATCCGTATAAGTTGAGGATCGTATAAGATGAAGCTGCAAAACTCGAGGATCGCCTGTAGTCAAACACGAAAACTAACGGTCCGATCATTACAAAAGTTAGTAATCGGTGTCTATTAACATTTTTAATAATTCCTGAAAATTTCATGAAGTTCATGCATAACTCGTAGGGTTATTTTACTGACAAACGTGAAAAGAAATATAGAGACAAACGGATCTACAAATCATCGCAACAATTTATTCAATTGCTATTCGTGCTATTCCCACAATTCCTGCAAATTTCATAGAGATCCATTCAAAACTGTTCCAGTTATATTATTAAGAGAAAAGGCAGACAAACAAATGATTGAAGAAATTTCCAATGAAATTTGCAAAAAATCCGTCAATAACTTGTTAAGTTATCTTAGTGACAAACAAAAGACAAACGAACAAACCCCCAAACAGACAGGAGGACAAGCTCTGACTAAAAGATGCACTCCTTGGTGCCCGGATGTAATAACTAATAAGAAGCAGGAATCGGTACAAAGTCATGCAAGTAAACGGTTTCGTAAAACTTTCTTGGACGCTCGTATGGCAGGCCGGTGTAGTTGAGGTCAGGGTAGAGTGTGGTGCCGCGGTTGAGGTAGCCGCTCCAGAAGCCGTATGTTCCAAAGGTCATGATGGTGTGGTTGCAGCGTGACAGCAGGCACATGTCTTCTGCTACGCCACCTGCAACGAAAAAGGATAATCTTCATGTACCTTGGCTGAGCTACCGAGGCTTTTTCTCTCGTAGCGATACAGTGAGGAAAATAACCATTACAGCAGAATAGCACAGAGAGATATGACAGAATGGTATCGTGACGAGAACAACACGACGGTCTGCTGTTGAAACCCGAAAGCATTGCAAATTAGAGTCCATCCGTTCATACGCAGCCAGTTAAGGCGAGGAACAACTTGGGAGCTGACAAATGTGGAAATACGGATATTCACAATAAATACTGTCCAAATTGGCCACAATTCAGGCCAAAAGTAATGCATAGGGGAAAAGGGTCCAGCGCGTCTAGACACTCACACCTGTTGGGGCGTGTACCATTATGATGGCGCAAGTCTATCACCTTTGCATTGCGCAAGAGCACTCTCAATAATGTCATTCTCATAGGAGTGCCCAGCCACTCCCAGACCGCAGACTATAAACGTTATTACACGATTACCAATTTCTATTATACCAACGCTGTGAGTGCCTAAGTTATACCAGTCGCGCCCACACCATCACCTGGGCAGTCTGATACTGGCTAGAACGCCTCGGTGGCGTAAGACCATCACCCGCGGTGGGGGTAACTTCAACGAAATCATTTTCGATGGCCAGCTAATCCTAGTGTTATATATGGATGCCGTGTCCAACAAAGTTAGCGCCCTACTCCCCACAACATTACCTCCTTGAGAATACATAGGATACTAGAGCACTCTGAGAACGCATACCTCCGCAAAGCGAGGCAACGGTAGTAAAAAATTCAAATTGGCTCTGAAACCATAATTTTCTTTTTATAAACTCCAAAGTCTGATCATTTGTGCCTTTTGATAGTAATAACAGCTTGCGCAATATTCTCGAGATTCGTTCATAACTTCTTGAGTTATACTGCTAACATACGTTATAACAAACATGAGTCAAACATATAAACGAACAAACCGATCAGCACCAAAATAAATTTCATAAGATCAATTTATTATTTTTTGAGTCATTATGGCAACAAGCATGAAATTAAAAGCAATGACAAACGAACAAACAAACGGATCATTACCAAAATTTGGTCATTTACTTTTGGTTTTATACCTAACAGCTCTTGTTAATTTCATCAAAATTCATCCATAGTTTTTTGAGTTATGGCATTTCCCTTCAAAATAAGACCAAATTTGAATAAATCTACAGTGTTTATAGAGTTTAATTCACCCTTTGAATATAGAAGCGTTTAGGTGGCCAGGATTTTGGTACCTCTATCGAACTAGAAGACCACTTAACAGGCCGTAAATGAATATTGTAAGCCATCTAATAGCCCGTTTCGAAATTATATAAAAACATATTAATATATACTTAAATCTTCATCGAAAATATTATCATCTCTCTCACTTTGTTCGCGGGTGTTAAACATCGACACACACACAGCCTGACAGTCTCACTTCCGCTTTCTCAACACAACAGCGGGTGGTCAACTACACATCGTCTCCAGTCAGCGTTCAAGTGACTTCAGTTTGAAAATGAAATCAGGACACTCTTCGCAAACCTTGCGCGCACAGTTAGCCACACTGTAATTTTTGTGTAGTCTGCCATCACCAACGCATCACCTTTGTGGGGTGCACACTTGTCCAACAGCTCCTTGCGCCAGCATCATAAAGCATCATTAAATGAAAACAGTAAGCATCATAAAAGGTTTTCGTGGATATATATAGCAGCATTCCTGCTGGCGGAGGCATGTGAATCCCTTCAATGAAGACCGTTGCATATCATCCGTTTCTTCACGTATAGATTAGTTTACCTACTTATTTACAGTAAATACTGTCTGAAGCGGCGTGCGAAATGCTTTGGCAGCTTTACATGGTCCTAGCCCATGAGCGTGACCCTATTATGGTTCTAGGCACTACCTTACCTTGAGTGCCTTGATGATTTTTCGGACGAGGTCCAGGTGATGTTATACAGTCTGTGACGTCCCCATATTGCACGCAGCCGCTTAGAGCGGGTTTATCTGCCACATTTAGTAAGTATGCGTCCAGTAAAGTTTTAAAGATTTCGAAGTCTCAGTGAAGGTGGCATCTTAAAAGTCACGTGGCATTTTGTTGAACAACCTCTCGCTCCAGACAGTGAAACTCTTAGAATACTTCGTGGCTATTGCTCACCGCCACTTTGATCGGAATTCGCGCTTCAGAACTGCGATCCATACGGTTTGAGTATCTGGCAAATATCTGCCCAATGATGCAACTTCCTTCTAAAATTTTCCAAATATTTATGATCGTAAAGCTAAAATCTTCGTTGAATTTATTAAATTTGAAGTTTGGCAAGTCTTTCGTGATAGTTTAATTCCTGCATGCCCCGAATTTTAGCAGTGAACGATCGCTGGATTGCGCCGAGGCGCTCTTCATTACGGCGCCTATGGAACGTCGACCAAGGGCTGAACTGAAGAAGCGCATTGTGTCTCTCCACAAAGTATGGGGAGATCTTGCAGCATCGTACAATGTATCATAGCCAGGTTTAGACTGGTAGGAAATGTTAAAATGTTGCCAAATGCCGACAGACCTCTAAACACCACTACGAGAGAAGACGGAACCATAGTGGACCATTTTAAGTTTCCAGCTGAAATTGCTCGTGAGATGGGTGAACTGTCCGGCGGTAAGGAGTTTCAATATACTATCTCACGTCTCTTCAAGCAAGCCTGTTAACTTGCACGTGTTCCTGCTTCAAAACACCTTGTTTCCTTGAAAAATAAGCACGGAGACTACAGTTTGCTCAAGAGCACGTCGTATGGTCGGGTGCACAGTGGGCTACAGTACATTTTAATAATGAATCTAAGTTTAATGGAATTGATTCTGATGGAAAAAGTATGTTAGGCGTAAAGTCTGTGGAAGGTCTAGAAAAGATATCTCCAAAGGGCGTCAAGTAAGCAGTGAAGTACGTAGGAGGTAGCGTCATGGTGTGGGGAGTCATTTCTGCTGCCGGTCCAGGACCGCTTGTTCGCCTCCATGGTTTTGGGGCAGTGTATATGTTACAGGTAATACTCATAATCATTTAATATGTACCAGCGGGACACGTTGAAATTCGACGGTCGGTTAGTTAATGTACTCACTTTTTATAATGAAACAATCTAGCCTTACGCTATTATAACTCACTTTAGTTCACCTAATACAGCTTCTCAACTTAACCTACCAATAAATAGCGCCGGTTCCTTAATCCTAACGAACTGCCTCAAACCTCAAGTGCGAGAGTCGAAACCTAGTAACATTGCTTCCTATCCTTTCCCATGCGTTGCTGTGTATGCAGCTTCGACTTATCTAATATTTTATTCAATAACTGCTTAAACTCCGAGCCGCGGCAGCTATTCCACTACAGCGAGGGCCACGTGCTCACTTTAGAACTCTATCTCTGAATTACTTCTGAGTTTCAATTCCCAACTGTACATACGTTTTGCAATCGATGTGTCTTAATAGGTTCAACCGCTATGATGCGCACAGAAACAACTGTTCCAAGAACGTGAAGCGCTCCCATGTTCCAAATTGAAAGTCATGCTAAAACTATGCGTCATTGCAACTCTAAACCAACTCAAAAGTAGGACATACGTACTCCCAAACTTGCCCATTGCTGCTTGTTATAACGTACAAACTGCTAGGAACGACTCGTATCTTAGATATTCTTTTTAGTGGCACACTGTCCAATCAGATACAGAATTGCGTAGCAATGCAACTTTTACGTAGGCGTGCGCGCGCCCTAAGTCACCCTGTACATGCGCAACATATCTAGACACTATATTACTGGTGGATCTCGCAGATATCTTACCAGCAAAATTTTCACCCCTGTATATCATGATAGAGATATAAAGACAGCATAAGCAAATATTACAATCTCGCTTTTAGGAGGTACTTTTCTCATTGCTTCTCTTCTATATTTACACGCCTTCACTATCCTTTGTTTCTCCTCGTCTGAAGATAACATTATTTAGATTTTTATATATATAACGTTTCCATTCTCAACGGTGTATTTGGTGACTTTACTTCTACTGCGGGACCCGTGGCTGCTTTACACTTGATGTACGATAGCCTTCCAATATAATACAACACTCAGTCTATTAAAAAAATTGACTCATGTCTCTGAATGTACTTTTTCTGTTAGTTTACGTCATTTCTCTAAACATTGCATTTAAAAAATGCAATTTAGAATGATGTAGGTGAGAACAGTTTCGTTTGAACCGCGTTATGGCTGCAATGAGGCTGTACAGAACAATGGAATATTTACTAATTATTAATACTTTTAAAAAATGTAATATTGTTTAGTTGAAATTTAATTACATTAGACCACCAAACGCAACCCTTTCGTTGAATAAGCATGAAAATATATATTTAAAAAAGAAATTACCATCCCATCGAAAATCGCTAGCAATTGTACAACATTAACCAACTCCACTAAGTGCATAAAGTCCACCAAGTGCACCATGAGTACAAAGGCCACAAAGTCCACCAAGTGCACAGAGGCCACCAAGTTCACAAAGGCCCGTGACCAGGCCTATACTAATTAATAACTCGAACGGGCGGACTGGCAGACCGACAGCTTTCTTTTATAGTACAGATTTCAATATTTTCTGATGGTGTCTCTTAAATTTTACGCTGAGGAAAAATGTAATGGCTTTATTCTATTTCTGTTTATTTCGTAACCATGTTTTATAATGTTCTGAACTTTTATCGGACATTCAAAATATGTATCTAGGATTAGACAATTTTCAAGCCTTTTGGTTCAGTATTTTCTTTGCAATAAAATTTGAATAATTGTTTTACTCTCCCTTAACTGTACTGTACTGTATGTACAGTACGTGTATCGCAAAGACTAACGTGCATTTCCTAGTACCGATGATTTATCCGAGAACGAAGAATGTCATGAACATACTGTATAGATAACGATGAAAGGTCGAACTATTGATTGATTTTTACATGCTTAATTAGTAACTCAATATTTTTCCCATACGATTGCATGCACGTCATGCACAGTGAAGCCCGGGGCCACAGCCCATTCGTTTCCTCGATGTACAGCTGTACACCCTGCACACGTTGTAATCGTCCCTGGCTAACGTTCATCTAGCCTCACCTTGGGAGACGAAAACATTTTGCAAATTGAGTCCGTTCACAATGTTTCGTGTCTTTTGGACATCGTCGCTGGTTACCACAAATACGACGTTCTGGTTGCGGTGGAGCATGTAGTCGGTGGCGCGTCGGAGGTAAGGTTT
>LQNS02277097.1:6414791-6439097 GCA_001587735.2 Parhyale hawaiensis | reverse complement strand
ATAGTAGCGTATTGCTTAGATTGCTACATCTTATAAAGTGGAAGCATTGCCACCGGTCACGTTAGCTTATGCGACTTAATTAAGCATTGATAGGCAGACATTGTTGAATGGGAATGAGTTTGTCAGCGATAAGCGACGGACGTTCACTCAGACGGGGTGGGTTACGTTATAAGAGCAGCATTAGGTTAAACTGAGGTAAACTGCAGTAGTGTAGCGTGGGTTGTTTCATTTTGGAAAGTATAGTCTTTATTCAAAAGTGGAATTCCACGGGTCCCGCTAGTAATAATAATTTGACTGATATGACATCGTGGCGTATCAATGATGTCGAGCTCACAATTTTGATGAGTTTAAGTTTTCATCGCGTTACGGAAGGGAGGAAAAAGGTACTACTCAGCAGCAGCGAAACCGAATACAATCATCTTAAGTTCCTTTCAGTTGGCAGTTGCCAGGCATCTTTTATGAGCAATGCGTAAATGAGTGGGTGATCAAGTATCACAAATCCTTTGCCGTCATTTTTTAGGGTTCGCTTCAGTAGTAACTAAATACTCAAACGCTATTTTCGTTGTCTCGTCCAACACTGCGTGCAGGAGCATCCGTTAGCGATAATACTGGCACACAGGCTCACCGTTTTCATAAAGGAGGGGTAGTCGGTGAGCCTCACGTGGACTCCGACGAACACGAAGCTCTGGCCGGGCACTTCAGGAGACGCCTGACTTGCGAACTGGGCCAGCCGAGCATCGGCCTGCGGGGAGAAAGACGGAAATGCTCAAGCAGAAACAAAGGGATCAGCGACGGGATAACCATCAGGACTAGTTGTATCGGTACGATCCTGAAAGTGTCGTACTCTTGGACCACATCATCACTCGTCACGAGACGTGGTGTCACCTCTAGGAGCCGGAGTCCAAATGGCATTCGATGAAATAGCCCCACTCACACTCCCCAGAAAATAAGAAATTCTAGACGCAGACATCTGCAGGCAAAGAGATGTGCCAGTGCATCGTCTTCCAGGACAGGAAGGACGCCATCCTCTTAGATTTCTTGGAACTAGGCGGGACTGTCAACTCTGACCATGACGTTGAAACGTTAACAAAGCTGATGGCTCGAATTGCAAAAAAAAGGGGAACATTCCGTTTGCAACACGAAAACACCAGGCCACACACAAGATTGAAAACCACGGAATGTGTGACGAAGTTCGGCTGGACGGTGCTGGCTCATGTAACTAGTAGTGTTTTTACATTGCATTACTTTCATATCTATTACGGTTTTTGTCCTCCATTGCATCAAGAAAATAGTTAGCAGATTTTTCTTTTCACCTTGCATATGTATCACACATAAAATTATTTTTAAAAAACCTAAAGTCATTGTTTAAAGAAAATTCATATTTATGTGACGTAAATAGATGGAAGAACTGTTGTGGATGATAAAAACAATCGGTATAACTACTGAATATTGTGAATTTTTACTAATTTGCGTTTGTGTTATTTGAGGAAAATGAAATTAGGCCTGGGCCACAGAAAATATGCAATTTATGTCTGAATGGGTTAAAGTGAACATATTTATCAGGCGAATTTCAAATTATAGCAAGGGGATTAAAGGGAAATGTTTTTGATTGCTCATATCATTAGATCTGATTTCATTGTTGCTGCGAGGCAAGAAAACAGTAAGTACTTCCTCTCTTTTGCATCAAATTACGCGTCTCTGAAAACAAAAATAGGACCGTTATTGGACGAAAATGGATCAATGACTGATAAAGATCAGGAGATGAGTGAAATACTGAGCCGTCAATACCAGAAAGTTTTCAGCAAAAAGAGCAGTAACTCTGATGTTCAGGTATTAGAAGTAACTGATAACTACCTAATGGATTTTGAATTCACAAAACTAAGCATTTAATTAGCCATCGATGTAATTAGCGGAAACAGTGCTTCAGGACCAGATAATGATCCTGCAAAAATCCTGAAAATGTGCAAGCTAAGCATTTCTTACCCGCTCTACCTCTTGTGGCGCAAATCATTGGACGATGGTGTTTCACCAAGCACTTATAAACACGCAATCATTACCCCAATCCCAAAAGCCGGAAATGGTACAGATCCAGCTAACCATAGACCAGTCTCATTAACGAACCACATAGTGAAAACGTTTGAAAGGCTGGTCCGTGAACACCTAGTGCACCATCTAGGGAGTAATAACTTACTCACATCGAAACAACACGGTTTTCGACATAAACGTTCCACTACTTTACAATTATCAGTTTTACAATATTACAATATCAGTATTACGTTTCCCAAGAAGAGAATCTATTCGCAACGTACTACTTTACAATTGTTGGAGCATTATGATTCCATCGTAGAGACATTGTACCAAGGAAAGAATGTGGACGTAATCTACTTAGATTTTGCTAAGGCTTTTGACAAGGTTTTTGACATTAGGAATCCTAATGTTGAAACTTTACCGCATGCGTATCCGTGGAAAATGTCTTCGGTTGCTTGAAGCATTCCTGTCAAATAGAACGCAAAGTGTAATTGTAACAACAAAGTGTCATCCAGACAGCCGGTACTCAGTGGAGTACAACAAGGCACCGTGCTTGGGCCTGTTCTCTTTCTCATTATGATCAATGACATGGGGAACGGATGTAACTATGCGGTACCTTCGTCAGTTGCTGACGATACACGAATACTACCTGCTGTGCAATCTGTGGAAGACGTGCTGTCTGTGCAGCGAGATTTGGAAAGTATCTGCCAATGGTAGGTAAAAAATGAAATGACTTATATTGAAACAAAATTTGAACTTCTCTGATACGGAAAAAATCAAATACTCTTTGAATCCACGCAATATACCACCAGCGATGGGTATCAAATTGAGAGAAAAACAGGTCTAAGGGAGATCTCGGAGTGAGAATGCAAGATTATGCTACATTCGAAGGACATATTGCTAAAGTTATCGCTGTGGGAAAAAGATGGAGTAGATGGGTTATACGAACTTTCTCGTCACGCGAAGTAGATGTAATGCTCACACTATGGAATCAATTAATTCTTCCGAGATAGAATACTGTTCCTCACTTTGGATGCCGAGTACAAGAAAAAAAACTTGAACAACTTGAAGGTATCCAGCGATCATTCACGGCCAAAATTCGCGGAATGTAGGAGTACGATTACCACAAACGACTCAGCTGTCTCCACTTGCATTCAATGCAGCACAGATTCGAACGAATTACAATCATATATAGTTGGAAAATTCTGGAAGGTATCACTGTGGATGTGGATGAGCGGACTGCCGCCAGACACTAGGAAAGAACTGGAAGGACTTGTGATATTCCCATCCCAAGCAGAGATGGTGGAAAAGCCGTGGCCAATAAATATTTTAATAGCTTCGCTGTACGGGGAGCAAGATTGTTTAACAAAATGCCTCGGCATATTCGCCACTGATATCAAAATTGTAGAGTTCAAAAATTTGCTCGATTCACATTTAAGAAGAATACCAGATAGAGCAGCGGTCAGCGGTTACGTGCACTGTGGAGATAATTCACTGCTGGCTCTCTCTTTGGTCGCTAATTGCGGTACCACAGAAGACACCCAGCAGAGTGACTCCACTCACGTGGGGTGACGTGAAGAACGTCACCTGGACTTCTTCCAAAGACCCTCAAGGTACTCAAGGTAGGTAGGTAGGTAGGCGAAACAGAACTGTGCTACACGTGCTGCGATTAAATCTTGTAATCTCCGATTAAGTCTGTGATTAAACCTTTTCTTTATATCCCTGTCGCTTCCAACGATTATTACATAAGCTAATATATTTCGCTTTAGATGTATTGCGTAGTAATTTTATGCTTTTGTGTGTCTGATGTTTTCTGTAGAGTAACCATTGCAAAGGTGCTAGTGCTTTATAAAATTAATGGGCATGTTCATTAATAGGCCCCGTTACAATTAAGATTTACTTTTTGCGAGCCTATACAAATTCTAGATAGTAGCAAGTTTATTCTTCACTATTGAACTAGTGTGCCTGCGCTGTCATAAAATGACAGAGAAGAATTTGTGCTGATCTAGCTTCATTAACTAGGGGACTTACCAAATTGCCGAACTAACTCTACTTCCGAACAAACAGTTATTTGATAGGATTTATTTCACCTTTCAAATAATGATGTTTGTTCGGAAATAAAATTAGTTCTGCAATTGGGTAATTCCCATATGCTTTCCTTCAAGTGTCCCGAGCCGGCAGGAAAACCCTCGCTGTCTCTTGTGCTTGTTACTATTCAGAAGACTTCTTAAATGAAAATACAGCATTCTGCCTAAAAATTGGATACATATTATGAGGCGTAGTTAAGTGACATCACCTGTAGCACCGTTGAAAATGAACTTGTGAAGACACGGTCATGCAGGCAGGCGAAGGTCCCTCACTTGGAGCGCCCAAGTACGATCCCCGTATCCAACATACCGTCATCGGCACCTGAATTTTCGCCTATCTAATTTGTTAAAGTGTGGCAGGAAATGAACAGATAAATATACATCGGTCTTTATTCTTCTTAGTTGGTGACCCATGTCATGTACTGAGTATTAGAATTATGTGGCTGAAGGAATTAAAGGTTTCCTATCTCAGCTTCTGACCTCAGCCAATTTTGTTTTTGCTAGGGTTTGTATTATTCTGTTTATTCGCACTAGCAGGATTATTTAGAAAGTTATTTATGGATTTTCATAAACATTGCAGGAACTCCCAGGAAAGTCTCGCGAAACAAATAATTTAAAGTTGGTGAAGACCCGGAAGAAATCCTAGCATTGCGTAGCTTGGCTGAGGTTTACACTCAAGAAGTGCTTCTCCGCTTCTATTCTTACCTTCTCAATGATCCTTTTTTGGAATGTAAATTCTTTTCGAATATCCTCTCTGAAGGCGTTAAAGATCTGCGCTTGTAGTGCGTAATCTGAAAGATGGCAGAGGTCACAATGGTTGAATAACATCAGTTGCGTAGTTCGGCTATGGAGGTCAACTTCTCTAAATGAATAGGGCACAAGCATAACATCTTAGAAGTGCTGTCACTAGACACCCATTGCACAACCTGGAAACCCACTATAAATTATTGCTGTAGAAGGTAAATTTTACTTGACAGTTAAATGGGCACAATTTTTTAATATTAGATATATAGAGAGAAGATTTACTATTAATTGCATTTTTCCGTTTTGAATTTCTATCAATCCTATTTCTGCTAGTGGGTACTTCTATTACTATCTTTATTACTATTATGAAATTTTTCATCCTGTCAGGGACAGCACACCTGACACTTTGGGAATACACCCATCATCAACGAAAATTAAGAACACAGTGTTGTTTCTGAAAATTTTAAAGATTTCAAAATTTTGTAGAGATCCCCATATTTTAACGACTTGAAGATCATAGAATCCATCTTCATTCATAAGTTGAAACTCACCCTTAACAAGATGAAGAGTTCATTTCCCCTAGCAACATTAAATTAGGTTATGTTGCTTACTTTGCTCACTTTTTATTTTAGAATTTGTAATCATCCAATGCTTTCTCGATTTTCAGAAGTAATACTATGTTCTTAACTGTCGTTGGTGATGCGTGAATTCCCGAAACCAAGGGTGTGGTGCTCCCGTCAGGATGGAAAATTTAAAATTCTCTCTACATTCACGGTTTTTTGCGACTTTAAGATGCTAAAATCTATTTTCATTTATAAGCTGAAACGCAACCTAGTTGCCTAAGTAACATCATCCCAGTTAGCGCTGCTGTTAACAAACACCGCTCTCCTGGTGTCTGCTATAGGAACAATCTGGTTCAGGTCCAAGCCAAAGACTACATCCAGATGTGAGTGGTCAGAAGTGCCAATAGGGGAGCCAACTGACACAGACACCAAGTCACGGGCGTCAATCATGACGAGGTTAAGACAATTGCCAGCAATATGCGTGGACCCACGAATAACTTGCAGAGCTATCATCAGTTGGTGATACAGATCCCAACCAGTCCCTGTGGTGCGCATTAACATCCCCGGCAAAAACAAAGGCCGACTTAGGATCAGCGCTCTGGATGGAAGCCATTGCTGTCAGTAGCCATACGGAGTACCATCAGTTGCAGGATTGTCCCGATACAAGGAGAACAAATAAGAATTGTTCAGACGGCCACAAATCCTAACAATCATCATCTCATGGCAAGCGCATTCATATGCTGACTGCCGATAAGCGCAAAAAGTACAGTGGACATAAACGGCCGTACCATGAAATCCAGGCCTAGATTCCAGTGGCTTGCGGAGAGGGAATTAAAGACTTGCCAGGGCAAGCTCCGTGTCGTGCCTACTACCCGACAACAGCGTTTCAGGTCAGCACACGACATTGACACAATGCCGAGCTTCGTGAGGTTCGCATACAGTCCTCTAAATATTACAGTAAGGGAAACGAAACTCCCGAGCCTGACCGGGTGCCGAGTTACTTTAAACACCCCGACACACAGAAGTAGAAGAAAAATGAGGATAAAAACCGAAAAAGACAAAAGAGACATTAGTGAAAATCCCTTGTGAAATTAAATTAAATTCCAATTCGCGTATCATAGCAAGAGATGCGACCAAAGAAAAATCTAATTAATAAACAAGTAAAATATAAATTTCCATGTTTTTGTTAACGATAAAAAACATTGAAAATTTTATTTTACTTATATACTGGGTTTTAAATACTCCACCAAGGAATAAAATAGTTAGTAAGTAATCAAATAAAACAGTATACTCCTTGAGCGTAGTTACCTCCGCCAAGGAGGTTATGTTTTCGTCGAGTTTGTCTGTGTGTCTGTCTTTCTGTTTATCTGTCACAAAGATAGCATAAAAAGTTATGGACAGAGTTTGACGAAACTAGCAGAAATTATTAGGTATGTTAGGAGGAACAGATAATTAACTTTTGGTGAAGATCCGTCCATCTGTTTGTTTGTTTATCTGCCTCATTTTTTTTTCAAATGCCACTACTCAAAAAATTATTGACAGAGTTTTATTAAATTTACATGAGCTCTTGGGCATATCACGAAGAGTAAATGACCAAAGTTTTTCGATGATCTGTTTGTTTGTGTGTTCGTCGTTGTGTTTGATTTTATGCTTGTTAGCGTATTAGTCTAACTCAAAAAGTTTTCAATGGAGCTTAATGAAACTTTCTGGAGTGTTAGTATTATTGAAAGACATAAAAGATTAAATTTTGGTACAGATCGCTTAGCTCATTTGTATGTTTGACTTATGGTTGTCATAATGTTTGTTAGCAGCATAACTCAAAAAGTTTTGAATGGATCTTTCTGAAATTTACAGGAGTTGTTCGTAATGTTAAATGACATAAATGATTATTTTTGATGTGGATTTCTTTGTTCGTTTGTATGTTTGATTTATGTTTGTCATAGCGTTGGTTAGTAAATAGCTCAAAAAGTCAGGAATGGATCTTTATGAAACTTACAAGAGTTATTAGTAATGTTAGAGGACATAAATGATTAAATTTTGGTGCATATTGGTTGGTTCGTATGTATGTTTGACTTATGTTCGTCATATTGTTTGTTAGCCAATAGCTCAAAAAGTCAGGAATAGATCTTTATGAAATTTACAGGAGTTATTAGTAATTTTAAAAGGCATTCATGATTAAATTTTGGTGCAGATCGGCTGGTTCGTTTGTACGTTTGACTTATGTTTGTCATAATGTTGGTTTGCAGCCTAACTTAAAAAGTTATGAACGGATCTTCAAAAAATTGCAGAAACTGTTAATGCTATAAAACGGCACAAATAATTAGATTTTGGAGCTGATACAAAGAAAATCATGGATTCAAAGCCAATTTATATTTTTCGTTACCGTTGCCTTACGTGGCGTAGGTATGCGCTCGCAGAGTACTCTAGTTTTATATGTATTTAGGACATTTGCTAACCCAGTCGTGCCATGCTTTATTACCTACCGTACGCGAACCGTTTCTCCAAAAGTATTGAAATTTAGAAAGATGAATCCGGAAACAGCTAATTTCGACTCCATCAGCTCGTCTATCTATCTATTTAGTATTATACTAAAAAGTTTGTGAACCGTGTTTGTTTGCTGATGTCACGTTTATTTACTGGCGTCTAGTTTGACACAGCTTTTTTACTTTTAGACGGGAAGAAGTTCGAGGGACTAGGGCACAGCCGCATTCTTTCCATGGATTAGCTCTTTAATTCGATTGTAGCTGAGATACGGACGTGGAACCAGCCCCTCGGTTGCAAGAAGGGGCACGATAATTTCAAAGTTGCTACGGAAAACCCAACTTCAATACGTAACCTATAAATTGAATTTGCTTACAGACTGAGTGTTGAATATTCGTTAGAGAAGCAAAGAAGCTGTTGCTGGCGACCAGTACGGGCAAGAGTGGACGGCCGAATAGCGTGTGGTCTATAACCAGCTGAATAACACTTGTTTTTTTATTCCGGAAGCAAAGACAATCGTGATGATGACCCAACGGGTCACGGGCCGGCTAGTATTATACTAAATGTCAGTGTACCGTGAGCTTGTTTGCTTGTTTATTTACTTGTGTCTTCACAAACCAAGTGCAAATGTCGACAATTTTTTTCTAAAACTTGACGTTTCGGGAAGTAAATTTCCCTATATAAACGTCGGACGGTATGGGAAGTGGAGGGAAACGGGCAAGTATAATCGGAGGCAAAAGCTTCAGTCATAGTTCGTGACGAGTGGTACGGCTGAAGTCATTATGTTGAGGCTAGGTTTTGTTTTATGGATGTATAGTGATTTTAAAGTTGTGAGTTCTTTTGAATTAGAATAAGCTATGATAGAGAAGTCTTTCCTACTAATTGGATGGTTGTTTTGCTCTGCATGAAGACGGGAAACTAAATGTGTAGGTTTTCATGGTGGTAAATCTGTTCTACTTGATATACCTAGATATTGTTTAATGCGGGCTTTGAAATGCTGTCCAGTGCTGCCGCTGTACAGAGCTGAGCAGCTCGTGCCAGAAAAGGCGTAAACAACACTGGACTGAAGGTTTATGGGAGGTTTATCTGTGAATTAAAATAAAATCTTTTTATCATCCTTTGTAGTGTATAATTTTTTCAATTTTTGATGATAGGAATTAACTTCCAGAAACGTTAAGTTTTAGGAAAAAGATTTGTCAACATTCGTACTTGTTTTGTAAAGTTAGCTTTAGTTTAATATTTAATTGTGTCTTGTTTGACACAGCATCTTCGCTTTTAGACGGGAAGAAATACGAGGGATGAAGATTTAATTAGTTTAGATACCAAGGTGGCAGTAGACTGACTGTATCTGTGATACGGAATTTAAACCTGATCTCGCCTGCAAGAACGGGCACGGTGGAAATATAACTGAAATACGCAGCGTATAAATTGACTTTGCTTACAGCCTGGCTGTTGAATATTCGTTCGAGAAGCAAAGAATCTGCTTATAGTGAGCTGTATAGGCAGCTCCTTGACGGGCTGGAGAGGACGGCCGAATAGCGTGTGGTCTACGACCAGCTTAATAAGACCTGCTTTAGTGCGAAAGTAAAGACGATCGTGATGACGACCCATGGGTCAGCGGCCGTCTAGCATTATACTAAAAGTCTGCGAACTTTATTTACTTACTCAACTATTTACTTGCCTGTTTGCTCACAACATCTTCGCTATAAGAAAGGAAGAAGTTCCTGCGTTGAAGATTTCATTCTACTGCATCTATGATACGGAAGATGAACCGTAGCTCGGCTGCATAAACGTGCACTCCAAGTTTAATGGTGACATGGGAAATACAACTGGCTTCAGTAACACATATTTCCCCTTGTTTACAGGCAGAGTGTTGAATATTCTTTGAGAAGCAAAGAAGCTGGTCATGGTGACCAGTATGAGCAATTGTCGCAAGAGTGGAGGTCAAATAGTGTGCAGTCAATGACCAGCTGAATAACACCTGTTGTTTTGTGAAAGAGAAATTACTTTTTTACTTCACAGTTACTATACATCAGACAATCGCGCAGGCGAAACCTTAGGCAAGGGTGTGCCCTCCAGAGAAGTATATGTTGTAGACTTCAAAAAGTTTTTTTTTTATTGTTCGACCGATCTTCATGAAACTTAGTAGAGATATGCAAAATCGAAAACAAGTGTGGGCTAGATTCGTGTACTTTCCCCATTTTCCTTTAGAAAACTAGTTATTCAAAGAAAACGGGAAAAGATAAAGCTCCGTTTTCTCTAAATAACTTGTTTTCTAAGAGGAAAATGGGAAAAAGAACATGGGGTCTGACCCACATTTGTATCCGATTTCCCATGCCAGTACCAAGTTTCATAAAATCGGCACGAAAAATAAGAAAAATCGTTTTTTATGGGTTTTGGGGTGGCTTAACCTGAAAATTTACCACTATGGACCTAGAAGTCAGCTCTTTTACTCTTGGGCCGATCTTCTTGAAACGTGATACGGATGTATAAAATCGAAACAAATGTGGGTTAGACTCTTGCACATGTTCACATTTCCCCCCAGAAAATGGATAAACCCTTTTCCCATTTTTTTTCAATAACTCGTTTTATATGGGAAGAAGTACACGAGTGTAACCCATATTTGTTTTCGATTTAACATATCTGTACCAGGTGTCATGAAGATCGGCCCGAAAAAGTTTTTCCGAATCAGTTTTCACTCTCTCTTTTTCTCACTAAACAGTAGCTATATGCCAGACGGACAAGCAGGTGAAATTTCAGGCAGCCAGTGCAAGGCTAAGGGACAAAACGTAGAGAGATGGCCCGTGACCCATTGAGTCACCATTACAATCTTCTTTGCTTTCGCAAAAAACAGGTGTTTTTTCAGCTGGTCATTGACCACACACTATCTGACCTCCACTCTTCCGACAATTGCTCGTGCTGGTCACCATGACCAGCTTCTTTGCTTCTCAAAGAAATATTCAACATTCTGTCTGTGAACAGGGAAATATGTGCTACGTAAGCTAGTTGTATTTCCCATATCAACTTTAAACTTCACCTGCACGTTTATGCAGCTGAGCTACGGTTCATCTTCCGTATCACAAATGCAGTAGAATTAAATCTTCAACACACGAACTTCTTATCTTATAGTGAAGATGCTGTGAGCAAACAAGCAAGTAAATAAAGTTCACAGACTTTTAGTGTAATAAAGATGAGCTGGTGGAGTCGAACTTAGCTGTTCCCGGACTCACGTTTCATCTCAAAAGTCCTCGGACCCAAAAGACCAGCAGCGGCGAGCTGCTGTGCATTGTAGCGCTGCGTCGCGGGGTCAGCGTCACTCTCGAGGGCTGTCCATTTGGCTTCGCCATCTGCAAAAAGACGCACGTCTTATCATTATTGCTAGAGGTCCGCACTGTCACTAAACAGTGGCAGAAATAAATTCTTCAACGAAAATTCGTTTTCTTCTCTCCTCTTCGTTAATCTACTTTGAAAATATTTTCCTTTTTTCCTACGTAGATCATCTACTCATTTTGAGCTCCATGAGCTCAGAAGAAACGTTTACTGGTGGAAGTACAACAATATACCATATATGCTGCCACGTAGATGTGCTATACACGTCTTCAGTCTCTGAATGTAAAAATAAAATAAAGTCTGACAAGGCAGCGGTGTTCTTCTCATTCGGTGGATGAATTTTTTACTATGTAACGTTTCAGAACGGGGCGACCCGACGAAACCTGCAAGTAACCAACCCACAAACAATGTGTTATTATTTAGTGAGATTTAATTAAAACTACCTGCGTCAAGAGACTTGTAGTAAACACGAATGAAGCATGTAGCCACCCTAGGCCGCTAAGAGGGATCAATCAAAGACTTTTTACGTTTGACTTGAACGCTTGCAGATCTCGAATGAACGCGGATCTCGGCAGTAGATTTCACGACAGATGCAAGTATAAGAGGCCCCACTCTACAGTTTACAGGAGGTGTGCCTCAGACGCAACTCGTTTGTTTCTGTGAGGCACTTTTGGGCCAGGAACACAGCACAATAATTTAGCAGGGCTGCAACATTGCATAAAAGTATGGGTAACACCAAAATTATCACAGAGCGCCTTTTGCTGTCTGTAAGTCACAAGAGTAAAATGCTCTTGTTATCGAATTCTGTGATAAACGTTTCCGATTATTCCACTTTGATATCCGTGATTTGAATTCCAAGTATGGGCGACTTATCCGCTGAGTTCTTAAACAGGGACCTCTCATAAATAAATGTATAGCAGTCTGCCTGGCGGCTGCATCTGAATGCATGCAAAACTAATTCTATGATTGTCAGGCGGTCTCGAACGCCTTTGCCCAAAATCCACCTCTGAAGATTGGGAGAGGTACACTGCAAGAGTCCAACTCTATCAATATACTCTTTTCGATGAGAAATTACATTTAGGGCGATATCAGTCTCATTAGCGCCAACTTGCCAAGTAGGTTTGGACTATTGCGTTTGGTTAATGTTGTGTTTGGTGACATTGATGTGGTCGGTATAGATGTT
This sequence comes from Parhyale hawaiensis, assembly GCA_001587735.2. Taxonomy (NCBI): domain Eukaryota; kingdom Metazoa; phylum Arthropoda; class Malacostraca; order Amphipoda; family Hyalidae; genus Parhyale; species Parhyale hawaiensis. The sequence continues at coordinate 6,426,681 of LQNS02277097.1, read as the reverse complement.
ATGCATTTTTGCTACCTCTATCAACGTGGCTTGCGTCATGATTGATCAACCACTTTGCATCTGCTTCAGCATCATGACTCTACACTCACTGTGTCAGGGCAAAAATGCGGGTGTACTCTGTTTACATTTTATTAGTCACATGTCTTCAGAGGTCAAAATACTTGCTAATGTATTCATTTTAAAGCTTTGGTCGGACATTTGTTTCACTAGTTCGCTTGGAAGCTGGTTGTGTGCCTGGAAGCCTTGAAATATTGTGAACCGTTTCTCTACTTTCAGCCTAACAACTGGTTAGTTGAAACTCCCGTTTCTTGTGCTGTAATGTGTGTTCAACATTTTTATCAGCTTACCTCATGTCATTCCAATTAGATTAGATAGGCGGCAGTAGACGAACCTTAAGGCCCATTCCTGAAGAGACACCGGAACTTACGCCCCAGCCCTCTATGAGCTATTGCCATTATGTTAGTAGGATATAAAAGACTAGAGAAAAGAGGAAACGGGGGGGGGGGATAAACCTCTGCCAAAGAGACGATCATGAGCCGTTGATATGCGGAGCTTAGAGATTTCAAAGTGTGTAACTGAAGCGGGAGAGAGAAGAAGACGGATTAAGGTGGCCTCGGAAGCTTTGGCAGTTAAGAGTTTGTGACTCCTGGAGGAGGAGTTCTTAGCTTTGGAGGATGTCGCTCCCAATGTATGTCAAGACGGTTTTTAAATGCCGTGACTGACTCCGCACTAGCAACATTGGGAAAGAGTCTATTCCAAATGCTGACTATGAAATACGGAAAGAACTGCTGACTAAAGGTCGTTCTTCAAGCTTTATGCTTGAGTTTTTGACCGTTGTTTCGCAATCGATCACTGAGGACACCTTCAAAGAGTCCCGTTGTAGGTACGTCGTTGAAGCCCTTTAAATACTTGAATGTTTCTGTTAGTTGCCCCCTGAATCGTCTTTGCTCGAGAGAGATCAGACCGAGTTCTTTTAGGCGACATTAATACGGCTTCTTTCGCTGCGGACGTATCAATTTCGTTGCTCTGCGTTGGGCTCTTTCCATGGTATCGCTATCTTTACACAGATGTGACGACCTGAACTGAACAGCAAAATTTAAGTGTGGCCGCACTAGTGCCTTGTACAAAGGAATGATGATGTCCTTGGACTTGTATTCAAAATTTCTGGAGTCACGTTGTTGGGTGAAAGCAGCCAATACCGTCCCGTTCATTTTCAATGGGGTGGAAGGGTTCACCAGCCCTACTTAGCATTTGTCGACATTAGAGCTCATCTGCTACGTTGTGATGCATTCCACGAGGTGGTCAAGGTCTTGTTGGAGCTCGGCTCTTTTCGTGTTAGGATGACATAGTTTAGTATCATCCGCAAATTTACTGATTTTACTACAGATGTTAAGATCAGGATACTAAGTTCTGAGTCTGCTGTGTATTGATCCAACCACACTGCGCCGTTGTTTGGATGAATGTATTTCTGTGATAATGCAAAGCATAATGCAATTTTAAACTTCGTTTGCATAGATTGAAAAAGTATTACTGCCGCCAGAAGATCCCTCCTATTTCATGCTTAGACTCGATTTACTTACTATATTGAATAACTTAAGCCTCAGATTCCATAACAAAGGCGTTCTAACAGAGGAAGAAAGGACATGTAATATGTAGTTAGAAACCTGTAACCTATACACGAGGGCGTTGCCTGCCCCAGAGGATCAATTCGCATTGAAACAGCAAGTCGGGAAAGAAGAGGAAGAACAGAACAAAGCTTCATCACTAGGAATACAAAAATGGAAGGAACTAAAGTGAACTCGAAAGATAGACGTCCCGAATGCCTAGCTAAAGGCTAAAGTATCCTACACATCCTACACATCTGTGAGCGTAAGCTCACCAGCGTAGTACTTCAATTTTAGCGTTGAGCGCAAAAAAAAATGTATGGAACACAAATTGCACGTTTACAATTTAGCTTGCGCACATACTCATTGCTGTTTAAGGTTTATAACTTCGCAAGCCCTTCTCCAAATTAGAATCCTGTCCCGGGGAACTTTATGGGCTCTAATTTATATTTACAAGGCTCCCATCCCATGGGTTACAACTAGCGTTAGTAGTGTATAAGGCCGCAAAATACGCGATTTTGAAGGTAGGTTCCCCTCGCGCCCTCGGGTCATCGTGCCGCCGCCCCTTCCGGTTTCCCAGGCCCCGCCCACTTCCGGTTTGCGCCCCCCCCCCTGACCCCCGCCAAACCGGTAGTACATTGGCCGTTATAAAGCGGAAGATCACGCGCGAGAGGAGTCGCGAGGGTAGCTTACCCTCAGAAACGCGTATTTCGCGGCCTTATACACTACTAACGTTACTTGTTGCATGTAGCAATCACTTTCGTAGCGAATTTAAACTACAACGGTACCTAACGTGTTGCACCGATCGCTAGCACCGAGGCGCTACTAAAATTTTCTCAAATATAGATAGCAAAGGGTTTTGTATTGTAACTCACTGTATTTCACTGATGTCTGCCTCTACTTGGTCCTTTCGTGACTTTTGATCTGACTGAGGCGCGGCCCTACTGCATGACCACTGTTAGGTGAACTGGGACTAAAGCACTCGACTGCAGAATGGAAACGCCCCAACCTCTATAGTCTTTACTCTATGTAGCCATGGAAGGAAGCGCATAAGGTTCACGCTCTTACAGGCTAGCCCACTAAACCTCTTTGCTCTAAACTAATTTACAGCAATGGCTAAAGCTGAATCATACAAGTTACCCACAAGCAGTGCTTGGGTCACTAGTTGCCAGTCGGCGCCAATTCTTGTGCAACAGTTCGTTCAGTGTAAACACAAGTGCCCTACTCGTCGCACGTGTTCGCTAAACCCTGTGACGGCAATTACTCCCCTGATACAGTAAGCCGTCGTTTCCAGTGTGATGAACTCGTGACCATTGGAGCATTAAGGGTTATTCTAACTCATCCGTAAACTTGTGAAAAATCGGGATTTTAGTTCATTGGTTTAAAACAAAAGACTTACATTTCTCTGTGGTTGGTATCGAAAGTTGAATGAAATTCTCTTCCATTTCTTTCTGAAATTCTGGAGTAATCACCGCCGTGACGTTGTAAGTCTTGTGATAGCCAAGCAGAGTAGCGTATTCGCCCATTTGGTTCCCTAATCTTCCGCCTGGCTTTATAGTCATGACGGGGAGCTGGAGCCCCTGCCACTTCGCTTCGTGCTTAATCTTAGTGTTGGAGCCCAGGACAGTCTTGGGAAGCGGTCGGTCGTCCCTGCATGTCGGGCAAGCGTACCTCTCCTGGAACATCTAGTCGGCAAGGACGAAAACATCAGGACAACAAGCTCTTCACTTACACAAAAGCTAAATTATTTTCTTGTTCCAAATTCCTTAATAAAAAATTCGGGGTCGTATGATAGAAGTCTGTCGCCCATGTAGATTTATATCTAATACTCAGAAACTGAGCTCCCGAATGCTTTGCTGCGCGCATCAGAAAAGCAAAATCAGTGCAGTTATTAGATACGCCAAATTTATAGTGGAACATTACACCTTTGCTTAGCTTGCTGATGGGATGGGACGGTTAACATTTAGTACATGTATTACAGAACCCAGCGTTGTGTTCACTTGGACACTGCGACATATTCAGATGCTGAGGGAGGAGTGCGGACTGACAACTATGCTGCTATGAACGAGAATGTAGGCGTTAGCACTGTGATTCATACAAGAAAATGAGATTTAACACCCTGTACGCAGGTAACACTAGAACTAATTTTTGCAATACAGTATAAGGAAATTTCCCATGTTATGATATCATTTATCACGAGCTTATCAACTGTGTACACCCCCGCAAGACTTCCATTTGCATGGTGTATCTAGAGAAAAAGAAGAAAATGCTCCTATAAACCTGAGAAGTGACCATGTAAGCTCGGTTAATTGGAGCGGACTATAGGAGACTCAGAGCCGTTAAGTTAGTTAGGGCATGAAACGTAATAAATTAGAGCGGCTTCTAAAGCTTTGGCTGGCAAGAGTTTATTACTCATAGTAGAAGAGTTCGCAGCTGTTGAGGGTGTCGCTCCCAACGTTTGTCAAGACGAGTTTAAATGCTTTACGATTTTTGCACCAACATCTCCGAAAGGGAATCTATTCTAAATGATCACTGTAAAGTACGGGAAAAGCTGGAAACCTGGAGTAGTTCTTCCATCTTAATATTTATGGTTTGGGTCGTTGTTTCAGAGGCGATCATCAGCGTTTCTGTCAAAAACTATCGTTGTAGGCACGTCGTTGTAGCCATTCAAGAACTTAGATATTTCTATTAGCTGCTTTCTGTGTCATCATTGCTCGAGAGAGATAGGTATTTCTTCCTGTAGGTGACCTTCGTATGATAAATTTAGAGGAGGACGTATCTGATTTGTTGCTCTGCGTTGTATTTTTTCTTTTTATTTTCTCGATATCATTGCACTCATGTGGCGACCAGCATTGGACAGCAAACTCTAAATGCGGGCGCAATAGTGTTTTGTACAACGGAAGCATTACGTGTTTAAATTTGTGTTGAAAATACCTGGTAATGCAGTCCAGGACTATCTTTGCCATTTTAACACGCTTTTGTACTTGCGGACTCGGGTTTTCGTTTGGGTTAATTATACCCCAGTCAAGCAGTCACGTCGTTGGGTGATGGCTGCTAATTCTATTATAGCCCATTCATTTTCAGTTAGGCTAATGCGTTCTTTATCTAATCTGCCACGTTGCAGCCCATTCCATCGATGACCGACACTGCACGATGGTATAGTTTAGTGTTATCTACAATTGTACTTATTTTACCGCCAGTATGTTGAGCAGGAACGGTGATGTAAGATATGAACATGATCGGGCCAAGTACTGTACCTTGAGGAGCCCCAGATGACTCAGGCGTCTAGTCACTTGCCACTGCTTGAAATTTCATTCGCTGCGGCCAAGTGAGCCTTGTTCGGATCCATAGTATATAGTCTCCCGCTTTTATGTACTGCTTGAAGGATTGTTGTGCGATGCCACTTAATTCCATTGTCCCGAAAGGCTTCCACGCCTATGAAGTGCGGTACCCTTGCTGGTCCTACTCGGGCTTAGGGAGGAAAACGTCGCATGGAGAAATATCGGATCAGAGTTGGAATTATACTGATACAGCCATAAATTCCCCGATGCTCAAGCGTTAGGAACAATAACACTGCTATGACGAAGAACACATGCCACAGCTTGGGCTTACCTCCAACGCAGTCTCTGCTCAACAACAAGTTTCAATGGTCTGGCATTTCTGAATATATACGAGCCAACCAGATGAACAGAGCTGAGCACCAACGCGGCTCGAATACCTGCGAGGGACAACCAGCATGACGCACAAGTATGATGAAGCACCCACAGGTTGTCCTGCCCTGAGAGAAGCAAACGCTGAATGATTTCCATAGATTTGTTTTTCCTCGAGGTAAGAACTCACAGTGGACGATACTGTTTCTATCGAAGAACGTTGACTTCGGTATCAGTTCTGCTTGTTGATTGTCCTCCGCTCCTGGGATCAGCACCCGCCTCCTTACACTATGCTTTGATTTTTTGTGCTCTTCAAAAACAAGCGCGTGCGACACTGTGTTATCTCCATGCACTTCCTGAAGCACTTCAAATACTTCTGTTGCTATTTTCGCGAAAGGGATAAAAAAATTAAATTGATTCGTTGATTCTTGTTCATTGCCTCTACCAAGGAGGTGCTGTTTTCTCGTGTTTGTCTCTCTGTCACTTTATCTGTCACCTAGATAATTCAAACAACTATGAGTGGATCTTCACAAAATTTGCATCAATTGTTAGGCATTTTAGAAGTGATAGATGAATAACTTTTTTTACCAAGATCCGCTCAACCATTTGTTAGTTTATCTTTCTTTTTTTTTACCTCCGGCGTGGAGGTTCTGTTTTCGTCAGGTTTGTCTGTCTGTCTGTCTTTATGTCTGTCGGTCATCAAGATAACTGAAAAAAATATGAAGGAAATTTGGCAATATTTACAGGGATTGTTTGGTACATTAAGATGATCAGATGATTAACTTTTGGTGAAGATCCGTCCATGCGTTTGTTAGTTTCTTTGTGTGCCTCATTTTTCTCAATGCTATAACTCAAACAGCTAAAGACAGATTTTAATGAAATTTGCATGAATTGTTAGGTATATTATGAAGTGTAAATGACCAAATTTTTGTAACGATCCGTTTGTTCGTTCGCTCGTTTGTCACTGTTTTTAATATTATGCTTGTTAGCACAATAACTCAAAAAATAACGAATGGATCTTTATGAAATTTATAGGAGTTGTTACTAATGTAAGAAGCCATAAATGATCAAGTTTTAGTGCAGATCGGTTTGTTCGTTTGTATATTTGACTCATGTTTGTCATAATGCTTGTTAGCAGCATAACTCAAAAAGTTATGAACGGATTTTCAAAAAAATTACTGAAGCTGTTAACACTATTGAAGGGCACAAATGATTGGGTATTGGTGTTGATACAAAGAAAATCATAGTCTCAGAACCAATTTTAATTTTTTGTTACCTTTGCCTTGCTTGGCGGAGTTATGCTCTCTCAGAGTGCTCTAGTTTGTTAATGCGATGACTCAAATAATTACACGCAGAAAAGTATGTTCTTTACGACAAAAACACCTGGTTTCTTATCAAACGCTATAGTCAAACGCTGCATTGCTTGGCGACAAGTTCGTTACAAAGCCTGGAAGCGTTATCCAACAGACGAGAACAGGTCCAGTCTCATGAGGGCTTGTCGGGATGTAAAGAAAATAGTCAGGACCACAAAATGGGAAAAGAAAGTCTCCGTAGCCGCTATGGCAAAACGCAACCCAAATGCATTCTATAAATATGTAAATGAAAGACGACTCAAAAAAGAAACCATAAGTCCGCTCAAACGTCCTGACGGTGAAATCACCAATTACCTAAGAGACAAAGCCACAATCCTGATCAACTATTTCACCTCTGTATTTACTATTGAAAATGTTACGAATATTCCTGAACCAGCACCGATGCAAGTTGCACCAATTAACATCTGTGTTTTCACGGAGATCGAGATCCTCCAAGAACTCACCCACCCACATACCCACTGGCCCAGATTATCCTACTCCCAGTTTACTACGGGAAATGGCTCCAATCATCGTGAAGCCACTGCTCGAAATATTTAATCGATCTCTAAGAACGGGAGAAGTTCCGCAAGATTGGAAACTAGGTAATGTAATACCGAAACATAAGAAGGGGGATAAGAGAGGCCCAACAACTACCGACCAATCTGTCTTACGTCGGTCTTCAGCAAAATCATCGAACGCCTTATGAAAAAGCGCATCATTGATCACCTGAGGATGCATCAGATCATATCCGACACTCAACATGGCTTCCGAAATGGAAGCAGCTGCTTAACAAACCTAGTGGACTTTTTCTCAAAAGTTACATATATTAAAGATTAAGACAAGGGTGTAGACATTGTGTATCTAGACTTCCGAAAGGATTTTGATAAAGGCCCCTATCACCGTCTAATGAAAAAATTGGAAGCACATGGCATCCAGGGTGACTGTTTACGATGGATCAAAGCATGGCTTACGGGTCGGCAGCAGCGAGTGAAGCTTGAAGGAGAGTCGAGCGCCTGGACACAGGTATCATCAGGGATTCCACAAGGTAGCGTGCTTGGCCCACTTCTGTTCTTAATTTACATCAATGATCACTGGAGCGCAACGTGGCAGATGAACTTTAATGTTGACAAATGCTCGGTAATGCACGTAGGGCAGGTGAACCCTTCCATCCCATTGGAAATGAATGGGACAGAAGTGGCTACTGTCACCCAACAACGTGACTTGGGAATCACTATAACAAACAAACTGCAACACAATTAGCAAGTTGATATGAGTGTGAAAATGGCAAGCATAGTGCTGGGATTCATCACCAGAAACTTTGAATGCAAGTCCAAAGACATCATCATTCCTTTGTGCAAGGCATTAGTGAGGCCATACTTAGAATTTGCTGTTTAGTAATTCTGGTCGGCACATCTCTGTAAAGATGTCGATAACATGGAAAGAGTCCAACGCAGAGCAACGAAACTGATACCTCAGCTGAGAAACAAGTCGTATGAACGTCGCCTAAAAGAACTGGGTCTGATCTCTCTCGAGCAGAGACGGCTCAGGGGGCAACTAATAGAAACATTCAAGTCATTGAATGGCTTCAACGACGAACCTTCAACGGGACTCTTTGAAAGAGACCTTAATGATCGCTTGCGAAACAACTGTCAAAAACTCAAGCATAAAGCTCAAAGAACAACCTAAAGTCAGCAGTTCTTTCCCTATTTCATAATCATGCCTTTGGAATAGACTCCCTTCCGACGTTGTTGGTGCGGAGTCGGTCAACTCGCTTAAAAATCGTATTGACATACATTGGGAGAGACATCCTCCGCAGCTAAGAACTCCTCCTCCACGAGTCGCAAGCACTTAACGGCAAGGCTTCCCAGGCAATCTTTAGCCGACTTCTTGTCACTTCTGCTCCATCTATATATTTAAGCTCCGCATGCCAGCGGCTATCGATCATGCTTGCGTGCATTCATGATCATCTCTTTGGCTGTGATTCCTCTCCCCCTTCTATTTTCTTTCTTTTTTTTTTTTTGTCTTCCATCTTTTCTCCTCTTGTTTCCACAATCCTGTACATCCTGTTAACATAATGGCATTAGCTCATGAAGGGACGGGGCGTAAGTTCTGGTGTCTCTTTGGGAATAGGCGTCTTGGTTCGTCTACTGCCGCCTACCTAATCTAAACTAATATTTGAGCTACATAGCAATGATAATTAATCGTAAGCGACACTGTTGTTCATCATAACGCTCTTGTTCATCTGTTGTTCATTACAACCGACAATGTGCATTGACGTAAATTCAAACGACAAGGTAGTTTACAGTTAATTAATTTTGCTTAATGGCAAACAACCATTTTTGTCTGTGTATGGGTGGATTTTTATGAAATTTACGAGAGTTGTTGGGTATATAACGAAAACTAAATGATCAAATTTTTGTGAGGATCTGTTCGTTCGTTTGTCTCAGAATTTTATTTTATGGTTGTTAGCAAAATAAGTCAAAAAGTTATGAACAGATCTGCGTGGGAATGACAGAAATTCTTAGTATATTAAACTGTATAAATGATCAAGTTTTCGTGATGATCGGTTGTCCCGTTTGTGTATTTGACTAATGTTTGTTAGTAACCTATGCGAAAAGTTATTGACGGATCTTCAAGAAAATTACAGAAGCTGTAATGATACTGTCTAAAGGCATGAATTATAAGATTTTGGTGCTGTTGCAAAGGAAATCATAGTTACAGGACAAATAGGAACTTATTGTTCCCATCGCCTTGCTTTGTATAGAGTTATGCGCTTTCATAGTAGATTTTTTAAATAGAGGTTAAAATATATAAAAAGATAGAAGAGAGCTAAGATTACAGTTCTATACTCCCAACTTCCAAGATACCATATCAGACGATATAAATATAGCACATTTTATTCGTATTTTCAACATGACTGACACACAGCACCCAGCCTCGTCATACTCCAGGCACACCTCGTAATAAGGACTGCATTGATTACCAAAGAAGGAAAATGTCCTGTATCAGAATTTTCACCTTCAGATCCGCCAGCATTGTGTCCAAGCTTTGATTAGTCTCTGCCAGGGTCTCCTTGAGCATTTGGACGATAGGGCGTTTTGTAATTCCAGCCAACGATGCAATCAACTGCGCCAGCTCTCGTTGCGTGGCTTTCGCTGCAAGGAGAGTACAAAAATATCATCCGTTACTCCAGTTCCTGTAGGGTGGCGGTCGCTGCAATGAAATCACACAATTATATTCAGCTACTTCAGCTTCTCTTGTGTAGCAGTCGTTGCAACAATAGTATAAAAGTATCAGGTTGGTGCAAAAGTAATGCCCGATTTGCACTACACTTTTCTTAGATCGAATACAATAATTTTTAACCTCCTTTGGCAGAAAGAGAATAACTCTGTGCTTAATTTGTGTAATTTTCATAATAGAGATGGTCTGACGTTTGTCCATTAAATTTAAAACTTAACCCCCATATTTCTCCCACCTAACAGTCACGTAAGAGAAGGTTAAAAAAACTCGACGAATTTCATGAAGGTGTTAACGCAAGTGCGGCAGCCAAATCAATCTAATGTAATACTAAGAATGACCGTCGTGTGTTTATAAATATATTTATATGTTCGGTGTCACGCTCTTAACGAAATAGATAGGCGGAATTTAGACCAGGTTGGAGGCTCTGGTTGTCCTCTCAAGCTCCATTGAAAGTGATAGGCAGAAAATAGGCCGGGTTGTAGAAGATGGCAAAGGTATCTTAAGCAGGGGCAGTTGAAATTCCAACAATGAAGACATCGCAGACTTAGTCTGAATTGTACGAGTATTAGCTTCTCCATACATCGAATCTACGGCAAAGTATAGGGCGAACTTATGTCTGAATGCATTTCTTGCATTGCCGAAGTTGAAATTGTACCACTGAAGATATCCGAAGTTACCATTGGCACTCTCATGCTTCTTGATTCGTAGTTTCTTCCCACAGATGATTTCGTTGCATGAGCTATTCTTCCCACTTTGATGCAATTGTCAACGAAACTGACGAAACATAAGTTTTCANNTCAACGGTATCTTTGCTACGGAGCGAACACATTGTATATAAGCTGCTATTTTGTTTAAGTTTGTTGGAGTGTTTTACTCAAGATGTTACTTCTGCCTGTCTATATAGAAGACCTAAGAATAACAGCACGACAAAGGATCAATGAAGAAAAGAAGAAAATTAAGAAGTAAATAAGAGGAGAGGAAATTCTGCACCGGCCTAGAGGCATATTAGGCAAACGTATAGGTTATTGCGTGAATTCTTCAGGCACGGGTCCACTAGTAAAATAATAAACACCGTCGTGTGATTATTTGTTTACACATTTATCCTAAAATAAAAACGCTTCTTTTATTTATCTATTTCGGCTCCTCTTCTGAAAGAAATAGTCGAAAAATGGGCCAGGTTGCAGACATGGTAATAATATAGCGTTATCATGGAGATCTATGCCCACTGACCAGGCTGCAGGATTATTGCGCGAATTTTTTCACGCACGGGTTTACTAGTATGTTAATAAATTTATATACTTACAGGTAAACTCGAAATTATTCCAACCCCTGAAATTGTTTATATTTTTAAAATTATTTATTAACACTCAAATATTTTTTGAAACCAATAACTGGAAAATATCTTTGGGCAATCGGTGACTTAAACTCAACAACAAAGTAGCTAAAAATAAATGATAAAAACTAGTATTTAACAATAATTCGCAAAATGACAAGGTTCAAATTTATTCAAACTCTGCCCATCATCCACTTTAAATGCATGATAATTGTTTTATTATTTTCAAAGTAAGATTCTTTATATGGCAAAGTATTTCTAGATTGTTCTGAAATATTCGCACGTCTGTTACGAGATTACTGTACACTTGCAAACTTTGACGTCCCTCTTCCTGCAACAATCGAGTCAACATGGCGAAAGGAAAAGAGCTCGGCGTGGATCGACCTGAGAACGCATATTGTTGATGCTCAAAAGAATGGCAAAGGTTATAAGGCAAGATTCAAGCAGTTTTTGGTTCTTGTCTCCACTGTTCAGAGCATGGTGAAGAAATACCGAGAGTTTCAGATGGTCGAGACCCGTGTAAGACGAGGGAGGAAATAGAAATTTTCACCACGGGCCACTAGAAAAGTAGTGCGAGAGGTTAATATCAACCCTTGAAGTAATTACTAACAGGAGAGAAGCTAGCGAGTGAACAGTGAAGCCACTTGCTGGCTGTGAGAGCTCCAGCCCAGCCAGTTGGTTAGTGCATGCGTGGGTGCCAGGGTGGCTGGG
>LQNS02277097.1:6389192-6401254 GCA_001587735.2 Parhyale hawaiensis | reverse complement strand
AGATGACAGCACATTACTTACCGTAAGTCACGCACAATATCACAACGGTGCAACACACCGACAGATGACAGCACATTACTTACCGTAAGTCACGCACAATATCACAACGGTGCAACACACCGACAGATGACAGCACATTACTTACCATAAGTCACGCACAATATCACAACGGTGCAACACGCCGACAGATAGGCAGGCCTCACGCGCGGGAGCTTGATAGCACCCGCTGCCATTCTTAACGCTATCACAGTCATACCGAATACTCATGACAGCTGCGCAGAGAATTAAAACAATTCTTTTAAGGGGACCTCCCCACTATTTAGCAAACTTTTTTATTTACCAACCGTTTTGAACGAAATTTGAACTATATTTGTAAAATCAAAAATAGAATCGATTTCGCTCCTGGCAATTTTTCCGTTTTCTTTCTCGTTTTCTTTCTAGTGGCGATTTATGGTAAACTAGTCTATTCGTAAAAAAGCCTAAGGCTCCTACAGTTTTTACGCTAAAATCAAATCAAAGACAGTTTCGAATAGCCAAAAACTGTGCCTGCAAACTGTGCGAGGCTTTTTTGAATTGCGACAATAGTTTTTTTCACATATGTCGCTTGAATTTGACCTAATGTCACATTAGGTCAATTTCACATTAGGTCAATTTCAACCGACATATGTGACAAAAATCAAATCGAAATTCAAAAAAGCCTCTTACAGTTTGTAGGCACGCCTTTTGGCTATCCAAAACTGTCTTCGTTTTCATTCAAGTGTGAAAACTGTTGGAGCCTTAGACTTTTTTTCGAATAGACTAGTTTACCATAAATCGTCACAATAAAAAAAACGAGAAAGAAAACGGAAAAATTGTCGGGAGCGAAATCGATTCTATGTTTGATTTTACAAATATGGTTCAAATTTCGTTCAAAACGGATGGTAAATAAAAAAGTTTGCAAAAACGTGGGGCGGTCCCCTTAAGCACCTGTAATCACTGAGTTCGAGCGGGAGCTGTTCAAATAATAAAGGCGCTGTATTCTTTGCAGGGAAACACTAAAGTGGAGGAAATAAGTTTACGACATCCCCTAAAAGCACAAATAACTTTTTAATGATGCCGCATTTTCCATGAAAATTTGAATGTTGTTTCTCTATGGCATGAGAATCAGTGTATATAATCAGTTTCATGATAAATTTCCTGAAAAAAGTTATGACCAAAAGTACAGTTTTAGGGTGGGAATAAGAAAAAGACACTTTTGAATATCTCAATTTATAAGAAATTAACCAACATTTAGTATTTGCAGGTATTCCCTTGCAACACACCCGTGCTGCATTGATCCAATGAGATTTTTGATATATTCAATGGAAATTTCATTCCAATAATCTGTCACGTAAGATTTTAGGGATTTTATCTGTAAATTGTCGTCCATTTTATGGTAAATTCACCGTGACAACACTTCCCCAGATTTTCTATTGGGTACAAGTCCGGAGACTTGGCAAGCCAGTCAAAATTTTGAGTGTTCTTCGTTTCAAAGAAGTCTTTTGTTTACATTAAATTTTGAGGTGTGGATGGCTGCATTGACTTGCTGAAAAGTTGCATTGTTGTCTTGTACATCATGCACAAATGGGAAGAGACTTTCTTCTAACACACTAATATATCGAGCAGAGCTTCATCTACCTTCTATCACTACTAACTTGCCTTTTCCAGAGGCAGAAAAGGGGATACACCTATGCACCTTAGCGATTTGATGGGGCCGACTTATCATAAGTGTCAGACTTTGTGAGGCCATTCTGCAGACCCACTTATTAATTTTTGCTAGGTCCCATCAAATTTGGCACAGTCTCGTGACGTCAACCATTTTTCCATAGTATTTACAGAGAAAATAGTTCAAAATACTACGTATACATGTTTAAGCTAAATATTTTAAAAATTTAAAGGCAATATGATCGATAACATCAAAAAAGGATTCATTTCAAATCATTTTTTAGTCAATGAAAATTCATAGTTTGCGAGATATTTGTTTATGGTTTGACAAAACTCAAAAATAAGGCTAAAAAATCATGTCGCGACATTGTACGGAACTTGCTTCCATGGCATCAGTGAACATGACAATTAAACATCTATTATTTTTAGAAACATTAGTGCTTATAACTGCTTATTCAGTCCCTTAAAGTTTTCAACTTTTAGGAAAGCGTCTCTAAAGCCAGTCTGGCATGTACATCGGCAACCGCAGCTGGTACGAGTATGCGGATATCCATTGATCCATTTGTCACAGCTGCCCTTGTACCGTCTTGTGCATTGCCGTCCACCTTTCCTGCAACCTCACCTGGTGCCACAGCCTCTTGCACCCTTGCATGCACATTTGACTAGTTGGCTGCAAGCTTCAGATGATATTGGTAGCGTCGTTCCAAAAGTGAGCCAAGCCTTGCTGTCCTTGTCCAGAGTCCAGCCCCATCCCTCTGGAGGTGGTGCTTGCTGCCGGGGCTGGTCAGTAATAATGGTTCAAATGCTTGCCTGCTAAACAGCATGGTTTGAATGGTGTAATAATTGATGCTTCCTGTGTGGGAGGAAGGGCTTCCATCATCATCTTGTCTCTGTGGTAAAACAGCTCTCTGCGGGCCTCATCAACTGAGCTCAGTTGGCTTGTTTTGTCATACAGGAAAACTGTGAAACGTTCCAGCACTTGAAGTGGTGGCTATTCACCTCCATGGCAACGAAAGGATTTTCTGCAATCAACCGGAAAGCCGCTGTTGCTGCAGGAAAACATTTCCACGCAGTCCATGCAGACAGTTTTCCTTTCCCTAAAAAGGCAGAGACCATGTCGCAACCTGTGAAGCTGTGGAAACTGGGGAGAGCTGTAGACTTTTCCTCTCCAAGGGCTTGAGCAATGGCATTGATGTGAAAGTACGTGAAATTCTTTCCTGTGCTTAAAGCAATCCAAATCTCTATGGCTAGACACAATGCTTGAAACTTACGGAACTTTCCAGTATTGATGACGATGACATCAGTGTCCATAGAAAGAGTTAAGCAAAAACAGGAGCCAGTGTGCAGTGCATTTTGCAAATGGAGTAGTATGTTTGCGTCTGCTTCCTCGATCAATGTGATTCTTGTCTGGCGTGCTCTGATGTGAACATTCTAGCCTGATGCAATGACAACTACTTTTCATGGTCACAATTCATAGCCTCTTTCTACATTTGCTGCATTCCCTCTGGAAAAATGAGAACAATGTGTTTTCCATCACCTTGTGCTGGGGCTTGAGGGAAGTACTGCAGGATCTTTTCCTTGAATCGGCTCTTGTTTATTTCTTTTCGAAAACCAAGGTCTTGGAGACGTTTTTCATCCAACTTTTGAAGATCCTCAAGCTTAAATTGAGAGATACTATCCTCCACAGAATTTTAATGAAACTACTGAGCTCAATAAATGCTCTGGCCTTAGTTTTTTTTCTCATTTTTTGATTCACTGGATTTTTGAAATTGCCTTGTTTTCCTGGACATATGGCGATTTCGGAGCTCAGTCAGGCAGATCAGGTGGTATTTTGCTTCAATTTCTATTAGGTCACCTCCAGAAATCTTTGCAAGCAGGGCTGTGTCTTGCAAATCAGTGGCCATCCACCTGATATTCGCGTCTGCATCCAGAGTTCTGCATTCATGGAGATGACCATCATCTTTGCACAGAAAATGCATGAGGATTTTGGCAGAATTTTGCGGTCTTTTCGACGTTTTCACCACTGGCAAGCCTAGATCATCTAAACTCAGTTCTTTTTGTTCGTTCAGCTCTGTGTAATTTGTCTTCGGCAAATTTCCTGCAGCAAGATTTGAGCCACTTTGCCCGATGCGCCACTAAGTCTTCAACGGTGACGCCTCCATCGAAGCACAGTTTTTGTGGTAATCTCTTATTGTCTATTTTGCGGCATGTGAACACAAATGTTAGCCAAGAAAGTCGATCTTATATGGCGCTGTTTTGTCTCCAGTGCCTGGCCCATCCAATGGACACTTGAAGTCCTCACTGTTCATTTGCTGGCAGATCCAGCACGCACTCCAGCCCATGTCGCATTTTCATTAAAACGTGGGAGCATACGCAGCACGCATGTAAGATATGTATTTAGGAGTATTCTTCACAGTCACTGTTTCAATACAGAAATGTACAATAACCATTGTATATCATAAATCTACCATCAGAGTTCCAGCTGGGCACTTACTATTTCATCATTTCCATGGAACGACGATTTTCCCCTATTCTCTGAGTGCGAAACCTCAAAAAATGCATTTTGCCACGTACATGCTGAGAGTATGACCTGTGCACGTGGAGCCTAGCAAAAATTGAACCTATTTTGGATGTCGATAGCTATGAAAAATGTCATACTTATGTCAGATCTGTCCCTATCGGTCCAAAAATAGACGTAAACTGACTGATATATTTCACTTTGCGTAAGTGGACGACGAAGGCAATGAACTTGAGTTGTAGCTTAGAGAGAGTCCTTTTATCCAAAGCGAATTCGTTCTTATTTGCTTGAGTCACAATGTGTTTACTGAGATAAAGAGAGAAACGAAGAGACTGCGTCTTTCAATCGTAAACAAAGATGACACCTTTGCTCCTTCTCCAATCAAGATCCTGGGTCTTTTTACCACTAGTCTTTTGCAACAATTTAGTAAACCAGTAAAACTACCATTACAAACTACTCTACATTGCGGCCTATCGTTTGGCCCTGTTTGGTAACAGTTTACACTGCCACCGGTTGTGCATGCTGGGTAGTTATTATTAAGATACACTATATAGACTGGCAGTGTGAGAACGGGGGAAACTCCATCAGGTTACAAATCTCAACGCAACCAGCCCAGCAAGCGAAAAAAAGAAGGAATAGCTCTGTTTACCGATTGCTCAAAGCTGCCAATACCCGCACCAGCAAAGTCAGAGCCATCAAGACTGTTCCAAACTTCTACATATGATAGAAAGACGAACAAGAATGCTAACTTGTACGTATCGTAGCGGTTCGAAAGCAAACTCATGAACAGTACGTCGAGCAAATGGCTTCAGAAGAAAAGCCCCCAGTGGATGACTAGGGCAATTACATATTTTATAAAGAGAGCAGATCCTACCAACTCTGGGACGATGCGCCAAATCAAAAGGCACAACACCATCCAGCATGAACGCATATCGATGATAGCCAGAACATATACAGATCATTATGAGTAAGGTTTTAGATTAGATTAGATAGGCAGCAGTAGACGAACCAAGAGGCCCATTCCCAAAGAGACACCGGGACTAACACCCCGGCCTCTCTGAGCTATTGCCATTATGTTAGTAGGATCGAGAGGATTGGGGAAACGAGAGGAGAAAAAACGGAAGACGAAAGAGAAAAAAGAGAAAATAAAAAATACAAAAACAGAGAGGGGGAGAAGAATCTCCGCCATGAATGCCCCCAAGCATAATCGATTGCCGCTGATATACGGAGCTTAAATATATAGATGGAGTGGAAGTGAGAAGAAGTCAGCATAAAATGGCCTGGGAAGCTTTGGTCGTTAAGTGCTTGCGATTTTTCTATCCTGAATTGGAGACTGAGAGCGCATTTTCTCGTCCTGGCTTCGACGCAATCAGCATACTATGGCACGAATTTGCACTGATGACCTCAGCACATTTATCAGTCGCCGAAATATGTCATAGGCTACATTTAGGTGTCCAATAGATTCGGTTAAAATTTCACCAAACAGAGTTTAGTACAAGAGATAACAATAGCTCCGAAACAGCTGGCATTTGACCTCTTCCGAGCAGTGACAAAACTTTCTTGTTAGCATGTTGCTTACTGAAAAGAGAAGCTGTCTACATAAGTGAGATCGACAGCATTGACACGAGTGACTTCATCCGTGAGCAGTTTACTTCTCCTAGGTTTAATGTACATGCCGACAGCTTTAAGGGGACCACCCCAGCGAAAATGGTCAAAATTGATATTTTTCGTTTTTAGTGTAATGTGATCCTTGGGTGAGGACGGCCTTGTAGCCAAAACAGTTTGGCCCTGGGCGCATTGGAACACCTCTAAATGGGGGGGGGGGGCAAAGTCCCCCTCCGGGTGAAGGTTAATTTAGTTAATCGACTGATTTGGTTGAAACTATGNGGGGGGGGGGGGGGGGTAAAGTTCCCCTCCAGGAAATGTAAATTTAAATGTAAATACCGATTTGGCTAAAACTTTGTAATTATATCTAAAATCGAAAATGAAATCGATTTTCATCGATAATATTTTTCCCTTTTTGTTCTCCGTTTTCTGTTTATTTTATTTTTCATTGGTGGCTCATGCATTTTCATGAAATTTTCATCCTATCCGAGTTAGCTTTATAACTTCTGAATTATTACATATATTCATAAATGGGAAATGGGACATTTTCATAGAAGAAAAACATTTTTATTTTCTTTTGCGCAAATAATATGCAAGTTTCACCGCAAATGGACAGTACAATTCATTACGTCATATTTATGTGTGACGTCACATATACATATGTATGACGTCTTGAATGTGAAAAATTGAGGTAAAAAAGCAATCTAGAAAAATCAAATATTTGGACAAAAATCAGAGGAGAAAATGAAAAACTAGATAGGGAATTTTATTGCCATTAAATTGTTCTTTCCGAAACAGTCTTTGTTTTTCTTGTAGCATGAAAGTTGAATGAAATGAAAAGTTTTTAGTAAACAATTAAAATACATGAATTTACCATGAAATTCAACGATAAAAAGAAAACGAAGATTAGAAAGGGAAAATATTCAGCAGTAAAAACGTTCTTTTTTTATTTTATGCATTGTATGCAAATTCGTTGCAGTCGGAACATAAATAAAGAAATTAGCAAAACGCTTGTGGTGGTCCCAATTATTTGCTGCCTGAACAAATGCGTAATTAAGTGGTGAAATCAAAATACTAGGAAAGGTTAGACGAGATGTAAGGTAGATGGACTGCGTAACGATAAGCGGCGGACGTTAGTTCAGACCGAGGGGTTAGGGAATGAGCGCTACCTCAGCTTAAATAAAGTGAGTGAAAACATTCACTAACCGTGGAATTACCACGGATGCAGCTATATATTTAAGTTAAGAAGAGTGGTGAACTCGGTCAAATGCAGCCTTAGCATCGAGAAAGCACAAGTAGGTACATAAGACATCCACTGTCAATGTAGTGATGAATGACGAATTTTAGTGTGAATACAGCCATTTCCGTTCCGTGTTTCTCTTTATAGCCAAACTGGTTGTCTGCAGTCCTCATGTACCGTGACATTTGTCTCTCAACCACTAGTTGAGAGAGATGCAGCCACTGCTGTAAGCGTTATAATTGCTCATGTCTGTCACACATTTTGCTTTGTTTGTTTACAATTGGTGTTCTGACTTTCATTAGGTCTCCTGGGAGTACTCCAAGAGTAAAACACCATGTGAGAAAACCTCTAAATAGCAATATTAATACAAACATTGTTGTTGTATGAAGGGAGCGGAAAGGGTCATCAAATTTTAAATTTCCTGGAGATGGGAGAAAAATTGTTTACTCTCTATCCGATTTTCTATAATTCTCAAACTTGATAGCTGGAAAAAACAAAGTATCGAAATAATGACAAGTCTTGCTTCCTTCAGTCCAACACGTCAAATGAGTACCAAATCCATCGTTGGCCTCTAAATTCAAAATTGCACACTGTACACGATAAGATGTCTTTGGTAAAGTATCACTCATAAACACCCTTCTGCCTGAATGAATTCCAAACTTCTTTACATATATTATCAAATCTACTCACTCAGGAGTTTATGAAAGATTATTACTTTTTCGTGTAGTTAAAGACCTTTTCATTTTTTGAGGTTCCAAATGCACGCCAGTTTTTTTCCAGTTTCATGTTATGACACTTCATTTTCCAATAATTTTGTGGGCTTTTTTATTGACTGCATTTGCTATGGCACTGCCACTGGCATTTGCCAATGCATGTGGAGGTCTTGCAGCACCTGTAGTTGCAGGTAAGGTGAACATAACTCCGCCTGTTTAGCTTCATCGTTTGATAAATTTTGTATTTATTATAGCTAATCAGCAGATATTCCTCGAGCCGTTGGTTTATTATTTTTAGACCCAAAATACTAAGGATAGAAATTTTTGTTCTTGTTATATTGAACACAGTACAATGTATTTTTTATAAAGCATATTTCTGAGCAAAAAAAAAATGGTTGACAAATAAAATCAACCACATGCTCGCAGAACTACATTTGAACTTGATCATATTTATTAACTAGAGGGCACAGCAGTTAAAAATGACGGCAAAAATTTGTAATTAGGGCTTATTGTTCCTGCTCTCAGATTAGGTTTGCTGCAAAATTGGTTTCATATTTGCAGGTGTGATCTTCCATTAAAGGAACGTATGTTGTACTGCCATAAGTTTTACTAGAGCAAAATATCCAAGGGTAGGCGCGAATATTACTTTGGAATAGGTAAAACGTTTGAGCAGCACCAAGAAAATATATATATTTTTTAAAAGAATTCACCGGAAATGCTTAGGGCTTACCGTGACCTGAATACCAGCCGATAGTTGGACCTCAATAATTAGCGTCGAAATTTGGCTCCAGTGTTAATTGAATACTAGCTGCACGCGTGAAAATATCACGGTCTGGCGGGGCCTTATATGTTGGACCCCTGGAAATTCTACAGTAATCCATTATATAATAAAACACAGTTGTTGGTCGCTTGCTCCCTTGCTCCAATGTTGGTCCGTCTCTCCGTCACGCAGGTAAGAGTTTAATAGGAGAAAATTCATGTACTGAAAAACAAGTTGAAATACCGTACAATTTCATTGCTTGGGGAATACCGGTGACAAATATAGCTCTAGACTAGATCTCCGGCCTCTGGATCCCGGGCTGCACTATCGTCGTTCATCGATTCTGCGCGTGCCACCACTAAAATAAACACTACCTAGGCTAACCTAACCTAACCTACCCTTACCTAAGCTAACCTCCTTACCTAACTTTTCAAAACTTTTAAAACTTTTTATGGCATCTCAACTTGTTTTTTTCCACTGGATAAATTTTTTCCTATCTAAATCCTTAACAGCGTGATCGATGGAACGACCGACCAAAGAGCGAGCAGGCAAGCCAGCAGGCGTGAAGCGACCAACAACTGTATATTTATATATAGTGGAGGTACAAGAAATATTTTTGTTCTACAAATTTTAAAGTTGGGGTGCCTGTATTAATGGATTCTTGGAAAACCGTAGCCGTGTGAAAGCATACGGCTTAAAAATATACAACGAGCCTGAAGTGCTGGTTAGATAGCTAGGAGGCTAAAGCACCTGAATATTTTACACCAGACGTATAAAAAGCCCAGAACTTTGCAGCAAAAGTTGTTCTCAATGAAAAATTCACTAAACGCGATCATGCCAGCCCACTGTTAGCAAAGCTCCAGGGGCCACAAGTTAGCACAAAATTGAAGCTAGATGAAGCCCAATACGTTTTCCGTTCGCTGCACGGCGCTCCTAGAAATGCCGAAGTTGTGCAGTTTACTCGAAACAGTGAAATCAGTTGACGATCTCTTGAGCGAGAGCGTCTCCAAGTGAGCTACAACAGCACCAAGGCTGGTCAACAAGCTCTTTCTATTTCTGGAGCTAAGCCTTGGAATGCTCTTCCCGCTTTAATGGAGGATGTGACTGAATATAATCAGCTCACCAGGATGGTGTTGTCACACTTCGAGCAACCCCAATAATTGCACTCAAGCTCTCTAGATTTATTGTGCTAAAATTTTCTAACTAGAAGAGGCACACTCTTCTGCCCGTATTAGAAATGTCAATAACTAATATTTACTACACCTGCTCTTTTAGATTTTTTTAAACATCCAAAATATCTATACTAATAGATACAATAGTTGCATACCGCACAGCGCGTTTGTAAACATGCTATATTTCTTTTGCTGTTTAATTTCGCGCTGTAAATGTACTATAGATCTTTTAGAGCATGATTATATTCAGTCTGCCATATATTCACTTACACACTGTTGCGTAACATGCAGCGCATTTGTATAGAATTACAATGTTTATTTTGATGTGCAATTGTATTCAATGTGTCATAAAGGCATAACAATATTACACAACACAACATGTGTGTCGTATATGTAAATTTGTTGTAGACAATTTTTTTCTTCTTCTGTTTATTTTTTATTTTATTACCTCCGCCAAGGAGGTTATGTTTTCGTAGTGTTTGACTGTCTGTCTGTCTATTTGTGTGTTTGTCTGTCACCAAGATAACTCAAAAAGTTATGAACCGATTTAAATTAAATTTACAGGGATTGTTAGGTATGTTAGGAGGAACAGATGATTAACTTTTGGTGAAGATATGTGAATCCGGTTGTTTGTTTGTTTGTCTGCCTCATTTTTCTCGATGCCATAACTCAAAAAGTTATGAATGGATTTTGATGAAATTAACATGAGTTATTAGAGATATAACATAGAGTATATGACCAAATTTTGGTAATAATCCGTTTGTTCGTTCGTTTGTCACTGTTTTTAATTTTATGCTTGTTAGCACAATAACTAAAAAATAAGGAATGGATCTTTATGAAAGTCATAGGGGTTGTTAGTGATGTTAAAACACATAAATGATCAAAATATGGTGCAGATCGGTTCGTTCGTTTGTATGTTTGACTTATGTTTGTCATAACGTTTGTTAACACTATAACTCAAAAAGCAATGAACGGATCTTCAAGAAAGTTGAACAAGCTGTTATTAATATAAAAAGGCACAAATGATTAGATTTTGGAGTTTATGCAAAAAAAAAATATGGTTTCAGAATCAATTTGAATTTTTTGCTACCGTTGCCTCAGTTGGCGGAGGTATGCGCTCTCAGAGTGCTCTAGTTATTATTATAATTATTTTTTTTATCAGCCCTCAGGGGTAGGTTGTGACGGAGCCCTTTTCTTGCATATATTTATATATATATTCTAAATTTCCCATCCCACTTTTCTCCCTTTTTTGAAATCCCTGTAAACGTAAAGTTTACTAATACGCAACGTCTTGTCCTAGCCCACTTATGTTGCATACTGTATTTCATACTCTCAAAAAACCTTTTTCACCCCGGCTCCGTGTAACCAACGCTTCT
The DNA here is from genome assembly GCA_001587735.2 of Parhyale hawaiensis. NCBI lineage: Eukaryota > Metazoa > Arthropoda > Malacostraca > Amphipoda > Hyalidae > Parhyale > Parhyale hawaiensis. Next base: position 6,390,187 of record LQNS02277097.1, on the reverse strand, counting down.
CTCTACAGAAAATAGTGTCCATATCATCTCTTTATTAAGATGCAGGCATTGTAGCAGTAACTTTCTGCAAACCAATTGCTAATTCTCTCTTATGTTATTTTCAGTATTATTCTTATGCATGTTAGTACTAAGAACGAAACCCTCAGGATGCTGTGCCCTGTTGGACACAGTCTCCATATGAGAAATAAATGTGTTTCATTTTTTAAGAGTCGTACGCACACCAGCGAGCTAACTGCTGCTGAACACCCAACACGTGTCGGGAGCTTGCAAACACGCGCCTGTACACCTGCGCCGTCAAGCGTCGGAGTTGCTGCCTTTTTTTGCTTGTAGTAATTTTATTCGTTTGGCATTCTGCTGCCAGTGCCTGGCATTTTATTTTGCCACTGAGAATTTGTCGCTCCGTGGGTCAGAAAAGAGTTTTCCCTCTCAGCAGTATCAATTCAGGAATCAAATGGGAAGGTAGCAAAATCCGAGACTGCTGGTGGTGAGAGCGTACTGTATTTAAATTTGATACAAAATGACGCTTGCGGCCGATAATTCAGCGGTTGGGGGCTAATATTCCGCGATCGGTAATAAAATTTTAATACAATACGAGCTCATGATCGCAATTTCGGACACTTCGCCTTTCATTTTTCATTCCGGAAGCGGTAATGTCGACTTGACAAACAAAATTAATTCCGCTCCGCAGGATGCCTAATTTTCGGATGCGCTTCGTACCGAATGCAAAACAAAAATCCCAGTTCTGCCAATCGCTAATGGCGAGCAGTTATTACATAACATATATACCAAGCATTCAGCTTGTAATGGTTAGCAACCGTCATTGACAGTAACAACAACCTAATCGCTCACAAGTCCAGGCAGCTCACATGTCACAACAGCCTGCGCGTCACAGAAGCCTGCGCGATACAACAGCCTGTGCGTCTCGACAGCCTGAGCGTCACAACAGCCTGCGTGATACAACAGAATGCGCGTCACAGAAGCCTGCGTGATACAAC